>WBMV01006969.1:0-304411 GCA_013396655.1 Campylorhamphus procurvoides
ACACACACACACACACACCCGCGGGGCTCCGGTTGCACCACGGGCAGTGTTGGACACGTGGCGTGTCCCCCCCGTGGGTGACCTGCATTGGGCTTTCAGCCGGGCATTGGCGAGGAACGGTGCCGTGGATGGTTTGGAGTGGGCAGAGGGTTAAACTGAGCGAGCCCGGGGTCACTGGGCAAAAGGGAAACAATTCACAGCCTCCGCGGGTCGTGTTCCTTCAAAAAGTAAATGCCATGAAGTACAGAATAAGCACAGGAGCACGGGAAGGCTGGAGGGTCCCTCTGCCCCATCTCCAGCTGTAGCCGAGGCAGATACTGCGAGGAAAAAGGTGTGAGGAAGAGGGTGAGCTCACAGTGAGCCTTCCTCTCCAGCACCTTCCCAGTCTCCCACGCAGAGGTGAAGGGGCTGAGCAGTGAGGCCAGGCAGTAATACATTAACTTTTCTCAAAGGCAAGGTCTGGCACCACAAAGGCATTCATCCTGGCAGGTATTTCCGCTTTCGGGATCTGATCTGTGCTGCATTTTTCATCCTCAATTAATTCCCAGTGCCCTACACCTCCACTGCTCTCCAGCCTTCAAAGCAGTCAGTTGCCTCTGTGAATCGTATGCCCTGTTGGCTCCTAAGAAATGCTGAGAAATTTCAATGACTGAAAAATCAAAAGGGTTGTCTAATACAACAGCACCCTCTTCCAAACACACTGACATTGTAATGTTTAAACAGCTGCATTGTACCGTGCAAAAGCTCTGTGAAGCTGCAGAGCAGCCAGCATGATCTAAACCTTTAGAAAAAGAGGATAAATAATTCTGATTTCCGCCCCATGAGCATGTGAATTGTCCAGGCCTCTTCCATCTAATAATCCTAACTGACTGTGAAGGGAAATAACCTGGAAAAGTTCTGGTTGCTCTGAGAGAAAAAGAAAAAAAGTCACAAATCTCTGAATATCTGGAGATCACTGTAAACACAGGGAACTCTGGACAGAAAATATGAGTAGTCTGTTCAGTAGGTGAAGAACGAAATCATCATTTTTGTTCACAATGCAGTTGCCTTTTGTACTTATTGTCCCTATGGCTGCAGCCAAAGTTCACAGAACTAACATGAAATTTAGAAGGTAATAATCACTTAAGCAATTTTTTTGCTGTAATAGTATCCTACTGCTTTGAAGGGGCAAAACCAGACAGTTCTTTAGCAACCAGTTCAGAGCAATCCAGTTTCTTCTCATTCTCTCTGAGAAAGAGGAGAGAGAGTGGGATCATTGGGTACCACAGGTCAGGTTACCACTGCACTGGGGCTGCCCAGCCCCACATCCCTGTTAAATAAACGCTCAGGATGATGCTGTTGTTTGCGTCAGACCTGTAAAAGCTGTGTGTAAAGTGATACAAGCCAAACACAAGGTAAAACTTGAGCTCTGTGTTTCTGCTGTATAAGGGCCTCTGCCAACACTCAGTGATGCTACTCTGAGTTTTGCTCCTGACTTTGCTGGCCTTTAAATGAGGCAGGATGAGTGGAGGTGAGAATCCATCTCCCCACTGCCCCAGGTGAGAGCAGGCTCCTGGCATGGGGCTGGTGCAAGGAGAAACCTGGGACCTCTTCCCCATCTATAGTGCTTTACGTTTCCAAGTTATCACATTTTGAAGCCCTGTTTCTTGATGTGTGTTACAAGCTGCAACTTTATTTTCTTTCTCCTCAATTTTGGGTTTTTGTTGTCTTTCTTTTTTTTCTGGTGGTAGGCAAAATGAAGATCATCATGAAGAATTTTTGCCAACTGGAGAAACGTCCATAGACTCCTACCCAAACTGGTTAAAATTCCACATTGGCATTAATCGGTACGAGTTGTATTCCAGACATAATCCTGCAATTGAGGCTTTACTACAAGACCTTGTCTCCCAAAAGATAACCAGTGTTGGTATGTTTGGATATATGTTATTTTTTATATTTATTTGCTCTTTGTTCAGGACCTCGTTGCTGTTTGAATATTAACATTTTGCATGGCTTCTCTCCAGTGCCCCTACAACATTGCTTCCTGACTACTCTGCTCATTTTTCCTGTTAAACACAAAGAGATATTGCCAGCTCTGTATTACGCTGAGTCTGCCAGCAAGGCAAATCCCATTCATTTCAGAGACGTTTTAGTCACAATCAGGCTGAAAGTGCCCTGTTTGGTTATTTAAAATAAACATGATAATTAAAAAAAAAGGATGGCCAAAAGCAGATAGCATCTTGCACGAGCTAGATTTATATTAGCTGGTAATTATTTCGAAGGCTGTGTGTGGCAGCACTCGTGTTCTCGAGGAAGGAGAGGTGTCTGACCTGCAGCCCTGCGGCGATGGCTGCGGGAGCATCCGGCACCGCGGGGCTCTGCGGCTGCCGGAGCTGCAGCTTCCCTGGGCAGCGTGCAGGGAGCTCATCCTCCTGCTGAGCAGAGTTCAGCTCTGTTTATTCTGCTTGTAAATCCACAACGGTGATGTGCCCACGTCAGCCTTTGGCTCTGGTTAAACAAGGTGACACTGTTCGGGGGCTTTTCTCCAGGGCTGTTTAGTGGCAACGTGTGTCTCCTTGAATTTAGCTTGCGTAGCTGCACAGGAGGAAGAAAAATGACCCAACCCCAAATGAAAGCCCTGGGATGCTAAACAGCTGCACACCCTGTGGTTTCCAGAGGTAGGGGAGCTGCAGCACAGGCAGTGGTTTCCATCCACCATGCAGAAAATGAAGTAACTTGTGCTGACCACAAAGTTGCAGAGTCCCTTTCAGAGGGATGAAATAGCAGGAGCTCTGTAAAAGTGCTGATGGTGTGTTGGCACTGTGGGATAAGGTCAGCAGGTCTTTAACCCTGCAAGGCAAAAATTCCCCCAGCCTCAGCAGGAAATGGCCTCGGCAAGAATAGCTCAAGCAGCCCTAAGGCTTACATTTTCCATTGTGTGAATCACAGCGGCTGCTGAGCAGGAATAAAGGAGAACCTTGGTCATCAAGAGTGGGCTGATTTAGCTGGCTGGGATGGAGTAGGTATAAAGTGCAGGATGCCACAGGAGAGCTTTGCCTCCATGAATCTTTCTGCCCATTGGCTGGGCTCAGCACACCACTCTGCTGGGGCAGCTTTTTGAACAAAGCAGTTTGTGGTGTCCAGGTGCCATGTCACATGCTGGATTCAAAGGTCTAGTGGACATGTAGCTCCTGAAAGATGAGAAACATGGACTCATTTATTAACCTGTGCTGGCTTTTCTGTCCCCAAAAATCTGGACTGGAGTGATTTGTTAAGGAGGTCAGGTTGGACAAGTAAGCCATGTGTGTTCCCTTCCCTAGCTCAGGGGTGATACTGCAGGAAGCAGCAGACTCTGCCCATGCTCCCTTGGTTTGCAGTGGAGGGTGATGAGGGCACATGTAAGGACATAGCCTGGTTGGTTTCCTCCTTGACATAGCCCTCACCTTCTCTCACTTTTCCCTTAATACCAACCAATTTTTGGAATATTAGTGCAATGTGCAAATGGGGATTGAGCCAGCACATTGTAACACACGTGTTAACATTGCTCGTTGAGCACATCCACTGAGGAGGGAAAGATGCAGCCTGTGCCCTTTCCTGTCCCTGCAGAGAGCAGCAGAGCCCAGGCAGTGTCCCCAGCATTGTGCAGAGGTGATGCTCAGCCAAACCATCTCTTGGTCCATCTCTTGAGGTTTGCACAAAGTGCACTGGCTGTAGTGGTGTTTTGTCCTTCATGGCTGCGGAGTGTATTGATCTCCACTTACCTCCTCAACACTTCAGAGCTCAGCTGTGTTGTCCATTCAGGAGGAGAGCAGTGTTTGCAGCAGACTTGGCAGTGTTTGAGCCATGAAGTCTGTCACTTCTTCAGATCAGTGGGATGGCTAAGGTTGATGTAGGGACATAGAAGCTGGTGGGAGAAAAAAAGAGGTAGCAGCAAGAAATAATAGTTTAGTGCTCACTCTTCACTTGATCCTCTGGGCTTGGTCTTCACTTGTGCTTCTGGGCATGTGGCTTTACCTCTCTGTGCTTCAGTTATGCCAGCAGCAAAAAATTATCATCATAAAAAATAGGAGTGAAATCTTGACCCTGGTGATGTAAGTGGCAGTTTTGCCATTTACTTCCCTGGGGCCATGATTTCACCTAATGTGTCATATAGCTGTGTCATGGGGTCTCCATTAATTCTGTTTTTGATAGAGCTTTCAGATCAATGAGGGAAAAGGGCCATGGGACCACAGAGGAAGATTTATGATTGCTATTAGCGATTCCCTTTGGGATTGTCTCTGTTAATGCTTGAAGAAGGCTCTTAAGAGTATGGTAGGGCCTCTTATGCCTCTAACAAAAACACAGTCATGGTTTCTAGCAATGAGTCAGTATAACTTCCATAAATTAGACCATGAGGTATATTTGGTATTGGCCACTGTGGAAACAGGCAGAGAATGATTCCTTCACATGCATCCCAGTCTAAAATCAAGTGTATGGAAATGGAAGGGGACTTTTGCCAATATAAAGATGCCAAGATCTGAATTCTGATGGTAGCATTCACTGCCTATTCCTGTGGGGCTTCAGGAGCTTTGTGAGGTTGCAGTGGAAGGAAAAGCATATTGTTAATATACTTTTAAAATTATTATGTATTACACAATGCGGCATCACTTATTTTATGTTCCAAATCCTTTGAATATTTAAAAATACATGTTTTAATGTAATTCCTGCCAGTTTTCAGCTTTACTGCAGAGCAGCACAGGGATTCAAAAGCATGTAAGCTGATTAATAAAGAGTAATATATTCAACCAAAGGACATTTATAGGGCTGTTACATTCTTTGCAAATTCCTGCATATCTTCTAATCAGCCTTGTTTATTTCCTTATGGTCCATTGTTGCTGGTTCATTTCGTTTTGTTTGGGGTTTTTTGTTTGTTTAGTTTTTTGTTTGATTGTTTATTTAAGGCAGCTGAAAAGAAGTCAGGTTAGGAGTATAAAATAAATGGGATCCTTCACAATGCCCAGTCTTCGGGCTTCTTTTAGCAAGCAGGAGAATTACATATACAGGGTTACATGCATTAGATGAAATGGGATATTGCTTTATCCAGTTTCTTCCCAGTGTTCAGATTTACTTGGCTCTAATAGAATTAGATGCTTTGCTTGATACCTACAGTAATTAGATCCAAACTGCAGCGAAACAGCCTTCTTGGCCCCACTGTGATTTCTCTGCTCTGCTTGCATTATTTATGGGGGAGAGTGGTGACCAGATTGATCCCCCCACATCTATTAGAACCACTCACACGACTCTGAAACGTGCAGTGGTATTTTAAAATGAAAACGGTGACAGAAGCAATTCCCAAGAGCAGGGAGCATCAAGGTGACATTTTCTTGATGTTAAAGTTTAAATGGAACAAATCCATGGATGGGAAGGAGCATCACATCCAGCTCCCACAGTGACACCTAGAGCTGGCCTGGAAAAGGACAGGGTTACCCAGCCTTGCAGGCTGAGGATGTATTCTGTGCCCTGCATCAGTATATATATTTCCTATTCATTTTGTTCAGCATAAAGGGATAGCTCTTAATTTGATTTAATTCACTGAAAATTTCCTCTTGCCATAAATAGGAGCCCAGAGAGAATTGCTTTTGCACTAAGCACCAAAGCCTGGTTTTCAGAAGTACATGCACAGGCAATTGCACATTTCCTTTGCCTTTCTGAACTGTTTATTGCATGCATTAATAACCATAGTTAGTTATTTTCTTGCATATTTACAAGATGTCTGTGCACAACTGAGGCAGCACTGTCAGCAGTTTAACACTGGCTCTGGCATGGTGCATTGTAGGGGCAGTGTGGGCTTGGTCCAAAGGAGCTGTGCTGTGGGATTGCCTGTAAGCAGAACAAGCTTTTGTAATTCCTGTTTAGTTGGGGGTTGTTTTTTAATTCTTTAAATTCTCTCGTTGTAAAGGTTTGGAAACATTACCTGACTGAGGTAATTTCTGAACCCGTGATGCCTTCAGTTTGTACAGGCAGTAATTAGAAAGCAAAGCGTGCAAGATTACTCACGCAGGGAATAAATGCTGCAATTACCTGCGGTGGACTCTGCTTCAAGGCAGGGAGAAAAAAAAAGAGAAGAAGAAGATGAGATGCTAAATATTGAACATAAATTCTGGTTCTAAAAGAAATTGTAAAAATCTCATCCAAAAGAAAGGAAAAAGTGCTTCTGAGAACTTGTGAAAAACATAATGAAATGTAGCACCATTGATTTACTGTACAAGAAAACAATGAATCTGCCAAGAGTCAACAGATTGATTTGATGTACAATTCCAGATGAAAGAAAGGGACTTACCAAAAAAAAAAGCCTAAGAATAATTTCTCAGACCTCTTCCCTTGCAGAAATCTTTTGCTTTCTTGACTAAACCAAGAAAGTCTTTTAAAAACAAGTTAGCAGAGTTGGCTGAACAAGGACAAATTAAGAGATGATGAGGACTCGAATTTGTTTTGAAATATGTTCTTTGCAGCTTGTACAGGGCCATGTCTCTAGCCTGGGGCAGAGCATTACTTGTTAAAGCCAATCAACATGTTTATGTTAGATTTAAGCTTGATCTATAAATAGGAATCCAAAATGGATCTGAACATCCTCTGTTTCAGATGTTAATTGCATCCCAGGCTGGGACTGGATCTCACTTCTCAGGCATTAGCACTGCATAATTAAATATATTCTAAAACGTTTGTTGGATTCTGACCAAAGGAATAGGAAAAGGTTCAAAGATCCTGTTAGGACTCTCACTCTCCATCAGAAAACCATACGATCTAGACAGGCTGGTAGGACCAGCAAACCAGAGGAGCTGGAAAGCCAGACCAATTGAAATTCCAAATCCTTCTGGGTCGAATCCCTCTGGGCAGGATTGTATCTGTCCTGGGAGTCAGTACCAGGCAGTAACCAGAAACCATGTGGCATAGAGTTTTAAGAGAGATGACTGAGAGATGATAGGCAGGGTGTCTTTTTGTATTGGATGGTGTCTGTGGCTCAGGGAAGGAATTCAAGACTGGTATTGGTTGAGGGGACAAGGTGGGGAAGTAGCAGACATGGAATGTGGCTGTGACAGCAGGCTCATAGATGTAAATGGAGTGGGGGTTTTTGCAGGCGTTATCCAAAATCTAGCAGACAAAACAGAAGGAATCCCACCAGTTTCACTAATCATTGGACAAGGCTCTAATCCCAGACACTCAAGCAAAAAGATTTCCCAGGGAATCTTTTGCAAAGCCTCCTAAAGTGAAGAAGATTTCTGATCACACTTGAGAGCCCTTACACTGGGTTAACAGGAAAGGTTAATGCTTCTTTCCGTTTCCTTCTACCTTGGGGAGAAAAGAGAGGGTTTGAATTGCCTGAAGATGAAAAGTAACGATGGTATTGGGATTTGTTTGTAAGGGTGTGCCAGTACATCCAGGAGCTGTATGAGACTTGATTTGAAGTGCCTGCTGTGAGCTAGCAGGTTTATAAAGCCTTTTACAGAGGTGCTTGTGACCTGTGATGTTACACTATATTAAAAACCCTTTTTTTTTAAAGAAAGAGGAATTTAGAGAGTGACTAGCGGTTTCCTTGAAGCCTCTTGCAAGGCCTGAGTAAAAATCCCTAAGTCTGGTGATCATAGACATGACATTGCAATGGTGTAGCATCCTCCACTTCCTTGGAGAATTGGATATGTTGCATCTGGGTATTCTACATTTCTCTGAAATGTTCCTGTGGGCAGTAGATGAAGGCACAAGGGTATCTCCAAAGGAGTAAACAATGTTTGTTTGGGATAAACCCCTGGAAGATGACAGAGCTCCAGTTATTTGGCCAAAATGGCCAGAGGGGCATTTAACTGAGTTCTGAGTAGAAAAGGTGGTTCCTGCACACAAGTCTGGATGATGGGGAGGGTAAGCTAAGGTGGAGCTCTGGAATGTGTTGTTTTCTATGATGGATGTGTGTTCCAGCATGCTCTGCTGTAAAGCACAATGGGACACCATTCCTACTAAAACCACCCTCTGGCTTGGGGAGGTCCACAGTTTAATCCTCACAGCAGTGGAGGAACAACATGCCAGAAAACTTGTGTTTGGATGAGGCCACTGGTACAACCAGTTAAGGCAACACAATAGGATGAATCTAAAAAGATGAAGATGGTTTTGTCTTACTTCATCTCAGTTCCTTCTGACAGGAAACCAGGCTTTTGTGTCTCGTGGAAGAATTATTCTGAATTGTTAATCTTCTTCATATGTCTCCCTGCTTGGTGATGACATACTCGCTGTTGAGTTTGGCTGCTAACAAATTCATTATCTGTCAAGTGGCTTCAATTTGCTGAGAAACCAGTCATCTTAGTGTATCCAAAACTTTGCGCTTAGGGCATGATGAAACATCCTTTTTTTCTTCTTCTTTGCTTTGCTGTGATGGAAGGGGCGTTAGACTAGTTGATCTTTGAGGTCCCCTCCATCCCAAACCATTCTGTGATTCCCCATTTCTTTGAAATCCCACGCCCTCAGCAGTGGCTGGGCAGGGAAAGTGGTTGTGACTGCCCTGGGTGTCCCTGTGGGCATGAGCCCAGGGCAGATCCAGCTGCCTGCTGGCTATCCAGACTAACCAGGGGTGTTTCCAGAGTGCATAGCTGGCTGTGGTGGGCCCAGGGCACCACATGAAGGTTTTGGACTGGAGGATTTCTGCCTCTCATCGCCCTCAGACTGTGGGTTGGGTATCAAAAAGCCCAGTGCTCCTTCTCACCTCAGATGCAGATCAACTGACCTGTTCTGCACAAGAGAGGGAGTTTAATCCATGAAAGCCACGTGCTTTACCTGGTCAGTGCAAATTACTTAATGCCCTTTGATTTCTAATTATTTATTTGTTCCTTTGGGATAAACTGGAAGTGCAAGAGAAGGCTGGGATCAGCAAAACAGCAAGGCAAGAGGGATTTTATTCTAGGAGAAGTATAATTACACTAACCAGATTTGCATAGCATTTTGCTGCAAAAATATAGATTGCAAGTGCTGAAAGAGAGCTGATGACCTATCAGTGATAAGGCACAGAGATGACTAATTAAAAAGAGGTGCAGCCAATGGCACTGGTTAGAGAAAAAAATGTACAAGCTATCTGGGTGGAACAAGGGCAGCTCTAAGCCAGAATTTACAGAGCAAGATAACTTGACATTTATGTAGTTCTCCAGTTGACATGGGTTTTGTCAGAACTGTAAAGAAAGGGGTTGATTATCTGATGATTCGTAGAAAGCATCTCTAAAGGCCTGACTCATCCACACAGCCCTGACAGCCATGGCCTGCTTCTCCCAATGCAGGGGTGTATTAAGGAGTTAAGCTATAGGTCCTTTCATTTATTCAGAGCGCTTTTGAATGAGGCAGTAGAAAAGCAGCTGTTTGCTAAAGTATATGTTTGTCTTTTTTAAGTAGCCTTATCATCAAGTAAAATGAATTTTATGAATTCATATACATATAAAATCACTGTAACTTTAGAAACACTGTAATCTGGCTGTTAGTAGGGTATTGTCCAAATTGTTCAGACTGGTATGAATAAATATCAGCCTTAAATAAAGTATCAGCTAGGAGGTGAGCATAACCCTCAGTGTGCAAGGTAGGCCACTGTCCTTGCTGCATGTCCTCTCCTGCCTTCCCAGCCAAGCCAGGGACCTGCTCTGCACAGCTCCACTCTCATGTGTGAACCACCTCGGGGTCCCTTGAAATTCATGGCTGGGCTTGGATACGTATCCATTGTGCATAGAGGAGGTGAATTTACATATCTCTACTGCTCAGCAACAATTATTAAAATCTCAGCAGAGATCAGACATTGCTGCAGAATCTGCTCATGCTTTTAATTAAGGAGATGTCTGCTGTGCATTGGACTGTACAACCCAGCTGCAGATGTCTTTGAAAGGACCCCGTCTTCTTTCCTAATGTGTATCCCTTCTTAAAAGGAACTCCAAAAGCAATTGAAGATGAAGAAAACAAGACTCCAGTGGTCTGTGCTATGCAGTTAGAGGGCTTATGGAGCCCACAGTGGCCAGTTGAAGAAGACAAAGATGTGTCAGGAAGTACAATCCATGCTTAGTCCATGTTTGCAGCTCAAAGCCCTTTCCTGTATTCTGCTGAGTAACCTGTTGGCCAGTTAGGATTATCCTGGTTGGTGCTCTGATCCCACAGTGCTGCATCTAATACAGAGCAAATAGATATGATTTGGTTTCAAGGAAGCTGAATTAAGTAGATGCACATGTTGCATTTTAAAGCAGTTTTGTTTTTTTCCCCACAGCAATGAAATCAGGAGGCACCCAGCTGAAGTTGATCATGACATTCCAGAACTATGGACAAGCATTGTTCAAACCAATGAAGTAAGTCAAAAAAGTGTGTGTTGCAAAGTGAAATCGTGGTGGAATAGCCATTTTCTAAGCTGTTAAAAGTTTTCTGTAGTATCTGTCAAGGTAAATGTGTCTTGTTCCTGAGCCTTGCTGCTGAGTCTAGAGCTTCAGGGTCTGCTGGTACCTTGTTCTGCTAGACAGTTCTTAGGAAGGGGTGCTGAGGAGGCTTCAGAGACATTACAGTCTTCTTAGGAATGTTATTCACTCTGATCCCTGTGAAATCTCCCATCCTAAATACAGGGTGTTTTCAGCATTGCTTTCTTATGTAAACGTACTGCACAAGTCCAAGCTTTATCTAGTGTCAGTGCTCCACTGGAGCATGGCCAGACAAGAGAGATGGTTCAGAACAGCTTTCGGAAGAGCTAAATAGTATTTGTCTGATAAATTATAATTTAATCAGTTGATTTATTGTTGTTTGTATTAAAGGGTTGTATTAGTCATTTGGCTGTGGCTTTGCTGAGTCTGTGAAAATGGGTTTATTCAAGAGTGGTACTGCAAGGTAATGACTCTGGAGAGAAATGGAAGGACTAGGATTATGTGGCCTTGATTTGTGCCTGCCCAGATCCCGCTGAGAAGAGCAAAGTTACTCAGATACAAAGCAGATGTAAATGACTCCTGAATCCTGACCCGTATGTTTGTGTTGTAATAAGGAAAATGACTCTGCTTACTGTAGAGGGTTCAGCAAAGACACTCTGGGCTGCAAAATGTTTAATGAAGCTGCTCAGTATCTCTGTCAAGGGTACCACTAGAATAATAAATCCATTTCCTTCTTTTGTTCCCACTGTAGGGAAGTTCAGCTAATTTCCTCTAGGATAGTCCATAAAAAACCAAAGTAACCAGGAATGAGGGGTTTGGAATATGTGTTGGCATTGTGTTAGAGCTGTAGAGTGGAGCACAGCTCAGGGGGAAGCTGCTGGCTGGAGACAGAAATTCCCTCTTTCACTGTAGATTTTGCTGTACATTGACTGCAGACAAGTACAGATTTTACTTGACTTTCATTTATTTACTTCCAGAAGGACCAAAAATTGGTCCCACTTTCCGTCAACCCAAGTTTGTGCAGGAACACTCCCTATGTGCATCCCTCCTGGGAATTGCAAGGAAATCCTATGAACTTTTGGGCAGCACAAGGCATTTGTGCAAATTTATTATTTCCCAGTTGCACATAAAATCCCCCTTGTTTCTAGTGGATCACTGGTTGCCTGGGAGAGGTTGGAGGAAACACAGACAATACTGACAAGTCAGAGGGAAGAGGATACCAGAGAGTATCTACTCCAGCATCTGCCCTTCCTCTCCCTGCCCTCTCCCCAAATGCTGAGGTCACCAGAACATGAACCCATCCCCTTTATCTGCAAGTTTGGTGCATATAGGCACAATTCCTAATTGTGTCTTGTCCCACATGCAAAATCAAGGACCAAGGGGGATCAAATAGCCTTTAAGCATTTGGCAGAGTTGTGGTTGTGCTGCTGGCTTTTTACTTCGTGTGTGATTTGTTCCTTCTCCATTTCCTCAGATGCAGATAATCTCAATCTTTATCATTGCTATGACATTGTAATTCTGGGAATGCTAATGAGGTCAAATCAGAAGTTAACCATTGCTACTGTGTTCTACACAGCTTCAGCAAGATGATGGATGACAATAAAGGTGCTGCTGTGTAGCAGCAATTACTACCATCCACTAGAATAAGAGAAAATGTTGATGTCTTAATCATTTCCTTTGCATGACTAGAGGGGCAACAATGCCCTGTTTTCTCACTGCTCTTTGCATTACATATACCCTTGGAAGAAGCATTCAGCAGCTGCTTTTCCAGTCAGCAGACCTTCCAGGAGCAATGCTGCTGCAGTTGTGCTGAACATCACTGAACACATTAGGGATTTTGAATAAGGGTGTTTGCAAGCGTTTGTCTTCATTCTCATAACAGGGAACAGGGAGCCAGATGCTCACCTAGTGTAAATCTTCCTAGCTCCTTTGGCATCTGGTCCCCTTGGTCTCTTTCACCACCTTATGGAATGTGGTTGATGAAGTTCTTGAAGAGGTTTGCAGCATCATTTCTTTATACAGAAATAAGCAGCCTAGACTGAAAAAAAAATAATAAAAAAACCCAACAGGATTTAAATCTATGCAACTTCTTTGTGTAGGATCATCTTGAGTCCCTGGATACCTTCTAGGCTGTTTCTGGTGCTTCCTCTTTTCTTCAGGGTCACCTTTTGATTCAGGCTTCACAAAGCTGGGTGTTCTTTCCCAGGACAGGAGGCAGTAAGGAGCTTGCAGATCAGGGACAGATATCTCTGATCATTGTGTGTAAAGAACAATTTTTTTTCCACATAGTTTAATTTGGGAGCCTTAAAATGTCATCCTGGTGCTGCTTCTGAGAAGAGCTCATTAAAGGAAGCCCTTGGTGGATAGTCAGGTTGTCTCCACCTGGTGCATCCTGTGTGTTTCAGTTGTTACTGTGTTATCAGCTCCATGGCTTTTGGAAGCAGCAGAATACACTTTTCTTTCTCGTCAGTTGATAAGCCTTTTCATAAAAGCAACCTTCTTCATGAACCCCAGGTAACAGGGCTATTAAATGGTGCTGAGTGTCCAGCTGCAAATGCAAACTGGGGCCTCAGTTTATCCCTTAGTGCTGGAGGGGGCAATGAGAAGTTACATCTCTGTGATAAACTGAACTGAGCCACTGTTCTTTAGAGAATAGAGTTGGCACCAGTAGGATTTCAGCCCTGATCCCAAGGAGTATTGATAATCCAGAGTTTCTCATCCTGTCTGAGATCTGAAGTACCGAAAGCTGCATGGAGTGAAGTACATAGAGGGTAAGATGTAGACATCAGGCTAATCTCTACTTGGATTTGATTCATTTGGACTACTTGGAGAGCTGGTTTTGCTATACATAGCTGTACTCAGTATCTTCCAAACTGAACTGATACCTGTTTGAGCGGGATTGCAGCAGGTAGAGGAGACCAGGCCAACTCTCCCCTGACACAGTGGGGCATCTTTAGAGGGAGGGGATGTCTCCAGACCTTTGACAGTGCCTTCTGCAGGGGAGTCACAGCAAAATGTGCTCCCTGGAAAACTGATGGAAACCCTGCAGAACTCATCGGACTGGTTCTGCCCTATCCCAGCCTCCCAATTGCACATCGAATTTATCCAGGGAGAGAGCCAGCTCCAAAAAGGCCCAGGCAGGATTTGGAAGTGGGGAAACCAGAATCAGCCTTTGGCATCTTTTGTGCTCTGTGTTTGACATTAACTGACAGCTCTTCATATGGTCATTGATTCAGGCTAGTGGAGCAAACAAGAGGAGGGAAGCATAGCAGTCAGGGACATGTGATAGCAGTAAATAAAACCTGATCAGCTGCAATTATTTTATTTATTTGTGGCTCTGAATCTTCATTTCTGAAATAATGGTCCATAAAGTATTGCAGAGGAAGCCAAATCTATTTATAAACCCTATGGCCCAGTGTAGATTCCTTTACTAATTCTAAATGCATGATAGAAAAAGCACATATTTGCTAAAACTCCAGGGAAGATTTAATATATTTGCAATGTATCTTACAGTTAATGTGTGGTTTTATTTAGCTCATAACAGTTCAATCATACAAAATTATTACCCTATGGGACAGGAGAAAAATAGCAACCTCCCCTTCTCCCATGATTGGTGAGTCTAACTGTACTACTATTGTACATACAGCATAATCAAATCTATTTACGTGATTGCTCATATCTGCAGTTGCAGCTTTCTCTGACTTATCAGGTAGGGATAGGTAGAGCCGTAAATTTCAAAGGATTTTGGTGCATTTCTCCAAAAGGAACGTGCGCTCTGTAGTTTTATTTGGTTCCCCTTTGTTTCTGTGAGCTTGTGGAGTTAAATAGCTGGCTGAGCCACAAAACCAACACGCTATTTTTTTCCCTTCCAAGGCTTTATTCTTGAAGAGGGAAATTCTGCTCCAGCAGAGCCAGTGTTAGGATTCCTATTGCATACACTGGTGCCAGGATTTTGATAGAGGCTTTTACAGTTCCTTATGGAAAAGCCAAATAGGATCGAATAGAAAATGATACCTTGTTATTGGAGTTGTGAGAAAAGTGTCCTGTGGTCTGTGTTTAAGAGCAACATCCCTCATTCCCAGTTTTATAGGCTGCTTTGTACAAATGTGTAGAAGGGGTATTCATTATAAAATCTTTGAGGTTTATTTGTTCTATTCAAAGAAATACTACTGTATTTAGTGAACTCGCTTTTGACTGAAACAGATAAAAGACAGTTCTGTTCCAACTTTAGATTTTACTGGATATTTTTAACATCTTTTTTCTTTTCTTCTGGTATTGTAAGTCACAATACAGGATTGGTAAGAGCCACGTGGTTGTTCCTTTCAGCAGATGATGTTCGCAGTGAAAGTCTTTAGTAAAGTAGCACCAATCAGCATCAGGGTGATACCAGGCCAGGAGAGACTTTCAGGGTCAAAAAATCCAGTCTCCTTGGATCACAGGTGGTCATCTCATTCATTAACTGATCAAACACTGCTGACCACATTTTTTGTGACTTTAGCCCTCACTATCCCTCCTGAAACTTGCTGCTGTCAGAATAATGCTGCCCACTGGGAGCATCTCCAGGTTCCTGCTGCCTTCCAAGCCCTGACCCATCCCAGTGCCAGCCACAGAATCAGCAGGTGGTCACGGTCCAGGGCAAAGCTGGTGCTCTATGGAAACAAAACAAGCACAATCACCTTTCTGTTTCTGTCGTGTTCCTATAGCTATCTTTTGGCTCAAAGGCATAGGTGCTGCTGGCTGGGCTGAAATGTGGCAGCCAGGGTCATAGGGAAGCTAATATTGGCACTTGGGGATGTAGTTTAGTGGTGAACATGGTGTGCTGGGTTAACAGCTGGACTTGGCAGTGCTGTGTTAATGGTTAGACTCAACGATCTTAGGGGCCTTTTCCAACATAAATGATTCTGTGACTCTATGATTTTTGTTTCAGTTGGCAAAGCACAGCTTTTTACTGGCTTTTAGATGTCATACTTACAGTGACAAAGGATTAGCAACGTTCTCCAAGTTTGTCTTTGATTTCCTTTTAGGATTGTTCAACAAATAATGCATCTTTTGATAGGGATATTAAACAGGCCAAACAATCCCCATAATGCAAACAACTGTTAATCGCTTTCATTTCCCACAGTTACATTCCCTTTTCGAAGATGCAGTGTGGCTGTTGTACCTGGGAAGTGCAGCCTCCAGGCCTGATTATCATATCAATTAGGGTGCTGTAATCCTTCTGAATTGGTAGCATTGCTTCCAAGTCAGAGGAGTTAAAACGAACTCCAGAATCCAGGCAGCTGAAAGATTGCTTTCCTTATTACATTGCATCTCATGCTGTTTTGAGGAAATACATTTTGCCAACCTGTTGCATGTGAGCTGGCAGGCATCCAGTATAAACATACTGTTATAAGTCAACATAGCAATTAAATCAAATTGCAATGGTTTTTTCTGAGCAGCGAGGGAAGTGAGATATGCATCCAGTAGCTGCTATTCTAGAAGCCTTGGAGGATTAACACTTGGGCACACTGGAATGTGCTGTGTGAAACCCAGCTGGGCAGTCACTGGTCAAAGTGCAGCCCAACTGCTGAGGTTTGGCCCTCCTTAAGCCGTGTTACTGGAGAACACTGGTTGTGTTCAGGGTGGGTTACTGGAGACCCAAAGTTGAATATACTGGTTGGAAGGGTTAAAACTGGTAATCCCAGCACTCAGTTTATGTAGGTGTATTTTAAAATTGCAAGGGGTGCTGTCTTGTTGCATCATGAAGAAGAAATGCTTTCTTTGCTGCTGCAAGTAGTAATCAGTAATCAGATATTCTGTGGACTTCATCCATGATTTAGGGTTTTTTAAGGGCATTCGAATCCTTGCCTACCAAATCCCTGCTGAAATGTTTACCTGAGTTAGACTGATAGGCAGAGCTGACTGTACTTATATCAGGAATAAATCTGGAGTTAACTGGATGAATTATATCTCTTGATATTTAAAGTGCATGAGATCTGAATGTGGCCCTAAAGGAGGACAGTGGAGGTTGCTGTGTAGTGTTTCAGTTCTTTAACTTTTGGTATATTATGCATGAACTGTTTTTCTCTTTTATAACTAATCCAGTTCATCAGATCAGACTTTTCCAGTATTTCAATGCAAATTGTGTTTTAGGACCCAACAATGCCTCTGGCCCAAATCTCATTTATGCAGATTGGAAAATTTGTGGTGACTTCAAGGGGAGCTGGATCAGGATGGAGACTGACTGATGGCCCTGGACAGCAGTGAAATCCAGTCTCTGTCACCATGCACTGCATTTTCCTTTGCCACAGCTCAGAAACTGCTGACTGAAATATTGATTAATTCCATCCAGCTCAGGAGCAGTTTGTTCT
Source organism: Campylorhamphus procurvoides (assembly GCA_013396655.1). NCBI lineage: Eukaryota > Metazoa > Chordata > Aves > Passeriformes > Dendrocolaptidae > Campylorhamphus > Campylorhamphus procurvoides. The sequence continues at coordinate 16,730 of WBMV01006969.1, forward strand.
CAAATTCTGCAAACATGTTTATGAAATGACCCCAGAGTCAAAGTCCTCAAAGTCCAGGTAGCTCAAAGGTTGTTCGTTTAGATTAGGGTACCTGGGGATCTGTGACAGCAGGTTTCACCATGCCAGCAGCCAGGAAGGGGAAAGCCTCCTTCCCTCTCTTTGGGCACCAGCTCTGTTGTGCTGTCCCAAGCTGAGCTGCCTTGGGTTAACCCCTCCTGGAGCTGGACAGGAGCTGTCTGAAGCCAGGATGGGACAATAAGAATCCCAGTGGTGGGAGGGAGCAGATCTTCCTTCAGCAGACTAGTGATATGTTTTGCTGCATATCACCATGCCCATAGGCTTCAGCCCCATCCCACTTCCCAGCCCTGGGAAGCTGCCATCCACCACTGTTAGTGAGTTGTCCCCAGATCCTTCTCCCCTGACCTCTCCGTGGTGTCTCCAGCTCTAGATAGGAGAAGACTTCACTCTGCAGCTTCAAGAAGTGTCAGCCCCACTGTCTCTGTCCCAGGGATTTTTTGCACAAATGATTCCAGCCTTGCATTTTTCTATAACTTGTCTGTTGGGCTGTTTTCAGATGATAACATGATGCTCAATGTCTATTTTTGGTCTTGTCTTACACAGACACAAATGGCCACAGGTCCTGCCTGTTCCTGCCCCTTATCACCATTTTAAGGGAGAACTGAGTGGGCAGTCACACTTTACAGTATAGAACTGTCTCTGCTTGATTAGATGTCTTCTATGTGCATATAGAATCTTGCTAATTAGTCTTTGGGAACAAAGACATGCTGGTACTTACTTTTTCTTTAAGGCTAGTTATTGCAATAGCTAATTTTTTTTTTAACATTGCCACAGTATATTAGGAAAGAACCACCTTCAGTGTCTGATTTTAATCAAGCCACTTCTTCACTTTAATTTTCTGCATGCCAAAAAGTGGAGTCCTGTGGCATTGTCTTTTAATCAGACAGCCACTTTAGTTCCTCTGTTCCTTATTTCACACATTTTACCATGTATCAACGGTGCAGAAAAGCAGCAAATGTTATCGAGGGAAGAGCTGGCATGAAATGCATAATCTGTAATTTACTGCTGAGTAACAGGCCTTGGCACACAGGGGACTCATTGGTGGAGCACTGAGGTAAGATGTCCTAGTAAATCTAAGCAAAAAAAAAATATGCCCAAAATGTTTTCTGTGGGATATGCAGATATTGCTACCCTGAAACATTCCATGGGAATTTGTCTCCGTTTCTCTACAATTTGTAATCCTTAAACTGGGCTCAAGAGACTGAAATTCAGGGAGGAGAAAATGATTTGTGCAAGACTTGTGGCATAAACCACAGACTGAAGTTGTTTTCTCTCTGGAGCAGCAGTCAGAGCTTTATCCTGGAGATAAGTTGCACTGTGCTCATCTTGCCCCTTGTGGGGAGGGTTTTTTTGGGTGTTTTATGGAGGTGAATTGCTCCTTCTCTGCCCCTGGTCTTTATCTCACACAGAGGTAGCTCCAGGGATCTCCACCACTTTGGAGGACAACGATAGGGATTTGGCCACTTGGGCCACAATTTGTTTGAAGTTTGTTTGCTCATTTAAGCCCTCAACATTTCTACATGTTTATTGAGTTAGGGCTTCTGGCCATTAGAAGGGGCAGAAGATAAGCACCAGTGAAATGGATCTGGTGAAACAGCATGTCTAGGGCTGAGGACCCACGTCCAGCTTTGTCAGAGGTCACCAGTTCAGATGACAGTCCCATGGTTAGAGATGATGCAGAAACTGTGTGGCATTTGGGACAGATCCACAGCTGAAGTAACAGTGTCCTACAGGTTGAGACAGGAAGGTTTTGGCAAAGCTTAGGAGAGAAGGCACAGCACACGTCCAACTTACGCCCTTGGCATGGTGCTATTGGTGACTCACAATTGTAAACAAACAAAAAAGTGTGTTTAAAATAGCCATAATAACTCTTAATAACACAGCTTCAGGGCACCATGAACATTTCTGATGTTTTTTTTTTTCATTTTCAGTGTCTGGTTCAATAGCCTTAGTATTTTCTTCTTAACTTACAATTTTCCATCCTGCTGTAATGTTCTCCATGTGGGTAAATAAAAGTGAGAAAGCCTGAAAGACTCATTTGCATGTGAAGAAGTAGCAGAAACCCAGAGTAAGTAGCATCTGCAAGTGTGTGGGAGCTGGAGAGTAGGGGGGGACAGCAAAACTGTTGTAAATAGAAGCAGTTTGAAGTGCTGGATTATGTGCTGTGGATAATAAAACACCCCAAGCCAGCACATAAGCCAGATACCATTCTCAGCAACAGCAGCAGCCAAGTGATCCTGTTAGCACTTCAAGGCCCTTTTGTAAACCTTGCTAATTGGTAGTCCAGGTTCTTCATGCCAGGGTGTTCACCTGGCCAGAGGACACAATGCCATGGCTGGGCATGGAGACCTGCACTAGCAGAAATATTTCACACAGCTACACGCAGTCTGTATATGAGTTGTAAACTGCTTTGATCAGCTGGCAGCAAGCAGCAAAAGAAATGAAGATGTTACATAAATCTGTAGGTTTAATGGGAAATCTAGCAATGATGGGTATAATTTTCTTTAGTTTCTGGTATGACTGCCCTGTATTTTCTTTGAGCCCGTGTCATGATACACAAGAAGAGAATTTTGACCCAGCATGTTTGTGTTTCCCTGTATTTTGTGCCTGTTTGAATCACAATAATCCAGCCAAAATTTTCAAACAAACCTTTTTTGCATCTGGTTCTTTTGGGGGTTTATTAAGCAGAAAATCCGATTCCCAGGACATAAAATCCAGAGGCTCTTCAGCCTTTTATGTTGCAAAGCCAGGTTTTGTGTCAGGGCCCTGAGTGACCCCCAGCCAAGAGGAGGCAGAGCAATGCTGTGGTTCCAGCGCCAGCTCTGTCTTGTGGAGCTGACAGTGGCGGAAAACTTAAGGCAAAATCCTGGTTTTCACTGTAAGGTTGAGTTGTGGGGCTGGAGGTTGTTGGCAGGAGAAGGATTGGGTGCAGCAAGAAGGGCTTGTGCCAGCTGTGGACAAGGGGCAGCTGTCCCCTTCAGCATGACCAAATGCCACCAGGAGCCTCCATGTCTCCCCCCTTTCACAGCAGCAGCCAGCCTGACATCCCAGGGCTCTGACACCAGCAAAACAGGGTGCCCAAGGAGGGCAGAGCCTGCTTTTCCCACTGCCTGCGTAATTCTCCTGTTTGCAGAGTCAGCTCCAAGTTGAAACCATCTTTTTGCTGCAGCCTCTCAGGAGCCCAGGTACAAGAGCTGGGTAACTGGGATTTTAGCCCAAAACATGCCCTTTTTTGCTCTGCCTGACCTACTTGTCGCTGCCCGTGGGGAGCCGCGGGGGTTTCTGCTCCACTCGTGCCTTTGCTTCCAAGAGTCAGGCTTTTGTGTTGCTGATGGTATCATAGTGCCTTGAAGTCATCTTGGCGTACACTGGATATTTTGGTTCAGAAGCTGCTTTTTATGTGCTTCAGTAGCACTCAGGGCACTAATGCTTTGCCTGAAGCATGGCACAGCCTCTGCTTTCATGCTGGGGCATGGAGGGGCAGTGCCAGCCCCAAACGAGCCCATGGCTCCAGGCGGTGCAAGCACAGCCAGGCCCTGCTCTGTTAGCAATCAGCGAGGCCATGCAGAAGAGATGGATTTTGCAGCGTATCCAGGCCACCTATTCAAATCCAGGTTCTTTTGGCACCCGTGAAATTGTCTGACAACTTGTGTGCGGGCACCGTGCCACGCGAGCAGATGGGCTGAATGTCCTGGCAGCCAAGAGCCTGGGATGCTCAGCTGGCAGAGGGAGCGAGAGCAGAGCTCCTCTGTGCTTGTGCCCAAATGCCCATCCCTCCTGAAATTACCATGGGAAGAGCGGGCACAGTGATGGGGTGCCTGGCTTGGGCACGGGGTGTTTCACAGCAGAGGTGATACCCCTCACATTCTACCCTGACTCCTGCTACTCCATCACCGATGACAAGGTAGTCTCTGAGATGCTTTCAGCCCAAGCTCCCCACTGGGGACAGCTGGCACCTGGCACTGTCCTGTGTCCTCCAGAGACTCACCTTGAAGGCAAGAGCACAGCAATTATTTTTTTAAGCACCTCTGTTAGGTGGTTTCCTGTGAGAGGCTGGCTCTCGCCAGCGGTGAATCCTGAGATAAAAGGATTAAAACATCCTCTTCAAGGCTTCACAGAAATTGTCACAAGGGCTTTCTCCAGGGAAGGCCTCAATGCTTATCACACAGAGGGGCAGCTTTCCTCACTCAGGCATGTATTGCATGGTGATTGACACACCATTAATTAACTGTTAATAATTAACCCCATAATCTAAAGGGATGGGGGAGGAATTCCTTATAGGCCTGGATCCTGTCAGTTCTTTGAATGCACGAGTCCTCTGTTCTGCTGCACTCCCAAACCCATCTGGCTTTGGGAAAGAAGAAGCTCATAAAGAAGGCAGGACTAATGAACAACCTTTTACAGCCCTCCCTCAACTGCCTTCATTTCCTGTCAGCTGCTGTTCAAACATCATTTGCTGGAGAGCAACTATTTGTATCTCTTACTCCAAGTTCAGAGGAAGAGAAAAATGAAAAAAGAAAAATTGGTTGTTGCCTTTCAGCCTGCCTGGTTCCCTGCTGTGTAGGGTGGGATGCTGTGGAGGATACAGGATGTGTTTGTCATGTAGCTGCCAGTTCTACATGTGGATGGTCCCATCGCTCCCTTTACACTGGTCATGATACAAAAGCCCAGCATTAGGACATTAAACCTGCCCCTCCTGGGTATCTCCATTGTGATTCCTTCCTTTCCAGCAACATTCCACACCCCAAACTTTGCTGAAGGGCTGAGCTGCACCTGGAACAGCAGCACAAGGGACAATTCTTCTTGTGCTGACTTCAGCTGGGCTTTGCTGGTGTCCGTGGAGACTTTATTTTGCTCTCATCGTTTTGAGCCAGGCCATATCTCCTGCCAGTTCTGCCTAGTGACCGCTAACAATCTCCTGTGTCAGGCAGCAGCATGATTATAGCTTTATTTAACTAATTTTGTCTGCCTTTCCCTTTCAAGGAGCAACAATGCAGCAATTCTGTAGCCTAAATGTGGCCTAAGGACAGAAATGGCCCTGTTTACCCACAAACAGCAGATTCTTGGCGTGATGCCACTCTCAGTAAGGCATCAGCAGTGCTGATAAGCCAATAGTCATAATCACTGATCAGTGCTTTTCTGATGCTTTGGCAAGGTTATGTATCCAATATTGTTGACCCTACACTTTTCCTATTATGTGCTGCATCCTTTGGCAGGAGAAAGACCTTTTCGGGGATCAGAATGGTACCTGTATTGCAGGAGGTGCCCAAAACCCCATTGTGTTTGGCATGGCTTGCTCCTGTTATTCAGGTTGTAGATCAGTGTTCATCCCTCCAATGCAATTCCAGGCCCAGCAGTATTAATCCTCCCATTTTGCGCCTCTGCAATTGGGAACAGCCTCCTGTTGCTGACATCTGAATTACATTTTTAACAACAATTTCCTTTGTTACAGAAAATGAAGCCAAAACAAACACTGGTATTGGAGGCTCACTTTCTGGTTTAAATAACACAGACCTTTAAATGGATGAGGACTATGAATCATTTTTATGTAGATGGTGGATTTGGGTTGTTTACTTGCTTGTTTGTGTAGGATTTTGTTCTTTTTTTTTATTTTTAATTTTTCCTGGCAATGTAAGCCTGTCACTCTCTCAGTAGGACAGTTTGGAAAAGCTTTCTGGTCCTTCTTAGCCAATTGTACTGCTACTAGATTATTGGATTCTCTCATCTGTCTCTTCCCCTAAAAACTGTACTGAACCACCAGATATTGCACCAATTCTTTATTGCAGTATCTTCTAGATTTTGAAAACTATATATCTTGACATTATTTGGTGTTAGCAAAGCCATTTAATATCTGTGAACTTACAGAAGGTATTTCCTGGCACTCAGCAGTGACTCCAAAGCCCCACAGAATTACACTCAACAGCCCTGAATTTCAAAGCCTGACATCACTGCAAGCAAGGAATACAAATCCATCAACAGAGGCAGGATTTTAATTGCTTTTGAATGATTCTATAGAAATCTAAAATTGCTTTGTGGGATGAAAAAAAATCCCCACTTTTGTCTGCAAAGAGGTTTTAATTCTGGCAAATAAAATAAGTGGTTGCTGTAATAAAGCAAGATTTTCCCTGTGACTGTGTAGCTGTTCCTACAGCCCCTGCCTGCTGGGATTTTATCCTTGAGCAGTGAGACATCAGGGTTCATCAGATATTATATGCGGCTATTGCCAGACCAGCAGAGGCTCTTTGGTGGCTGGAAGATTTGTGCTTCTGTGGCATTTGCTGTTAAAAAATGAGACCACCTGCATTCTCTTGCAATGTGACCTTCTCTAGCTGGTCATATGCTGTGTTTTCTCTGTGATCTGATCTGATCTTAAGAGTAATAAAAAGACCAACAGTGCTTTAAAACCCTGTAATACCTGGATTCTTGCTTTACAGTATTTTTTTTGGTTGGTTGGGGTTTTTTAATGAAAGGAATGAAAATCTCTGCAGACATTTCTACATCTGGCTTAGCTTCTAGTTAAATGCATCCTCAGGGAGTGCTGGAAAATATTACTTCTCCTGTTTAGAAGAGAAGTAACTGAGTCATATTTTCCAAAATAGTTTTCAAGGAAAGGGATATCAGAATGTGTTTGCATTTTCCCATTTAACAGATATAATGAACACTTAAAAATATGGTCTGTATCACAGGAGGAACAATACAGGGGTGTGAGAGGTTCCACTGCCTTGGCAAATGGCAAATCCCTGGCAGGTGTCAAGGCAGAATCCATGGCTGAGCCACCCAGGGACAGTGCAGGCTGTCAGGGTACCTTCCCTATGCCACCCCTTTGTCCTGTATGGGGTCCAATACCATGGCCCTCCTGGCCTGCAGAGGAAATAAAATCTGGTCTCTCTTCTCAGCATTTTAGTGTGTGAATCAGCTGGAGGAATCCCCTTCCCCTACCTAAAATATTAAGGATGTCCAAGGGAGGAATCACAGAAAAGAAGATATTTGGAGCCCCCAAACTGGAGGCCACAGTGGAGACTGGGAGCCTCTCCCATCTCCTGCCCCTCCATGTGGCTTCTTGACAGAGAAGCTCTTGCTGAAACCCTGAACACGCCTCAGCCCAGGCCAGGGCACAGAAAAGGCACCGTATCCCTCATCTCCACCCAAACCAACATCACCAAGGCAGCCAAACCTTCTCAAAGGCACTCAAGGACATGAACAGACTTCTCTCAAGTGAAGCCATAATAGCATCTAATACTGGTCAGCAAGGACATTTCCTTAACCAGGTATTAAAAGTATTACTGAGCTTGTTTCAGGGGAAAAGGAAAAAAAAAGCAAGAATCTATTATTTTATTATATTTTAGTTAGCATTAAACTTATGAAAAGGCATTTGGTTGCAGCATCTGAAATTTTGCTCTGATATTTTCCTGTCATTTGAAGCACGTTGATGCTAACCTGTATTAAAGTACAGTAAACCTTCCTACTGAGGGCTTTTAAATATTTCTAATTATTTTCAGAAATAAAACTACCCATTACTGTACTTTTGAAAGACAATTATTTTATCCTCTCTTGCCTAATTACACATTTTAAAAAACCTTTTTAAATAATAATTTTAAAATTATTTTTTTGTTCAAATTGACCATAACAAACAAGACAAATCTCTTCAGGATTAATTTTCCACCTAGCTGAAGAAATTAGCTCTTGCTTTCTCCCTCCCACCTTGAAGCCATGCTAGGCTGGTTACCTGGATACCCTGCCTGTAAAGGATGTATGTGCTGAAGCAATTTAAATTGCCTGATTTGTCATCTAACTGCAGACATCATTAGCAAAGCATTATTTGGCTGGAACATTGTAGGCTGAATGTGGATAACTTCTCTGTGTTGAGAAGAGATTGAATTTAACCACCTTGTGACCAAATATTGTCTGTCTTTAATGTGGAGCTGCAGCAAGTGTGGTGTGAGGACTACAGGCGGTATTGGGTGGGGAATTATTTTCCTGTGGTGTATAGAAAAATTGGAAATATATTCTGCACCGGGGAGAAAAGAGACACTTTCAAATATGTTAGTTTAGAATCTATTGGTTGGTTTATTTTGGGGTAAGGAAATAATTTTTGTATCAAGGAGAAGAGAGAATGAAAGAAAATATAAGTCTGGCTTTGGCCTTTTTTGATGTAACTTTTCTCTTTGTCACAGTCCCCATTTCCATTTATTCTTCTTGTTATCATCTCTGTTTGTAAAATGGCAATTCCATCACGATGGAAGGATCCTTTATAAGCAGGTCTTACAAAAATGCTAGTAAAATTACAATGATGTTTTGAAATATATGACATGTAAAGTAGAAAATAGTGGCCTCCTCTGATAAATCCTGCATGTCAAAAGGCAAAAATAGGCATTTCCTTGGAATCTGACTGTGAAGTGTGGTCAGGGAGGTAGTCTGTGCATAACAGTAAGGACCACGTGAAAAGTTAGTTAGTTCTCAGGTCACTTTTTAGTTCTGGACTTAACATAACCATTTTAAGGCTTTAATCAAAATCAGATTATTTTTTACTGATTCCAGTATGATTTGAACAACTCAGCCAAAATCTGGTGATTTGTCAGGTGTGTTCCATAGGCCTGCATCCTCCCATCAGAGCTCATTCTGCAGCTGCTGCTGAGTTGGAGAAGCACCACAATTGCAGAGCTGCCAATTATATATTCCTGAACATTCTTCTTGGCAAATCAACTCCCAACTCATGTTCAGGAATCATGGTCTTAAATGAAGCACGACTGCAAGATATTCTGCTGATCTATGGTGCAAGTCCTTTTCCTTTAGTCATAATTGATGTTACAAAATATTTTATGGCTTCTGTCATTAGTATTCCCAATTGCCTCAATCTATAATTTATTTCATGCTGAAAAAATGCTAAGAATTTTCTACTGATTAGCAGCAAGTAGGGCATGTTTCTACATTTATCAACATGGGGTATTTTTGGATGGGGAAGGAGTTTTTTGTCATCAAATTAAAATATGTCTAGACCTTCTATTTTTGTTACAAATCTAGCAAAATGAAAATGCTTTTGAGGTAGTAATTAAATTCTTTCAGTGACATACAGTCTACTGTGCACACGGTTTCAGGATAATGAATATATTTATTTCCAGGAAATCTACGGTATTTTCCTTGCCATTTGTAGGACTCAGCATATAAATAATGCAGACCATGCTGTGCTGATTTTCAGTTCATCCCAGGAAATTATGCCATTAAAAATGCCACGGTTCTTTCAGGCACACACAGACACAGCAGGTAAAGAAAATATTCATGAGATGAACAGTGACAGGAGCAGCATTAGCAAATACATAACCTTGCAAAACACCCCTTAGACGATGAAATTGTTTGCAGTAATTATAGCGTGGAATGAGACTGTTGTTTAACTTAACATCATGGCAGCCAAACTGTGATCCATCAAAGTGACTCTGAATTTGTAACCCAGGGTTAGGACTTGGAAGTGCAAAATAAGGTGAAGGGAAATGAAGAGCTCTGGAGCCTTCCCTGCCAGCCCAAACACACACAGTTGATAAGCATGATGAAAATGAAACTTCTCTTAAGCAGTTCTGAAAATATAAGGTCCCCATAAATTCCCCACAGACTTGCTTTAGTCTGTGAGCACATGTTGCTCTTTGAAATCTGCAATTCAGGTGTTAAAAACTCTGCTCTACAAAAATAGCCCCTATGGCCCTTACAGTGTTCAGACAGCAAAGATCACATGGTGTGTAAAAGCACCATCGTGTCCCTTTGCTCAGTAAGGTACGAGTGGTTTGTATGTTTAAGAAGGAAAATTTACCATCTACCACTCATAGGTATTACTTATGCATAAGCAGAGCTTTAGTACGTGTGGCAAATGGAAATCAAGTACATGATGTGCCTGGAAGGAGTTTATCCAACTATTTATGGGCTGATCACATTTGAAGCTAGAACTGACTTGGTTATTTTTAGTCAAATAACGGTACAGTAGTAGTTGCATTTATAAAGAAGCAAGAAAATTCTCCTGCCATTCACAGCCCCTTCTTGCTGGATCTCATTTCAAACCTCAGTGTCCCCACACTCCTTGCCCCTGGAGGAGAAGTTGAATGCCAGATGCCACAGGGCTGCCTGTCTAGTTGCGGGTCAATGAGTTGCAGCTCAGAGATAGAACCTCCCAGAAAGCAGCTTTGTGGGTTTTTGTGCCTTCCCTTCTTCCCTCCCAGCTGTTTGCAGCACACTCGGATGGGCTTTGCCAACTTGGAGCCACGAACTCTGGTCTGGAAATGGACCATGTCTGCTCTCTGGCAACCCAGGTTAGGTTTTCCCATCCCTCAGAGGTGGTACCCGTGTGGAGTGCATGTGTTTGCCCAGGGGTGTTGGAAGAGATTGGTTTTCAGAGTTGGAGTTAGGTGCAAATGGTACAAAGGGGCTTTGTGCAGGAGGGAATTCAGCTGGGCACGAGGCTCATGTGCAGAACATTTTGGCTGGATATCTCAGAAAAGTTCAAAAAGAAATAAACCCTCACTGTCTTTGGGAGAAAAAAAGGCCTCCGTCTTCCTTCTCATACGTTCATTATAAAAGTTAAGAATTTCAGGCCATTGGTCTTTGATATGCCTTTAGAAAGAAGTTCCAATAACTTTAAATGCAGATGTAAAACATAGGTACAGCTCATTATTAGCATGAATGATTATTCCTCCCTACTTATGAAAAAAGGAATGGAAAATCATTAAAACTAGTGAAATAGTAAATCAGGGGCATATACTTTAATATGGTCATCTATCTGAAAATGCAGATTGTGCATAAATAATCAGACGTATCAGCAGGGAATCCACAGCTATCTAACAAGTAAGTTGTTTTGCAATTGACATCTGACCTGTAGATAAGTGGAGACAATGTCTTCATTAAACTTACAGAACCAAATATTAATAATTTGTGAAAACAGCAGTGCAGGATGCAGGGGAAGTCTTGTGATGTCCCTGGGAGCTGTGAGCATGTACCTAATGGCAGGATTTAACTATTGAGGCCATCTCAAAAATAGATCTGCTCTTTGACCACACTGCTTGCAGGTCTGCTACAAAGACAGTCAGATTTAGGATGGACTTTAAAGACCTACTGTACATTGTGGAAAGAAAAGGTGTATCTGGAAATAGGTCCTAAAAGACTTGACTTCACTTGACTTTTCCACTTATTTTCTCTTCTGGGTGAAAAAGTTTAAGAACAACTGAGTGTTTAATTTTTAGAGGACTTCCTGGAATGGTGGGGGTTTCTTTTGTTGCTTTCAATGTCCTCTGCTCCCTGCCAGAGCCAGGTGGTGGGAGCTGGAGGTGGTGATGCCCTGCTATTCCTGGGGCACTCCATCTCGCACTCTCAGCCTGCACAGTAGTTATGTACATGAAATCCCAAATTTGGAGGATGTGGTCCATGTGACAGCACAACACCAGTGTATGTGGTTCTGGAAGACAAAGGGTGAAGTTCATATTTTTAAAGAGGTGTTTAAAAAGATCTATACATGTGTAGAAAATGGAATGTCAAATTTAATCCTGCTTTGCGCCTTTGGGTCATTTTAGACATTTTTTTGTAGGCGAGCAATGAACTCATTTTATTTTTTTTCCATTGGTTTCTTCTTCTAGCTGTTTGCAGCAATAAGCTGATTCAGTCAGGAAGTGCTCTGGCTGTCTGTTACTAATCCTGTAATACTTTCTTGACACTCATATTTCTGTTGAGAAGTTCTGTCAATACAGTCATTGCCTGTGACCTGCATGGAGAACAGTACCCAGGGAAAAAAAAAAAAAAAACAGGTTTGATTCTTACCAAAATCTGGGATAAAATTAAGATCTTCACTCAATTCTATTTACTCAGGCATTTGGTAATAGCAGTCTCCTGCAGATTGCTTAAGGAGGGAACTTGAGGGACCTGAAATAAAACACAAGAAGATGTCTTGTGTATTCTTTGTTATTCAAGATCTCAGTCCTGAAGTGTCAGACACACAGTGTGCCTTGGAGAGAGTTGAAATTCCAATATTAATTTAAGATTCTTTTACTCCTGCTCTTGCTTAACCCTACATTATCTGCCTTGATATTAGCAAGAGCTATGGAAGATATCACAGATGTTTTTAAAATAAATACTAAAACTAGAGGTTACGTCTTCTGTCCCCCTCACCCACACGTGGGCAAGACCACGGTGTTTGTTGTCACAAATGGCTCATTTAGTTGTTTGATTTAATCTGCATCTGTTCCACAATCCTCTGGAGTCAACATTAGGCTTTTCCCATGACTTCACTTGCCTTTAAATTTGAGTATGGGCAAGTCAGGTCCAGTTTATGGCTCTGTCTTTCCCAAGCCAGTTCACCTTGAACTCATAGGAGACCTTTCACTGAGTAGAAAGAAAGTTGGATTGGACCCAGAGAAAAACAGTAAGTCGAAGGAATGGGATGATGAAGTCCAATGATTAAATCATGTGATTGCTTTTGTCTGCCATATACTTATCCTCACAGTTCATATAAAAAGGTAGAAAAACTGAAATACAAATATCCTTGGCTTTAGGAAAAACAGAGTTCTCTCTTTGAAATCAAACTCCTGTGGGCTATGCACACACATAGTTATCACACTGTACATACAGTAGATAAGCTTCACATTTTGTAGACATTTAAACACAGTTAAAGATTCAAGGAGAGGTAACCAGACATGCACTGTTAGAGAAAAGCAGCTGCATGTCATAAATCAGCTCCATAAAAAAAAAAAAATTTGGCAACAATGTCATTTCACTAAAGCTTTTACTGCACATCTTTTGCAGAATTTTCCTCCCTTCTCTTGTCCTCTACTCTTGCCTCTTTTTTCATGTGTTGTTTTTTTCTGAGCTCTGCTTTTATTGAATAGACTTTTGTCACATTCTTTATTGAAATCTCCCCTTATCTTACCAAGCAACCTCATAATAGATAGACTTTAAAATTTAAATTAGCTGAAAGTAAAGTCTGAGTGTGGAGCTAACTCAGCACAGCCTCACCAGGGAAAAGTGTTCCCCTCCGTGTGCCTACACACGAACACACACACAGATCCTCTTCTTTATCTTCACTCCAGCTCAGAGTGGATGTGTTTTTGTGATCCACCAAGCGTGAATATTCCTCTGCACCTCGAGCGTGGGAGTTCACCCAACGCATTGCACTTGATGGGAGAGGTTTATATAAAACAGCCATTGCCCTGAGCAGCCAAGGCAGCCAGAGCCTTCCCTCCCTTGTGGTGCCACAGAGCACTTCCCCTAACATCCTTCTGCTCCTGATTTTTTTCATATGGGATATTTTTCTGAGATTTCAATAGGTCTGGTTTGGTTTTTTATTTAAGTGGAGCAGGTTGTGTCAATACTGAGCCCTTCTGAAATCCTACATCTACTGTCATTTTAAAAAATGGTCCTCAAAAACCTGCACCTCCCTTTTTTCCCTGAAATGCTTTGTCTATAACTGGAATGAAAGGAGAGGAACAATGCTCTGTGGTGAGAAGGGATTGTATTTGCAGCCCCCAGCAGCAGGGCTCATGTGGAGGCTGGGAGGTTAAAATCATCCTTCTCAGTGGAGATGGAGAAGAAGGAAGAGATGCTAATATGGCTTGATTTTTGCCTGGGAGTAACCCAGTGACTCCCTGGGGGCTGCAGAGCGTTAACCCACCCTTTATCCAGATGGTTCCAATCTTAGAGGACCCTGATGTGTAATTTCCAATGTAATTTGTGACTCATGTGGTGCCCTTAATATAAAGCACAGATTAGCAGTGGGGGTTTTCAGCCTGGAAGAGGAGAGGTTTAGAGAGAAAGTAAACTTTTTATAGTTTTGCAAAACAGCACAATTATTTTGTGAAATGGCTACAAAAAAAGAGCTCCCAATCCAGTATGCTCTTCCTCATGGAATAAATGAACAACCAAGGCTGAGGAAGATACAGTTAACTAAGTCAAATTTAGCCAGGGAATGAAACATTTGGGTTAATACTAAGATGGTCCATGGGTTTGTTCTTCTGAGAAATTAAGGCATTATCTGACAGAGGCTGAGGAATGGTATTCCCAAGTACTTCAGAAGTTCAGGAACTCTCAGGATTATTCGTGCTTGTAAGTCACCTTGGCAGCCTCTGGTCAGTAAGTAACTACCTGAGAAATGCTCAGTGGCAAAGTGGTGATGTCAGCACATTCTCCAATGTGTAACCCTCTGCAGATGGAAATAACCCAGGTGGGAGACTCTGCAGTCAGGGGAGATCAGTCTCAGAGGTGCACTGATCAGCCAGGGTTTTGAAGTGGGACAGGGCCAGTGCCAGAGCACAGCCAGGGAATAGCAAGCAACAAAGTTCTGCTCTGTATTCCTTGTTTAGGCAAAATTCTGCTCAGGAAGAAAATGCATGAAAATAAATGGGGCGTTACCCACAAACTGTGGAACCAACTTAGGGCAAAGAGTAAGTTAGGCACTCTTCACAGAGATCATGTTTGCTGACAGGACTAGCAATGAGACAGGAGTTAAAATAAATAAGGAAAGAAAGAAGTTGCGTAGTTTGCTTTATTAGAGCAATGAAATTCCACACCATATCAAAGCAATTTCCTTTTCTTTGGTAACCACAAAGTAGTCTGAAGCAGGCAATTACACCTCCTTTCCAGCTCAGAGAGGCACATCGCCCTTTGCCACAAGTTAAGGAATGTTAACAGCAGTGGGGAGGCGAGTTCAGGGGTGCTGTGCTTTATTGGGAAATCACCCCCTGAGGAATTAGAGACACTCAGCCCTGGGGAGCGATCATCTTGCAGGAACCACATGCCTGCTGTCCTCAGTGGCATAATTGTGGAAGATTCTCAGGATTTGGGATTGAAACAAGCTTGAAAAGCAAAATTTGCAGTTCTCTGGGCAAATGTCACTTTGACCAGCAGAAGAATTGGCCACCAGCACATCCTCTGGTGTTCCGGGGGAAAGGATGTGTAGGGGCTGGAGCAGAGCAGCTCTCTGCTGGCACTCAGAAGGTCTGGGTTTGCAGGGCAAGGTTGCACCAGATGCTTTGCTGTTCTGATCCCCTGTTTCTCATCTTGTACTGACCCTTTAAGATCCATAGCTAGTTAAGCAGCTATTTTATGTATTGGCCCACACACCATGTAGGCTCTGTCCTATTAATGATTTTGGTAGTAGTTATTTGTCTGCAAAATCTTGGGCACTTAGCACAATTCAGTATTCAGTAGCTGTTGAATGGTGAACTGTAAATTAAAAGCACAAAGTCTTTGAACTTCTGCGTGGGCAGGTGGGAAGGGCAAAGGGAGCATTCCCTAAGTTACTCCTTTGGGTGTTTGGGAAAGTGGAGCTCCTCTATACAAATGCAGATATGTAGGTCACCCATGACACAAAACAGTGAAATCTCAAAGGATTGTTCACTTTCATAGCTGGAGTTTGAGCATCCTTTTATTTAATCCTTCAAGCCATAGGTTTTATTCCTATTATACAATCTTAAGAATGGCAAACACTGAGAGAGAGAGAGAGGGCAGAAATTCAGACTCTCAACTACAAATTGAAAGAGGGAGCCTGAACCAAATGTGCTGAATACAGAGTGCAAACACTGTGGTGCTTCTAATTGTGTCAATATTAACTCCAAAACAACTTCTTCCACTTGGATTGGAGAGGAGAATGTTGGGACTGTACATACTGTTCATACAAGTTGCTCATACATTGTGCCTGTGGCCCCTCAGCCTGTTCCTCTACTTGGCACAGCTCAAATGGCATTTCTGCAACACAAGAGCTCATAAAAGTTGTCTGAGCCTTTCTACATGTATTTGTATTTGCCTGTGTGGGGCAGAAGACACACTGAAAGCCAGGATTTGAGTTTTGTTTCATGTGTAAGGAGCCTTGAGCACAGCTAGGCACTGCAGACCTCAGTGTCAGCCTGAAAGGTGATGCCTGGGATCTACCAAAGCCCATGGCCAAGCTGACTTGTACTTTTGGCAGAATTGCATATTTTTTCCCAAAAGAGTTGTTGACATAATTGAAAGGAAGAAGAGTTAAAAACAACTCTGAGTCTGGAAGTGGAAGGGATGAGTGGCGGGAGCTGCTCTGGGGATCTGGTGCTGATCACTGGCTTGTTCTTGCAAAGTGCTGAGCACAAAACAGCTCCGAGGAAGTATTAAAGTCTATGCTTGACTATCAAGGACACACATAGTTCACTGGCTATATGTGTGCCCACAGTTAAGCATGTGCTTAATGAGGCTCGAGTGCCTTGCTTAGGGCAGAGCTGAATCTGTAATAGCTCCATGTTTTGTAGCTTTTGCTGAAAAACGGGACTAATATTTTCCTGCTCTCTGGGAGATTTTGAGGACAAACTTACTAGCATTCAGAGTTCTCATAATGGTAACAAGGAAACTCATGAATAAAAAGGAAGAAATTATGTATCAGTACATCAGACTCACAGTAATTACTTTTCCCAACCTATTTTGAACTGAAACCTATTGTGAACTCTGGAATTTCAATGGCACATACATCACGTACAGTGAAAAGAAAAAATCCAAAAAGCTGAAAGAAATTTGAGCTCTGCTATGCTTCTAATATGTTTAATGTTATTGTTCCGTTAAATCCCTACCCTTAATGACCCCAGACATATTAAATAACATTCTCAGGGCTGAAGAAATGCTTCAGACTTCTAATTTTACACATATTTTTTCTGCTGCGCTCTCAGACCTCTAGAGATGTTATATATTGAAAAACCTCTGTAGAAAATACTCTGCAGTCTTTTTCCAGAAGGAGACTGCAGGTAACTGGGCTCACACAGAGCTCTGTTTACTCTGACAGTTTTTCAAAAATAGTTTTTGCAGCTGTATCATTTTTCATGTTTGCAATTTATGGCGAGCAGACAATGTAGAATGGAGCCTCAAAGGGATAAATCAAGGGGAAAGATGACAGATATCATGGTCTTGGCATGGCAAAAATGCTCACACCGCTTGCTTAAGAGCACAAAAGAATCTGGGCCATAGAGGGGCAGAAACTATTCATAGTGATATAATTTCTTAATGAAGATATCTCAAAGAAAAACTAAAAATATGATTGCAGTACCTCATTAATGATGCCTCCTGCTTATTTAATTGCTGTGAGGTTTTTTTCTTCCTGCTGTGACAACAGTATTGACCATGTTAACATTGGCACTGGGTAGTCTTGTTGTGCTGTCAAGTACCTTTTAATCTTTCAATTCCTGTATGTCAAGTCAGGTTTCTGTCTCAAAGATGAACCAAACCTTATTTCTGGGTCAAGAATTTTTTTATCTGCAAAGTAAATTGGTGACAGGAGCTTCCCAGAGCATGCCTTTCTTTTCATACCGTGACTCATTTGTTTTTCTGTACAAGCCCTGCTTGTTCCGGATGATTGAAAAACATTTCTAGCCAACAAGCACTGCCACTTAGCCACTGTGGCACTGTGGCATCAGTGTTGAGAAGTTCTCTGTCCTACATTCTCTCTTCCCACCAGCATCCCAAAGGAGGGGGACAAAGATGAATTTGCAGCCAGACTCCCACCTTTGCACCCCTGTAATTTCTGCATGCTGTGTGCTGCCTCTTGCACTATCAGCATTCCAGTGTGGATTGTACACATCCCACTGAGCTCCCTGTGCAGGGGGCAGGCTTCTTTAAATCAGGGTATGAAGACCTGAGCTTCTAATTTTGGAAATACACACTTCAATCCCCACCTCTGGCCAAAAAATCACCGGTGCGTGTCATTGCTTACAACAGAAGGAGCCCTGTACACAGCTTTCCAAAGCAGTCATGGAAAGCATCTTTATTTCACTCACCCCAGCATTCAGTGGTGCTGCTTTCCTGTAATACCTGAGATCAGCCTCTGCCCCATGATGCTGGAAAAACTCATCTTACCTCAAGTGTTTTAGAGTTGCAAGCTTTCTAACACTACACCTGCCTCTTAAATTTGAAGATTCCTTAAAGAAAGGCATAAAATATCATTGTAGCAGCTCATTAATGTTTGTGGGGTGCAGGGGAAACATAGGCAGATGTTATAAAGAATGATCCTACCTGTCTGGTCACATAATGTTCAGTACCACAGCTGGTGGTGTCAGATACTGCTTTATGTGCTGGGTTATACATTAAGTGCATCTGTGTACGTCCATCTGGAGCTGGGGAGCACTGGAGCTCATCTCTCTGGTTTTGTAGGGCTTACCTGTGTCACAGCATTACATTTTGCTTTATCTTCAGCCACCTTCTAAATAAGAATAAGAATAGTCATGCACAACCAACCTGTGACTGTGAGATGTGAGCAGGCTGAGAGCTCCACACAGAGCCCCCGTGTTCCTGGGGGCACAAAGGGACCACTGGCTGTCACACCAACAAGCGCGGGTGGGGAAGACATCCTGACAAATGTGCTTACTCTCATCATTTTTTTCCAGTTGCTTTTCCCATGGTGACAGGCAGCTACTTACTGGGCAGAGCTGGAAGTAATATTCTGAATTGCTGAGGGAAATTTTCCCAGTTGATCAAACTCTTATGTGCTTGGTGCTGATCAAAGATTCTCTTCATGTCTTATACATCTGAAAGCACAAAAGAGTGAATGAAAAAAGAACTATTCTTCTCTGCTGGTAGACAATGAAATGATGATTGGTGAGATTATGCCTTGACTTTACTGTCAGCACAATGTCAGTGAAGGCAACAGTATGGAGAGGGTGCATTAATACCAAATCCAGACCACTAAAGGGAACAGAAAAGCCCCCCAAAAAGAGGAAAATGTCTGGAATTTTTATTATCTTTATCATTTTATGGAAAATAAAATGAATTTTTCATATTTTTGGATCACATTATTTGCCCTGATTATTCATCCCTTCATATCATATCCGCTTGTGTAGGCAGGAGTGGTATCTCAGTGTTCTGCTCAGGTGAAAATCTGCTTATATATATACACACACATATTTATGTATACATGCAGTGCATGGAATGGCAGGAGCATTCCACTGGTGCTGCTCCAAGTAAGGGACTGATTTTGTACAACCTTTTCACAAATGCCCTGATCTGTGGAGAGGAATTAGAGGTTGCTTCTTTGCCCTATAGTAACAGTGCTGGTTTTAAGGGCAAAGCCTAAAGTATGTGTTCAAAGCTCTGAGTTTGTTGGGTTTTGAATGATTTAAAAATAAATTAATTGTGCTTAGTAAAGAAGTGGCTTCTCAGCTGAGGAATCTGCAGTCTAAAGGTGTTAAGGCTTCATTCCCAGGTCTTGGCTTAGGGATGCTCTTTTCAGGAATGGGAGCCCATTGTTGTGGTGGGTGTGCCACATGTATTCCCTCAGAAAGCCACAAGGATCAGCTGCAGCGGGTCTTACTGGGATGGTTTTGCCAGGAGGAAAAGCAAGACTGCGAATCAGCAGAAGAGTAAGGCCAGCACATGGGGACTAGGACGAGATGGCTGTAGCCATGGGATCATGAAAGGACATTTTGAAGATCATATTAGAGCAATGTCTGTCAAGAGTGGTTTAGTTCTAACTGATCTCACCCTGGGGTGAGGAAACAGGCTAGGTGACCTCTCCAGCCTCTCTTTTCTTTCACTACACACTGGAAACAGAAAGAAAACCCACCTTAATATACTGTTTGCCTGTGTGTTTTCTGTCACTCTCACCCCCACTGTCTTTCTGTGCCAGGTAACAAGATATTTATACACACAAATGCTCTTTCGAAAGCTTATTGTCATTCTCTGCATAAGAAGTTTATGATTTATATTAAGCTAACTGGTCCTTGAGCATGTGCTGTTGTCAGGCTCTCTCCGTCTGCTCAGGAGAGAAGCACTCGGGGGCTGGCACGCAATAGCATGATCCCGGTATTTATCCTTTTGGCAGTTTGCTAATTATTCCTATTGCTATCACATCCCTGTGCGAATTGCTATCTTTCTGCCACAGTAAATATTCTCTGATTTTTTTCTAGCTGCAGAACTGCTACTTAAACTGGAGAAGCCTGAATATCCTGCAGAGGCCCATATTGTCATTTGGTTGATGGCGATGAAATGGGCCAAACATCCTTTCTGTACCACTCAAATTGCATGTCTTTGCATTCCTGCTTTGGCCGCTCATTTTCTGGCCCGGATTCTGCTCTTGTAAACAGCTCGTATGGTCCCTGGGAGTGCTCTTTGTAGCACAATGCTTTGATAAAGCCAGAGCCATCAGCTGCCAAGGCTCCATAAGGAGTCAGAAATAGGCACCAGATATCTCCGCTACTGTAGATGTAGCTGCATTAACAGTATCATTTCCCTTCCTAAGGACTTACTGAGCCACTAAAATCTATTATAAAATTAAGTGGCACTTTTTCCACCTGTTCTAACTGGTGCCAAATGCATTGGAAGCCCTCCCAGATGATACAACTGCATGCAAAATCTCAGTACCCTCCTAAGGACTGCAGCTGCCTCAGAGACACCATTTTTTTCCACGGGCTGCCTCCTTCACTTAGAATAATAAGCTTTAGATGATCTCAGGGCGCCCTAGATCCCCCTGCTGCACAATCCAATTTGACATAAGTGTTGTGTGGAGGGGAGGGAGGGAGAAAAATCTTGCAAGCAGACACCGGACTTCCAGTCTGAGTTTTCCATTAGTGCAAAGAAGTTCGTCGGTGAGGGCTGGGGAGATTTCATGCCTGTCTGTGTTGGAAAAAAAGCTCTCTGGACTTGATGGAGCATCTGTGCTTCACTGGCATGCTGGAGCAAGGGGTTGCCTACAAAGCCCCACTGTGAAGCTTCCTAATGCAGAAAATCCCTAAGTCCATTCCAGGCCATACAGTAATTGAAACAGCAGCAAACTGCTGGGTGGCCACCTTTTAGTCTTGCATTAACTATCCTTTTAGTTTTATATTAACAATATTTTATCGTTTAAGTAACACTGTATATGAATTCTTGAGCCTGCAGCTCAGCTTCAGAACAGGTATTTTGAACACCTTAAATACTGCACAGGAGGAGAGGAAAGCTGCTTTCCAAAGGAGAAGAATAGCAACCTATAGCTGTGGGTAGACCCAGTTAATCTCCTGTTATCTGTTCTGATAGCCAAATTACACTCTTATCAGTGTTAGTCGTGTCCCTGCCAATGCACTCACAAAGCCTCAATGGCTTATATCTCACAGTGATTTTGCTGCTGCCGAATTCCCCTGGCTGGAGAGAGGCAGGGGCTCTGTCTGCAAAATGGCCTGACCCAAGCAAACCTGCTCCCTGCTGCAGCAAAGCTCGTTGTTGTGATCCCTAATCATCCCTAATCCCAGCAGCTGATTCCCCTGATTATGTGTCAGAACACGAGTGTAACCTATTTAAAAGGAGCTGTTTTCAAATGGGCAGCACACCCTTTCATTAGTTAAGGTAGGAGGGTCTGACACAAAAGGTGTCTCTGAAATGCCTCTGGACTGCAGCACAGGAAGACAGCAGGTGTCTGTCAGCGTAACACTTAGCTCAGATTGGGCTGTTTGCCCTATTTTCTAGCTTTCTGGCTACTGTACAGATAATAGAACCCTTCCAGAGCAGAGGAAGTCTGACACTGAGGAGGATTCTTTTGAGTAATACATGGCCCTGGTGGGTATTAATCCTGGTAGTTTAGGCAGGTGTGTGCTAGTGATCCTGGAAACTAAATATAGATTTCCATGTTTAGTTCCTGTAATGGTGTTTTCTGAAATGCCGGAGAGTCTGCAGAGCCTGCAGTTGTTTTGTGGTGATGGGGCTCATGAGCAGCAAAAAGAAAAGCCCCAAGGAATTATTAATATTGGGTTTGGGGGATCAAGTAATTGGCAGAAAAAAAATGTTTACAGAACCATTTAAGAGAAGCTTGAGACTTTGCAATTATTTCTGCATTACAAAGCAGTATGTTGATTTATCCAAACACTACTGAACACCAAACCAGGTCCCAACCATAAGTAGAGTGGAGCTCACCAGATTTATTCATGACTGTTCATTTATCAGAGCAGCTTTGTTTCTTCTGTTTGTAAGTACGATTCCCTTTTCTAGCCACCAGATCAGATCACAGCTGTGTCTTGTCTCGTGTCAACGCAAACTTGTCCTTGTC
Organism: Campylorhamphus procurvoides; assembly: GCA_013396655.1. Classification (NCBI taxonomy): domain Eukaryota; kingdom Metazoa; phylum Chordata; class Aves; order Passeriformes; family Dendrocolaptidae; genus Campylorhamphus; species Campylorhamphus procurvoides. The sequence goes on from WBMV01006969.1 coordinate 38,793, forward strand.
CTGTTCAAATCATTCTTTGCTTCCTGTGTTCCCTCTAAATTGTGTCATGGTGGGGAAATCTTCATGGGCTTTGATTTTCCCTTTTCTTATTTCTCCCCTACACGTGTTACCGTGCTGATTTGTCTTTTCCTCATGCTGTAATTGGGCTGGTGCCACTGTGTAATTTTTAACTGTGTGCACTATCAACAGACCTCCATCTGTCTCTCCTCCAGAGCTTCCCAGCCTGCCGTTATAAATATCTGCCAAATCCTTCTCCAAAGAGAGGATCACCAGATTCCAACTGTTTGCAAAATAAGAGCTGCTGCCAGAAAGCCTCTCCCACCGTCTGCAACCTGTGCAGAACCTGTGCCTGCTGGGCGTGAGGTGTCACTGCTGGCTCTGAGGAGCTCAGACCGCTGCTGTCATTTATTGTCCCTCAGAAGTGTGTGCTGCTGCAGAGGGCTCAGCATATTGGTCTGGTTGCTCAAATATCTCATTACGTGTGTCATTCTATTAGAAAATAACCTTCAGTAACCATCAGGTGATAGAACCAAAGTAACCTGAGGATTTGGGGATTTTTTCTCCCTTTAAAAATGCAATTCTGATTTAAAACATACTGTGGGGTGGATTGGTTCCAGTGTTGTTTTATAAGATACTTTCCTTGACCTGGAAGGGACTGGGAGTGCATGGCCCTTTCCCAGCTCTCAGCTGGGAACCAGTTACTCTGATCTAAATCCAGAGTAACTGATAGGACTTGTTAACTATTCATCCATGTTGCTGAGAGCAGTTTGATCTTTCATCTCTATATATTTATACACCAGAGTAAATTATTAGAAGAATTAGCACCAAACAAGGCAAAGCAGCTAAAAAAGCAGTGTAAAGCAGCTTGGGGTGTTGATAAATCCTCCTTCCAGTCTGTATTCAGAATAAAATGGTATTTTCAAGAGGCAGAGAAAGGGGTGGCACGGCATGGGTATGGACCATGTGAACAGTGGCTGGAGAGAGTTTTTTGTAGCTAAGTAGGGGGAAGCACCTGAAGAACCGAAGAGACTTGGGAGTTGGTTCATGATGTGTCATCAGATTCAAAAAATGCTGGTATTTCCATTGTCTAGATTGCACTGTGGCTTTGGTGTCCAGTTTTGAAGGTTTTAGGACAATCCATTTCAGGATTTTCTAGGAGGTGTGCTACCACTTAATAATACATTATGACAGCAGAAAAATATGTACAAACAAGCCTAAGCCTGCAGGACAGCTGTACTTACTCCCTAGTGAATAATATCCCCAGCTATTGCTGGGGGTGGCAGGGAGTGAAGAGAGAAGTGAAATTGGAGCGAGCAGCCGATCCCGCTGACTGCCTGTTGAGCAGGGCTGGGGGGGTGGCTGTGCTTGCAAGATTGAGACCCAACCCTTATTTAAGTCTGATTTTCCAGAGCAGGGTTTTCTTGGAAAGGAACAGCCGTGATTTGTTTCAAGTGTTTGGGAGATAAAAAGCAGATGGCATTGATTAGCTAATTAGTAATATTCTCTGCAACTTATTGGATGTGCTGATATGTGTAAAGTTTGTGAAATCTTGGGTTGAATCTTTCTCTCTTTGGCTTGCTGAAGAAATCAACTATTTTAAAATCTGGAGGAGAAGGAAAGTTATGTACAAATGTGTAATTTTATGCCTAGCAGGAGTCTGTTAATATTTTGATTTGAATTTACATTCAGGGCTCATTCCTTCATTTCTTAGGGGGAATATGCACAATGAGTTTGCAACTCTTCTAACTCTTGACTTTTGATGTGTGGTGCATTATGTGATGTGTCAGAAGTTCTGCTCTCCTGTATTCCTCTTTGTGGATGTGCTCATTCCTTCACCTTTTGAATTTGTTATGGACACAAAGCAAAATACTATTTTTCATTTTATGCCAGGCTCACTTTTAGCTTGAGTCCTTGTGAAGCCTTTGGTCCCAGCAGTGCCCTAGCAGCACTTCTGCCAAGTGTTGGCCACCTATGACAGTGGCCAGTGCTGTTTTGGCCAGAGCATCACTGGGTGTTTAAGGCCACTCTGGCCTTGACTTACATTGGACATGAGTCAAATACCTTGATATTGCCTCTGTGATAGCACTTGTTCATCATTTAGGGTGAGATAGAGTGCCTTGCCAAGATCTTAATATTAGAAGGAATGTCTGAGAAAGAAACCAGGCTTTCAAACCCGGTTGGATGCCTAGCAAAACATTGCAGGCTTGAGAAGACAAACCACAAGACTTACCCTATTTCTCCAGCAATGTGGAGAGCCCTGGGAGGGCTTGTGGGCAGATACCATCTCTGGTAGTCACAGTGGTGGGTGGACACAGCTTTGGTTTCTCCACAAACCCCATAATTAAGACTTATTGCAAATTCCCTGGAGGTTTGAACCCTGCACCAGCACCACCCAAAGCCTTTGATGCACCAAGGTCCCCATCCAGAAGCTGTACTTTAATTGCCAGCATGCAGCAGGAGTGACGCATGAGCTGTCAGCTGGGCCACCTGTGACAGTGGGAAATGAGAAAGAGCTTTGTGTTCCTCTTCTGGGGAACTGTCCTCCCTTGCAGATGCTTTGCAGGCAGCTTTGCTGTGTTTATCTCCCACTGAAAACTTCAAAACAGGATATAATGCAGGTTGAGGTGGGAGCCAGACACTGTACTGGCCAACTGCCTGAGTTGTGCTCCATCCAAAAGGCATCAGGACTGGAAATTGCCTCAGTGAGACAGAGATTTGCTCCTGTCTTACACAGAGCTTTGTATTTTCCATGGAGTGCAGTTGTGGAAGCTCTAGCCTATTTCCATCAGAATGACATTTGTATTGGTTTTTAAACTGAAGAAACAACAACTTCTGCATCCTCTCTCAAGCACAGTCTTGTTAATGTTCTTTGAAACATGACATGTGTCGTGGCCGTCAAACTGCAATGATCCCATTTCTTCTCAAATAAGAAAAACATGTCACTTTTGGCTCTAAGTAATACAAAAGGAGAGGCATATTCTAGATAGGAGCTGCATGGCTGCCAAAGATGAAAGAAAAATGTTATTACTTTTGGAAATTTCATAATTACAGTTAATGATAATTTAATGAAATGACATTGTCTTCACTGCAATCACTAATGAAATGTTTGAGAGTGATAAAACGGATCTTGTTAAATAGAGCGAGAATCTTGAGTGGAACAGCTTTGTGACAGCAGACGGTGTGCACAAGTCTTGAATTCCTATTTTTTGTTACAGTAGTTTCAAAAAGAAGGTAAAATGAAGGCTGCATGGCAAATAATGCACACATGAGGTATTTAAAGGTCTTCCATTAAGCAAACAATAGTGAACTCCTGAGTGGCGTGCTGATGACTGAGCACTGCTCCTTGGAAATGCTAACCCATCATTAAAACGCTTCCCTTGTTTTCCTTTGCAGACAAACCAGAGAACAAGAAACCCCGCCTGACTTTTTTTATTTCTCAGACTATGAGAGACATAATGCAGAAATAGCAGCATTTCATCTGGACAGGCAAGTGGAACGAATTTTCATTAAAAGAAAAGGGGAAATATTGGGAAAACTTGCTGCACTTTGCCAGCCTTGTAACTGAATTACTTTTAAAAAGTGGAAAGTCGAACAAAGGTGGGCAAATGCCATGAATAAATGAAATGGCAGATGATGAAAGGATAGATTAATAATTAGGAAATGTGACTTGTTCTGGGAACGAGAAACTTGGCAATAAGCAATTCTCAAAAAGAAAAAGAAGTTATATTGAAGAGAAGCTGAGAAATTAATTTCCCTTGTGATCTTGAAGTACATATGGAGAGAACCCATCTCTGGGGGAATATGTCACAGAAGTATGATGGGAGTCTGGCTCACCCCAATTAGCTCCAGGGCACGGAGATCAAACCAAGACAGGAATGGTGTGAGTCTTCAGAGAGGAGTAATCGAGATGGGAAGGGAGTTCTGGTTGCCCAGCAAAATGCTGGGACTGCCCCACATCAGGAGTATATTTAGGGCACAATCTGGCTAAGTTAGTGGGAAGGAGAGGGCAGTGGTGGTCATCTCATGCTTCTGTCAGCTGAAAATGCCCCCCAAGACAGAGCTGGTGCAGAGGATGGTGGATACCTCCAGACTAGCAGGGGACTGAAGCCCTCTCAGCCTGCCCAGATTAGGGGGTGGGAATTAATTAGTGATTAACAGTATGGCTAGAAACAATGGCATTCCACAGGCTGAGTTAGAACTGCAGCCTCTTTCACACTGTGAAGTGCTGAGAAACATCCTTTCCAAAGCTTGAAGCTTTGGGGTAACAAATTATGTGGGGGTTTGTGTGGTATTGCTGCCTTCTGGGATGGTGGTTGGGAACACGTCAGTGGGTGCCACAGGGTAGATTTGCTGTTAAGAGCCATCCTGATCAAATCCTTCAAGGATCTTATTTTATTGTTGTTGACCTTGGTGTTGATCCCGTCTGCTTTGTATTTTATATTGCCTTTTTAAGCAGATGGTGCTGTAGAAAAAGACATTAGAGGAGTTCCTACAGGGGGTATGTTAAATATCCCCAACTCGAAGCAGGAAAAGCAGTTGCTACCCAGTGCAGAGAATCTGAACGGCAGACTGGATATAAAAATCCTGCCTATGGGGAGACTTTGTATGGGGCCTCTGCTCTTTTACTGTATCTACTAGCAATGCTTCATAGGGAGTTTTTATGATCTATTAAGGCAGGGGAGTTTGGGGTAGAGAGAGCCTCTTCTCCCAGCATTTGCCCGTGGGAAAACTACTAGTCTCAGGGAGATTGTTTAGGTTGGTATAAGGGTATTAAAACAGGGAGAAGCAGAAGGAAATAAATCAAACACATACTAAGACTGTCAGAAAAAGAATTACATGGTGTTTATGGAAGAAAGAGGCTGAAATCCCATTCCCCAAGTCACTTAGAAAGCTGGTGAGCAAAATGCTTGTCATAAGAATCATGAAGTAGCACAAAGTGAAAAAATAAATTTCTACTGTCTCTTATTTCTGGAATCATATGTATCTTCATTTTTATCATGGAACAATGCCCCCCATACCCTTCTATGTTTTGCTCCATACTATGTAGGCAAGTCAGAGCTCATCACATTCAGGACATATTTTGTAATATATTGTATGAAGGATTACGCAGTTTAAAGTTGATGGGCTTTTTACTCCTTAAAGACCACAGATAAATGTGCCTTCAGAGTGTAATGAAGCTTCCTAAAACCTATCACTATCATTACATTTTAATCCTTTACATAAACTATCTCTTTTCTTTCTCTTCTAGGATCCTGGATTTCCGCCGTGTGCCACCCGTTGCAGGTAGACTGGTTAACATGACGAGAGAAATTCGAGATGTTACTCGTGACAAGAAGCTGTGGAGAACCTTTTTCATCTCACCAGGTAGTCTTGGAAATAACACTGTATTCCTTCTATCCCACCGAACAGATACTTAAGGGAACGATGTGTAGATTGCTTAATTGCTGAGATACTTCTAATAAAACTGTCTTCTAGACCTTTGAATAAAAATAAATGTGGAGACATAGCTTACAAAGAAGACTTTATTGTTTTGAATTGACTGCCTTTTCCCCTTGACAAATTATCTGCAGAGACAGGCTTTTATGTTTGCCAAAGCAATGTATTCAACAAATGTTTTATGTAGAACAATTTCTAAAGCAATTTTTTCTGTTGCTCTCAGTTTACCCAAAACCTTATTACCTAGGCCATTAGTTATTTAGACTTCTTTTCCTACTGGAGTGTGATCTGTCACTTCTGTTGGTCAGATGCATCTATTTCTGCTTTTGACTGGAGGACCAAAACCCAGTTTTCTCAGAGTCATTCAGGTTTTATTACAACAGGAGTTCGAAAAATATCAAGAAATAGATATGTGACATATCCTGCCTCCAGCTCCAAATCTCTGCTGGGCAGAGGGCAGACTAGAAGGACCTGAGCTGTGCCAGTCCTTGCTCTTGCTTTGAGGGCTGCCCCAGAAACAAGTACCACTCTTTATTACTCTTAACTCTTTCACAATGTCTTGTGGACCCAGTCAAGGATGGAGCTCCCCAGGGTGGGAATTTTACAAACACAGTATAAAACTGTGCCCTGCTCACCAGAATGTACAACTGGAATAAGGAAAAATGGGTAAAGGGAGGGGAAGAAGTGGAGGCATCTCTGTGTAGCATCTGGGATGCTGAGGTGCAGAAATTAAGCGAAGGCACAAAAGTAACACTTAAGTTTGTTCTTGCATATAGAATATATAGGTTAACATTCAATTTAAAATACAGTGCTATGTTCCAGTAGCTTAACTTGTATTGTTTCAGCTGTGTGCAAATGGGCTTTGCTGAACTCAGGCTGTGACTTGTGTAAGAGGCAATCTGGAGCAGAAATCTCAGGAGATCTCTCCCTTGCTCACTGTGTGATTGGCCACTGTTTATCCCAGATCCCTAAAGTCAAGATCCAAAGACTTAATTACAGTTTCTCCCAATGTAACTGTAATTTATTTCTGTTAGCTAGAAACCAGAGCCTGTTGTTGCAGAGATTTCACTCTTAAAATGTTTATCACACTTTTCTGATCCCCAATAAAGTCATTATTACGGCTGCTATTTTTAGCTTCATATTTGTGTTCAGCTCTGCAGGACACAGTTGAGCAGACAGTTATTTATTCCAGTAACTTCACTTGTAAAATACATTACATAACTGCAGAAGGTTTCATCTTGCCCTGTATTATGAGCACTCCAATTTTATATGTATAGTTATGGTGACAGTAGTGACAGTACATGGGGACAGTACAGGGTGACAGTTCATGGTGACAGTGGATGTTCACCAAACCTAACGGGCAGACATTTCTGCATTTGCATCAGTTGCTTTTTCTCCCTCTCTCTCTCTCCCTATACAATTATTTGACTTGGCTTTTTGTAGGCAAATAATCACATAAATACAAAAGATGGCAAAATATCTTGTCACTGTCTCTGTGCACAAGGTGCTTTGGCTCATTTAAAACATACGTAATTTTATTCCCATTTTGGCAAATAAGGTGTGGTTTAGTAGGTTTGCTTGGTTTTTAATTTTCCCAGGTTATATTTTAAGAATTAGGGGTGAGCTTGAATGATTTCTGAGGATTCTAAAACTGTTCTCAAGTACTGAGCCGCTTACAGCAGCCAGAGCAGGGCAATACAGAGTTAATGCTGCCAGTTCGGATGAAGATCTTTATCTCGTCATTATGAAATTCCAGACATCCAAGGGATGATCCAAGCATAATCCCTTATTCAAATTTATTTAGAGGCCTCAGATAAATTCAATTAAAATATTTGATTAACTCTGAATCAGGCTTTTCTGGAGAATAAAATGCTTAAGCAATTAATTTTTCTTTCCATTTTACATTTCCTAAATCAATATACTTTGCTTACATCGTATTGGTTACTTGTCAGAGTTCTTCCTTACAAGTCCCCAGTTTAATTAGTCAGATTCTCATTAACATATGCCCAACCTCTGTCTTGTATTTCATACTGACCTTAAAAGGCAGATATTAATTAATGCTTAATGAAAAAATAATAAAGATCCTAAATTAAGCATTTAGAAACAACATCACAAGCCTAGCAGGGAGCTCAAACAGCACATTGAGGGCAGAGAAGGAAGAGGCAGTTCTGGGGTGCGACTCATGGTTTGGGAAGGTGAGGATGGAGAGGGAAGAAGGAGCCTGGGGAACAGTGGAAGAGGCTGATTTGTCCTCTCTGGCAGATGAAGGGCAGCAGTTGGTTTTGAGGGAGAACTGCTCAAAAGCTGAGAAATTGAGGTGTTACATATCAGTACCTGTACAAACCAGTCTGTGCACCTATCAAGGACCCTCTGGGGCTCCCTTTCAGGTGGCTTTCTCACTGCATCTCCATCCCCAGCAGTGCTCAGTGACAATGGTCATCATGCCTGCTGGCAGTATATCCCTCTCCATGCACACATATACATCTTTTAAAACTAAATAAGCCCTAAATGAAACTATTTTATAGAACACTCTTCCCCTTGGTCTGGGAGCCCATGGTTTGCTGTGGGAACCCTCAGAGGGTGTGTATTGGTGATGCTCAACACTGCACTGTGTTGTTATTCCCTGAATCAGCATGGGGATGTGTTGGAAGAAACCTCACTGCATTTCCACTTTCGGGTCATCTGCTTTGTCCCATCAGGCATGGAAGGAAATCAGGGCCAGGGAGCTGCAGGCAGCCGTAGCTGCAGAGCACACTGCCAAGCAGGATCCCTTCTTCCACTGGCAAGTGGTGATGGCTCTGAGCAGTCAGGTCAGTTGATGCATTAGGCTGCACTCAAAGAGAAAGCAGATTGCAGAAAAGTGCACTTGCAGGCAGTTTGGACTTAAACATGAGAAATGGAATTAGGTCGGTAATTATTTAAATTAATTTTACATCCTTTGCAGTAGGGCAGACTGCGGTAGCCCTGCTACTCTTACAAATGAATGGTAATTTGCTAGGAAAAAAGAGACATATTAATGATGTCAGCCTTCGTTTTGGAAGTAATTGAGGCAGCAGCTTAAAGAAATCAATGTTACACAGCTAGTAAGCACTATGTTTTTGTTCATATTAACCAATTCTAAGGGATTATGGATTTTTTTCCCATCTCAGCATACAATAGCAATTCTGAATTACCTATTATTTTGAGCAGGTAAAAGAAAGATCTTTTCATGCATTGCTTCAGTAAATATTCAGGATTCTTTCCAGTACTCCAGTTGCACAGACTTGCTAAATGTCCTCTATTAACAGTCATGCAAAGCTCAATGAAAGAATTGCTCTGGCAAGCAATTTGCTTTAAGGTATCCTCTCTTGTTCCTTTTCTTCCTGAGAACTATTGTTCAGCTATCAGGATGGTGGCCAGAAAATGTGCAGCTGAGTACACAGACACCCTGGTTTTTAATTGTCGTAATTAGCTGGAGCTTTGATCTCCAGACCATGATTTTTTCCGTGCATCTCATTATGAATTGTATCCATTCCTCCTCAGATAATGAAAATTAAGCATTGTAACGTGGGACTCCTTTGCCTTTTTAGTGCTTTGGGGTAACAATTTTGGTTTATAATGAAGGAGGAGTTTGCATATTGCAAATTCACAGCATTTGAACATTTCAGCATGTATGAACACCCCTCCCTGCTTTGCCAGCATTGCTGCTGTTGCCATTCCTACCCACTCTGCAGGAGCACAAATTCCTGGCTGTTGCTTCTTTTGCAGGTGCACTTATACAGAAACACCTTTATCAGGTGAGAGGAACATATGGTTTGGGCAGTTTTAATGGGAGGAGGAGGACGGTGCTCCAATAGGAAGCTCAGCTCTCCTTTCCCTATTATTTTTGCCTTCAAAAAGCCAAACCCTGCTCTCAGCATGGGATGGCTGTGAAGGGCTGGGCTTGTGTCTCTAGCTGGAATTTCACCCTCAGCCTGCTGTGCAGAATGTGGGTCACCTACTTAGGTTTCAGAGAGCCTTGCTGCTGCACCTTGAAGTTTTAAATGAGAACTGTGGTTTTCTATATTTGGTACCTCTTTTTTATCTTTTTCTACATTTTCAAGAAACCTTAAAAATGAATGTTTCCCCAGATAATTCAGGCTGCTTCATCTCCCTGCTGGTATATAAGAACTAGGATAGACATAATAAGATGTCTATTTTGTATCAATCAAGGCAGTTAATTTCTTTAGCAGAAGCTTGAGATACAACATCCTTTCACCTCCGCTATCCCCCAGAAATTGGACAGGAGCTTTGGAGAGCAGATCTGAGCCCACGGGGAGAAAAGCAGAAAAAGCTTTGCCATTGAAAGTAACTTTTCACTGAGAAATACACTTATGGTTTTACTGCCAAGTTCACTGTCTTAATGACAGGATGCATCCTGCCATTGCTGGGAGGAGTGGACGCCTGGTGCAGATGGTGGGGGCTCTGGGGGAAGATCAATAGCTGGAGGATCCCAGCAGGGATGAGCAGGATGAGTGGCTGGCGTGGTGCAGGCAGCACACGTGCTCGCTGCATCACTCACTGCAGCAGCAAACAGCATCACTGCCACAGCCCCCGAGCTTTCCTGAGATTTATCTGGGTACCAGTGTGTGATTACTGTCAAATGATTAGTCCCAGTTGCTTTCGCTGACAATACAGAGCAGGGTTTCATTGTTCCCAAAGTTAAATTCAGAACCAAACTATTAAACACAGTATTTATCTTCCCACTGAGTAAAATGCTGTGTTTAATACAATTCCTTTTTTTGAAAGGTCAGATTTACATGACGAGCAGCAGAGGCTGTGATGGCCTGGGGTGGGGACATTGCTGGGCCCTTTGCTCTTTACAAAACTGTTACTGTGACAGATAACTGAGCATCAGGTTCCCGCTGCCAGGTGGGAGTCAGGTCAGAGAAACCCTGGAAGATAAATTGTCTCAGGTGGTCAAGATAAATCTGCATGGTTCCCTCCCTCCACACATGAGGGGGTGATGCTGAGGCAGCTAAATTGAAGCCCAAGCCTCACTGCAGCTTAGAATCAGTGCAGCACAGGGGAAATTTGACCTTCCCACCAAAGGAGCCAGCACCTGGGTAAGAAAGGATCTCTATATGCCCTAACTCTTCTGTACTAGGCTGAAGCAAGCAGCATCTGCATGTGATGTCTTGTAAATCATCCCTTGTGGCAGCCTGGAACCCCTTGAAATATTTTGTTGGCTGAGAGTATCCCACCCTTCCTGATGGCCCAGTATGATGCTCCATTTGCAGCCCATCTGCAGCTGGCAGGACTGCACACAGCTGTTTGGACAACCCTTTACCTTCATCCTGAAGGATGGAAGAGGTTCACAGGGAGACACGAAGCCCTGTTGGTTTTCCCAGGATGATTGAAGGGGAAGCTGAGGCACCCATGCTAGCCCTGCAAAAGCTGTGCCAAGTCCATGCTGCCATTTTTGAAATGGAAACTCCTGAGAGGTTCTAAGCTGCAGGGTACTGTGCCCGGGGTTTGGCTGGGTGTTGACTTTATGCTTGATTTTAGACTGAGATAAGTCTGAAAGAGGCTACTGAGATGGTACTGCAGCTGGTGCCCAAGGACAAGCTGAAGGTTGCAGGTACTTTAACCTGGAGAAGCTGACCTGGAGCTGTAGCTTCGATCAGAAGCTTCCAGAGTCCCTTCTTACCCAAGTTTCCCTAACTGCAGTTCATTCATTCCTATGCAGTCTGTAAAAAGCATTTCAAAACTTCTCTCTTGCCGTTACAATATCACCAAGTTGCATAAAATGAAAAATCAGTGGAATTTATGAAATGAGCAGTGCCAAGACTTGTGCTGGGGTTCATAGGAAACAGCCAAGCTAAGAAGCTTACTGGCCAAGGCCATGGTCACTTCTTATAGCTCATGGGAAGTTTCAAGCTACTGTCCCTTTAATTAAGATGTTAAGGGACTAAGGGTGCTTTATATGTAAGCAAAAGCTTTCAAAATAATTTTTAAGAGAGGACATTCTGCTTGATAAAACACTTAAATTACAAACTCAGAAGTACAGGCATGCTGAGTGCTCCATTCCTTCCTCTTGTAATTTCTGTTCTTCACTTTCTCTTCCCTGAAGTACTTTTCTTTTAGTAACTGTCAACAAGGGTTTAGCCACAGAGTAAATATTTCTGGGCTTAGCCAGGATGTATTTAACTGGTATGATCCAACCCTGTGAATGTAAATATACAGTCTGGGTTAGTTGATGGTGAGCACAGATGGATGGGTCGCCCTTGTGAGTCAGTCACAGCAGAGGGATGAGAAAAGGCTTTCTCTAGAGTAAAGTTATCACAACTCCATGGACAGATCTGATGACAACTAATAGAGGCTTAGAAATTAAAAGCTGAGACAAACTGTCTAGTAGCAGCACATCAGCCTAATAGTCCAGTTATTTGGTAATATTCCATGGTTAGCAGCCAGTCCCAGATAATGGAGCTAATTAATACAATCAAAAACATCATGAGACCTTATGTTTCCCTACTTCTCTTTCCTCAAACACAACTCCTTGCTCTGTTACTCCCTCCTGTTGTCTCCATTATTGTTCCCTGTCCTCTTAACTCATCATCTCCCACCAGCAGTGCACCATCTCCATGGGGCACTTTACTGGTTGTAGGTGGGTTTGGACTGGGGGCTTGTCACAGTAATGTGCAGGGCATCACTGCAGTGAAAACCCACCAGCTAACCTTTCTGAGCCACTGTGGCAGGCAGAAAACCACCTCTCTATTTCCAGCCCTTCCTGCCTCATTTATACTGAGCCTGCCCAAAGGGAGAGGAGCTCAGAAACAATATTTGAATTTAGAGGCCTGGTGGGGAATTGGGAGGCAATGTGACTTCTCAGTTTCACGCATTACCATGAGGAAAGGGCACAGTCTTCCTCTAACAACATTTTCTGTGCATAAAGCAATGTCAAAAGAGTTGTAGCACACTGACAAGAGCAGCAGTATGCTCCTATTGCTGTTCATAGTCCAGCGTTGGTGGGGTTTGGGGCTGAGCTGCTCTCTCTCACCTCCAGTGAATTCCCGTGGGCAGGGTGTTCCTGTAAAGAGGTGGGTGTTCCTGCTGGTACAGGAATATGTGGTGGCAGCTTTGGGGAGGTTTTAAGGTAACACGAGCTCCAAAACCTGCTGCAGATTCTTTTTCTGTGGTTGTTGGAGTAACGTGAGGTGTGGGGGAAGAAATTTGTGTTTGGGATGTGTGCTGACAGAGTTACATCTGTGCTATTTCCATCTTCTATGCACACCCCCACGGGAGTCTTCATGGTAAATAATTCTTCGTACTAAAACTGCCAGTTCTTCTCACACCAACAAGTAAATGAATGAAATGTTTTCTGTTCTTAAAGAAATGAGCCAAGATTTTCAGAAATTACTTAATTTTGGGCACGTGCCACTTGTTCAACTGTGGGATTTGGGGTTCCAGCCTGGGGTAACAGATCCCAAAGAATGTGTCAGTCTGGGAAAAAAAAGAAAAGGGGAAAGGATTAAAAAAAAGTGGTTTTGAAATATATAAATAGACTGGAAATAGTCACAGAGAGCCCAGCACAGGGTGTGATCCCAGCCACTGAAATGAATGTCTTTCTAGTGGTTTCAGTGGAAGAAAACTATGTGTGGTAACAGGGTTTTGGATTTATTTCTGCTCCTACATACATCAGTGCTTTTATGAATTCTCAAATACTAATTTAGGGGTAGATTTTAAAACTCTTTTCCTTTATTTGCCAGCCAACAACATCTGCTTCTATGGGGAATGTTCCTACTACTGCTCAACAGAGCACGCTCTGTGTGGAAAACCAGATCAGATTGAAGGGTCTCTGGCTGCTTTCCTACCAGATTTGTCTTTAGCAAAAAGGAAAACCTGGAGAAATCCTTGGAGACGTTCCTACCACAAGCGCAAGAAAGCAGAGTAAGTAGTGGTGAGCAAAGGGAGGGCAATGGGAATATAAACCAGTGCTACACTCACTGCCCTGGCTGTCCTGGCCTTAGGAGAGCATCTGCGTTTCTCCCTCTCCTGGGAAGGGACAGGGCACTTAATGTGAAAGGAACTCCAGCTTATGGTCCTGAACCCAAACGACCTTCAATGGCATAATTCCCCTGTGGGACAAATACCTCCAGTGGCATTGACAGGATGCAAAGAGACCTAAGTCCTATCAGAGGGAGAAAGATGTATCAGTAGCCCTAAGCAAGTCTCTGATGTTTTCCTCATATGACTGATGGTGCAGCTAGTCTCCTAAATCCTGAAGCTATTAGCCAGATAGTTTTCAATCTCGTGGCTTTCTTCCCTTTTCATCAGTCACAATCTTTCTTGGTTGCCTGCATTGCTGGAAGCAGCCCGAGGAGTTTGCTGCCTCTACCTGATCCCGCCCTCAATTGAACATGATAGAACTTGATCTTTGCAAAATAACTTTTTTTTTTGTAATTTTCAGTAAGCTTTGTTTGTCACATAAAATATCAAAATATTGCCTTTTCCAGATGGGAAGTTGATCCAGATTATTGTGAAGAGGTTAAACAAACACCCCCATATGACAGTGGGACCAGAATTCTGGATATAATGGATATGACAGTTTTTGATTTCCTAATGGGTATGTTTCATCTCTTTCAAAAATTAAATGCAACATTTAATTAGAATAAGAACCATTTCTTTCTGTGCTGCTTGCATAGCTCAGCAGTTTGCTAAAGCATGGCTGAAGCTGCATTTACTGTATGTGCTGTCCTAGATGATTATGAGAAAATGCAGATTTATATGGTTATGTATTCCCATCAGTGCAGATTAAAGGAACAAAGATGTTCAGAAATGCAGAGTGGTGATGAATGCAGGTCAGGCCAGCCTCCTTCACAGTAGTGAAGGGCTTCACAGTTTGCTTTAGTGAAGTGCTTTACCACTGTAATGTATGGCTGTGCATGGAGACACAGCAAAGACTAATCGAACTGGTCATAATGACCCATTCCAAGCCTTGTCAGTGGTTAACACTGAGACATTCTCATGAAACCTGTTCTGCTGCAGCTAATACACCTCTGAGATGACACCCCACATCCTGTTTTGGCTTTCCAGGCAGTCACATGTTTGGACAAAATTATCAGAGGAAAACCAGCATGTTAGGTCAGAGTTCAGAAAGTTTAATACATTATTAACAAAGTCATATGGATTAACATCCCTGCTTGAAGCAAGCATCTTCCTCTGCCTAAGCGAAGCCTCACACATGGGTGCCATGGCTTCTTCCCACACTGTGCTGCCCCCAGGCTGGAGCAGCAGGGCTCATTTCCACCATCTTCCAGCATCACACACTTCAGAGTATCCATGGAAGAAGCAGATGAGCTCAGTAGATCCATTCTTTTCCCTGCCCTTTACAGCCATCATGTTTGCAGAGTGTTGGGCTTCATTTTTCTGTTTATTCCATAGGTAACATGGATCGACATCACTATGAAACCTTTGAGAAGTTTGGAAATGAAACATTTATTATCCACTTAGATAACGGAAGAGGGTAAATAACTTTAATAATCTTTTTTTGGGGGGAGTGGTTAAAAGAGAAATGTGAGTCTTTAAAACAGCCTTTGTCACATTCTTGCTCTTTTTTTTAAATAGGTTTGGAAAATATTCCCATGATGAACTTTCCATATTGGTGCCTTTAAACCAGTGCTGCAGGTACGTTCCACCCGTGAAGTTGCATCCTGCTTTATACAGTGGTTTCCACTAACAGACCTGGAAATGTTCAAGTGGATCTTTTCTTGCACACCTTGGAGAGGAGGAGATGGTTTGATCCTGCCCAGGGAGCCTGATCTGAGCTAGCCCTGAGTGTTGGCGCTGGCACATTAAATGCTCTGTTGAGATCAGGACCTTGAAAGAACATGTCTGTGAGCTGTCAGGGGAGAGGCTTTCAGACAAAATACCCATGGAAGTCAGGTGGCAAAACTTATCTCAGCTGGTCCAAGTGCTTCACAGCAGCTTTCCTTGGTGTCCATGACCAGGGTTTTCAGAGGACATTCTGAGTTTGTGCTTTGCACAGCAGAGATGCAGAATGAGCTCTGTGTCTGTGAGGGCTCTTGGGCATCCCTGCAGGGTGAGCCTGTGGAGCCTCCACTGCCATCAGCCATCCCCCTGCTCAGTGCCATGTATGTCATTGCCAAGATGGACATGACCCTGTGATTGCTGCACCAGCTCCATTTGGTGCCTTTCCCAGCCAAGGAACATGAGGGCTGCCTGCACTTGACTGCAGAGCTGAGCTCCAAAACCTCTGCACCTCTAAGGGGCCCCAAAGACCACAGGCCAGGTGACAACACCAGCTGCTCATTAGGTCTGTGACAGCGCCTGGTTCTCATTTCAATGCACATAATAAGGTTTTTACACTATTAATGCAATGCTGACTATAAGCCTTTTAGCTTTGTCATGATCAACAGTGATGAAAATACTGATTTGCACTTTTTCCTCTCCTTTTTCTCCTAGAATAAGGAAGTCTACCTATCTGCGATTACAGTTGTTAGCCAAGGAGGAATACAAACTCAGTCTCTTGATGAAAGAATCTTTACTAAAAGATAAAATAGCTCCGATTCTCTACCAGCCTCACTTGGAGGCGATGGACAGGCGGCTGCGGATTGTCCTCAAGGCTGTTAGTGACTGTATAGAAAAGGATGGTTATGACAATGTGGTTGAAAATGACTTTAACACTGATGTTAACACTGTTACGACCGAGAGGTAGTGAAATCGCAAGACTACATTTTTACCAGCCAAGTAAAGAAGATTCAAAGAGGAAAAAGAAAAAAAAAAGAAAAAATAAGTCTTGCAAAAGACTGTGTATGCCACTTTGTGAATTCAGTGAATTCAGAAATGAGATATAATTGTTCCCAAAGTAGGTAAAGTGTAGACTCTGCAAAGGATTAGTTCAGTAAGAAAAAATAAGTCTAATGTGATGCTTTTCATTAGTTCCTGGAGAGAGATTATGAAAAGATTCAGAAAATAGATCATTGACAGACAACAGTCAGATAGCAAAACACCTCCTGTCCTTTTTGTATAGAAAGGAGGCCTTTACTTAATATTTTGTATTTATATATGGTATATCTATGAATCTCCAGACCTACCTACCAAATTTAACTAAGAGGGATGGCATAGTTTTGTGACTCACACTTTATTTGTGGTGACAGTCCACTTAGTATTTTGTGTTAACCCTTTAAGTGCTCTAATCCACTGTATCTTATTTAAATTGAATGCTTTTTTCCCCCAGCTACTCAGCATTTAAAGGGTTAAGGCATTATGAACCTTCAAAGGCAAATAATAATAATAATTATTATAATAATAATAATAAATACAGTGGTTACCAGAAGGGAATTTCACTAATTGTGCATTGACAGGAATACTTGAATGTTGGTTTTACAAAGTGATGTAAAATGACAAGTTGTACTATTTGTCCATAAGGAGGTGGCAGCTCTTATCTTTCTAGACTATCATAGCTGAGCTGCTACTTTTCGATTTTGCTTTTGATAGTTTTGTGTAAATATATACATATATGGGTAAAAAGCTGCTTTCAGCAGCTCTAGGCTTACTTTTGCAGCATTTTTGTGGAATTGTTTGCAACGTGGTAAAAGTGCAATAAAGATATGGCAAAATGTGTAGCCATTGTGTCTAAATGGATTCATTCATCTTGTTGGGAGTGAGGCTGTGTGCACCAGCCAAGTATTGCAGAAGTGGTTGTTTAAAATGTCATCCCTTTTGTAGCAACAGCACATGGAGCTGAAGGAGGGAATTGGTGATTAATATACATTGCATCTCTGATAAGGACTGTGGTGTTGAAAATGGCTAATCTTTCTTATGAAAGCATTGTTTTGACTGTCATTTCAGCATCCCTTCCTCTTGCAATTACAGCTGTAGAAACAAGCTGTAGAGCAACACCTCTAAAAGATTATGGCTTGACATGCTGCCCAGAGGATTTAGATACATCAGTGCTTCTGGCTTGGGCAGCAAAAGCCCATGCACAGCCTAGAAAATCTTGGCCTAAATTAACTAGAAACATGGTATTCTTAAACAAATAGTTTTGAATCATGTTCAGCTGCATTCATGTAAGATGTGTGGAGACTTTCAGCCCCAAAGCAAGCTATAAATTGAACACGTGGCTTTGTTTGACTTGTGAAAACATGGTGTGGTACAGCAGGAATCCCTCATTGCTCCTTTGGGTGAGGAGATAATTTATCAAGACAGTATTCATCACAACTATAATTCAAAGCTGTCATTTGTTTCATTTGATGTCTTTCTTCTCAGGGATTAATAAACATAGACTTTAAAAGCTTGTAGCCAGAGAGACTAAAATGTGGGCATTTCAGCATATTAAAATTGTGAAAGAGCGAGCTGCTATATGGGCTCATGCACTTCTTAGTTGATATATTATCACTAAAAATACTGTGTCTTTTATATTTTATTGCCCATTTCAAATTCCCACAGCTCTCACATACATAGCATATAAAGACAACAGAATATCTTGAATGGTACAACTGTCTGTGAACTTGGAAAATTTCTGTTATCCCATGGCTTTTTTTCACTTTGGGAGACCCACTATGATAACAAGGATATCATCTGCAACACAGCACTGGCATTGGAGTGTTCTCTCCCCATTAGCCAAAAAAACCCTCAAAACACAGGATTATAAAAGTATGAAATGGGTGATACTATCCTTGCTTTATCCTCAGTGCCTGACTGTGGCTTTCCTGGAGGTGCAGCTTTTTCTCACTATGAGATTGTGCCAGGATTGTGCCCTGTAGAGCCTGGTGCGGTCAGGGATATGAACTCACTGTTATGAATCTAATTCTGAATGTCTATAAGCAAAATTAGTAGTGTTTTTATAGAATAAGTATAATTTCTTATAGAATAAGTAGTGTTTGTATAGAATATTAAAACTAAAGGTTGTTAATCCTTGCCATATTGTAATGAGTTCCAAGGGTCTCTAGTTTCCTTCCTTTCCTGAACTTTGATGTAGACCTAGAAAAATTCTTGTCATTTCCAGTTGTAAATCAGGCATACAGAAAAGCTGGAGGGGAGGCTTTTCTTTGGCATGAGACATACAAGTGTCTTGGAAGAAGGGAGACACCAGCTAGCATGGTGAGAGAGGTTTCCTTTCCTTGGTGCCCCTGATGAGAAACTGGGGTGAATTAATCCCACCTGGGCACTGCAAGCCTGAAAACACTGTGGGCTGTCAGTCAATTAATGGCAAGAGAGGAGTTCAGACCCCACCTGTGGTCAGGGTAGCTGAGGACAGGGGCTGAACTGCAGGATACTGCAAGGAGTGGAGGAGATGATTTATTAAACAGGCTGTGGATTTGCTTCTTGGTATCTACCAGGAAGCTCTGGTGTGTTTGCATTCCTGCTGCCAGGCAGCTGGAACTTTGACGTATGTTCATTTTCTAGGTATTTGCGAAGGGAAAAGAATTATTGCCTTGTTGCACTATTTCTTTTTTGTGTGGGCAGGGTTGAGTGGGCATGAGACAGGAAGCTGGAGTCAGGGAGTGAACTTGTGGCTCTACCTTTCAGCTTTTGGGGTAACAGAGCCTTGAGGGTGGCTTTGTACAGCCCAGGAAGGGGCAACCCCTCACTTTTAAGGTGTACTTGCATTGCCCCAAGACACAACTGCCTTGAATTTCTTCTGAAAACCTCATGGCTTTGCCTTTAGGCAGAGGGTGTTGCTCTCCTATGGTGAAATACATCCTTCCTCAAGCAATGAGAGTTTCCCAGCTCTTCCAGCAGCAGGTAAGGTTTGAGGGTGTCTTTGCACAGACACAGCTCATTTTTGGGGTTCTGGTGGGGAGGACGTGGTGGCTTTGGTGTGCAGAATTGTGTACCTTGGCAGATTGCAGCTGTGGGAGTCGGTGGCTCCAAAAGGGCTGTCACTGTTTGGTCAGTAATCCATGAACTAAGAAGGATTAGTATGATGTGGTGTAACATCTCTTTAGAAGCCCTACATATTTACCAGCCGAAACTATTCACTTGAAGGAGATAAATAAATGTCAGAATTCAATTGGTTTGTCTTTGAGTCTCGAAAATGGGTGTAGCAGCAGCACTCGGACAATTAACACACTGAGAAATCTGCAGTAGTCTGTCAGGGGCATAATGTGTTCAGCCCAATAAATAGAGTATGCATAATAAATAACAGAAAAAAATAGATCATATACTTCTAAGAGCACCTAATTATAACTGTATCTGACAGCCTAGAATAGCTTACCGTACTCTCCTGAGTAATTCAGATGAGAGTCTCATTTGCTTTTGCGGTTTTTCTGTTATTTAAGCATCAAAGGAAATTCACACAAATTAAAGGGAAAAAAGCTCTCATTGTTTGAGTTAGATACCACTGTTGTGATTAGCAGAGCCGGGCAGAGCCCATGATGTATATACAAGCTGGAAGCCTGAAGCAGATTGCAATGTAAGCAACAACAAGATGTGTTGTGTAGGAGGAGGGAAACTGGGATTTCAGCCTGGCTGTTGCCTTTGGGCACTGAACTGAAAATGAACTTGTCTTACGTGGGTGTTACAGGGAGGAGTGTCCAAAGGGTATTCTGGTTCCAGCTATGGAGCCTGTACGTGGTACCTCTCTGTCCAAGGGGATCATCCTGCTATTTTCCATTGCAGCAATAGCATTGTCCCCTTGACACATCCAGACTGCACCTCATGGCTATCCCTGTATCGAGGCTTTTCTGGCCCCAGCCTGAGAGTGCTGAGTTTCCACCTTGGAGCTGGACATACACTAGAGAGTTGATAATTTGAATCCTAATGGAGCAAACTTTTCATCTAGTATTGAACGTAGAGTTTGTTTTCCAGAAGTTATTCCAGCTATCAGTTGTTTCTATAGAGTTTCTTGCAGGTGGTTGTTTACCAAAATATTTGGAACTTGATAAGCAGAAATAAGCGTGCACAAAGAATATTCTTTTGAAACTGTTAATTGAGTGTTTGAAGGAAATGTTGAGAGTTCTGGGAAAAGTTTTGACATGGAATTTCAAGTTACTAACAGTTAGAAGCTGCTGGTTTACTTGAAAATAATATTTTCATGCTGAAAGTCACTCATAGGTAACTTCCAGCCATAATTCCATCTGTGACCAGATCAAACTGAATTATCTGCTCCCTTCTACATTTCCATAACTAAGGTAGCAATTCAATTATTTGGGGTGTTGTCTAGAAAAAAAATTAAAAGCAATTCAATTTGATGGGTCAAAAGACCTGAGAACTGAGGTCAGACCAGTTCTGGCCAGGGTTAGAAATGAAGCATAAGCAAAGAGGAGGCTGTTGATTTGGCAGTACCAGTTCCTCTTCCTTTAATGCAAGGCCAGAGCTTGCATTAAAGAAGAAGAGCTGCTGGAATACCTGCTGCTCTATCATTTTAGATATATTGAACACTTTCTAAGGTTTTCTATTTATGCAATTTTGATGTAATTAACATGAAGAATGAAGAGAGCTTTGAGCAGTAGGGGGGAATGTCCACATTTGTAACTGATCCACTATATGAGGACTTATGTGCTGGGAGATCAGCTCTTTTCTTTCAAATGACCTTACTATACAATCAGCCCCTGTCCCCTGTCACAGGTAACGTGTTATGCCTTAACTCTTGCTCAGGCATGGGCCCAAACCTAACAGCTTGCAGATGGAATTGGCAGTTTGAACTAAAGCAGAATTATCTTCAAATTGGAAATGTTAGATTAGAGCACTCTGCACTTCTATGAATGTGGAAATCTGGGTCACACTGTACCTTGGCCACAGTAATGAGTGGCATCAGGATCTCATCATAAATTCCTCTGAGGCTTCTAGAAAGGTGCCCACTGACTGACAGACATGCCCAAAACCACCTACATGCTTTAGTTGACCCTGACATAACTTCAAAATACATCCCAAGGTGACCTAAGATAGATCCTACCTGAAAGACAGACCATTCCAAATTCCATCCCTCAACTGCTAGGGCTGTACTAACACCACCCATGTGTCACTCCAGATGTGGTGCTGGAGTGTGCTGGAATGCTGTGGTCTCTGTACACCCACTTTGCTTGCTGGAGCACCTGGATGTCTGCAGAAGATGCCATGAATCAAGGGAGGACTACAGTCTGCCTGCCTCTTCTGAATCCTCATGTACACATAAGTGACAAATGAGAGCTAAAGACCAAGGGCTTTACCCTGGCTCTCCATCTGAGGGGCTAGATCTGAGGACATCTGTGCTGCCTCTATAGATGCAGAAAAAAGCCTTGCTGAACTATGCTCCTCAAAGTCACCAGGAGGGACTGAAAATGTTATCAAAAGCAATTTATTTGTCAGGGGTAAGAAAAAACCCACTTCTTATTGATTCAGTTCCTACAGATCACCCTCACTCCAGCTGTTATCCTGGTGTTTTGAACCTTCAGCACTGCTCTGACACCAGGCTGTTTGTGGGGAGCAGTCCCCTGATTCTTTGCTGTCCTGAAGGCTCTAAGAGCTGCTTAGAGCAGAGTAAGCAAGAGGAGATTGCTGGTATTCTTCAGGTTTGATGCAGGAAGTGGAAGGAAGCTCTTCTTTCTGGAAAAGCTCAGATAAGGTTAGAAAACCTGTGTCATGACTCATGTTTGAATGATAGTTGAGCATTGGAACAGGCTGTCCAGGGCAGCGGCTGAGTCACCATCCCTGGAGGGATTTAATGATGTGGCTCTTAGGGATGTGATTTAGTGGTGGACTTGGCAGTGCTGGATTAATGGTTGGACTCAATGATTTTAGAAGTCTTTTCCAATCTAAACATTTCTATGATTCTATATCTTCAGTGGAAGATTTGTTTTTGCAGTATTCGGGATATGTGGACCCCACAGTATTTTTTCACCTCTTAAACAGGCAATGGCAGAGCCATCCTGTGAAGCCCAAAATTATGAGTATTTTCCCATTACAGGATCTAATCCAGTGAAGTTAACAGAAACCTTCCCAGAGGTTTCAGGTTTCTTTGGCTCTAGAGCAGCTACAGAGGTACAGAGCTGCTTGTCTGAGCTTCTGAGAAACAACCTGGAAACAGGGATGTTAAAAAATTGAAAGCGCTTAGTGGTTGTACATTTGTGTTTTATTTGACCTGGTAGTGGTATGTGTGGTTCCTGACTAAAGAATAACTCCTTAGCTGTTTACAGTTTTGCAGCAGGTGAAAACAGATGTTATTTACTGAGGAGGAAGAGTAAGAAGTCAGAAGAGAAATAAATGGACTATACCATCCTGTGTAGTCTGCAAACCAGCTGGCAGGCTGCTGCATATTTATGAGAGCATCTCACATATGCTCACCTTTATTAGCATCCTACCTCAAGCCTGTGGAGGTTGATTAGCATTTTAAGAGGTTCAGACACTTATTTACCAGGTCTCCACACTTTGCACCCCCAGAGTGAATGTTTCCAGTGTTGTGTGCTGGTAACTCACGGGAATGTTGCCTGTCTAACACATCCCACAGCAGCCTGAGAGCCTGTTCCTTACACATGCCCTTCTGCTGCCAGACATGGTGGTGGACTGACTGGTTAGACACTACATCAGCCAGACTTTAAGCATCTTGTTCATCCATCAGCCTCCACATGCCTTTGTAGCCATTCATCTAAACCAGCACAACACAGAGCTGTAGGTTGTCTGTGCTATTTGGCCATCTGAGGCCCATTGTTCAGTTTGCCATCTTCAATGCAAACCTGTAGGGACACCAGGAACAGCTGTCTCCCACTGCCACAAAGACCGTGGTAGCTGCCCAGAGTAAGTCAGAACCCAAATAAGTTTAGAAAGTTATATAAAACAAGGCAACATGTTTAAATAGGTCCACTATTTAAATAAAGTCAGCACTGCACTATTATCAGTTTTAAGGAGCAGCTCCTACTTTCACAACTTCTGTGCTGCATCAGGACCCTTGGCATGTCCTGCTCCCCATTTCCCAGGAATATGTGGGTGTCCAGCTTTGGCTGTAAATGAAGTCATTAGGAGGACCACAGCAATTATTCTGCTTACCAGTCACCTCTGCTTACAAATATCACTTGAAGGAAAATATCAGCTGTGTCAACCTGTTAGCAAGATTGGTGGGACATACATGTCAAAACCAAGAGCTGGTGATGTTTTTCTAGAAATCTCCTCATCACAGCATTCAGAGGTGTTGCTGCACATTGTGCAGCTGTGGAACAGGTCTGTGGAAGCCATAGATGTCATTTATAATGGACATAGGTCATGCTGCAGGGATACTTGGTAGGTGCTCTCCTGACGGGTTTCTAGCATTTGAATTACTTTGGAGAATATGTTTTTAGAACTATCCTCTGAGTCGTTAAAGGGGGAAATAAAAGCTCATGCTGGTTTGCTTGAGCAAGAAAAATTGTTTTCCTTTGAGGGAAGGATCGTGCCTGAGTTCCAGATACATCCTGGAGTCAAAGCTGGTGTGTGTTGTCCGTGTTCAGCACTGTTGCTTTGGACTCTGCTCAGACTGTGAAATCATGACATGGCAAAACGTACCTGGAAGGACAGGTGATGGCCCTTTCCCTTCCTGCAGCTTGGATCTGGGGGAGGCTGGGTAAGCTTCCTCCCCTGCATTCCTCAAGGCAACAGTCCAAAAGCATTTTTCTCTCTTTCAGGGAATGTACTACAGGGAGCAGCATTTTCTTCTTTATCTGCATCATGTTCTAATTTATAGGATGAGATTTGTGATAATTGAGTTCAGAGCTGAATGCTGAGCCTTCTCCATATCCCCTGGGGTTTTCCTGGGAACAAGATGAATTGCCCAGTGTGCTTCACGCAAAAAAATAATGAATGAATAAATAAATACATGAATAACAGCATGCCTCATTTTGCCTATATCTTAGAGAGAGGGGAAGCTAATTCTTTAAGTATCAGGAATGTGCTCATTATGCAAAAATGACAGAGCAGATGCACATATTCATAATAAGTATATTAAAAATCCCATTTTAGCTCCTGGAGGACAAGTGCAAGAGCAAAATTGGGTGCAATTATATTTCTCTTCCCACCTATGGTGCACTCTCATTTGAATATGTATTTGTTTGAGCTGGTAGCATCCAGAAGCGTGGAGTTTCCTGTGATTGAAAAAGCAAATTATTATGACTACCAGCTTATGATACTTCACATCAGAGGCTGCATCCAAGGTCCTCTGAAGTCACTAAAAAGGCTCTTTATGAGTCCAGCTGGCTTTGCATGCAGGCAAGGGCTGGTCTCTCATGCAGCCAGAGCTAAGCATGTGTTAATAGCAACACAAAAGAGCAGAGGACACAATCCAAGGGGGGCTGTTCATCATAACTATCATTTAATCAAAATAAAATTATGAACTGATAATTGGATGCCCCTACGATGACTGCACAGAGCCAGAGCCCAGGGTAAGGTCCCTTTCATACACACAAATAAATCAGACAAGGAGGCTGCTGTGGGCAAAGAGATTAATCTTTGGTATGAGCAGGAACAATAGTAGAAATAAGTGTTGCTCATGAGACCATTGGTCTGTGTCTGACTGCAGTAATATGCTTGGTGCTTGTGAATGAAAGAAGCTGCTCTTCCCATCCTTACAGTAGCATTAAAGACTGTTGAAGTTGTACATGCCCAGATTTATGAAAAGGCTCTGATGGTGAAAACCTGACTGCTTCAATGAAGATTCAGTACGGTTTCACTTCAGTAACATAAAAGAGAGGTGGAGATATGATTAAACCCAAACAAGGACAAAGACATTGGAAAGAAACCTGGACAATGATCCTACACAGGCAAGGAAGACAGATAAATTCTTCCATGGAAATTCAGCAGCAGTAGCCCACAATATATTTTTTTCAAATATTCCTGCACAATCTGGGTAAGCATAACAATTTTTAGAAAATTAAAGCAGTTATGAAAAACAGTGCTCCAAGACCAGAAGTCAAATGAAGAGTGATGAAAAGAGCTTTTCTTTCACAGGGGAAAAATTAACAAGAACATGCTGAAAATGCCCATAAACAACAATTTCCTAAAAAGTGGCCTTACAACACTTCAACCAGAAACTGTTGTTCTTGTGTCCTTGCTCCTCCCTGCCCCTCTGTGATGCACTAACACTGCTACTGCCGCTGTTGGACTGTTTGGACACCCCCAGCTCCTCCCTGTGTGACTGTGGCTGTCACGGGTGGGTCATCCAGCCCATGCACCATGCACAGAACAATGTATTTTACTCTGTGGGTTAATTTTTTTTTCCACCCCTTTTAAATGATCTGCTTACTCCAATTCCACTGGAGAAGGCAAAGCCTAAGAAGCAGCCCTGCCACGTCAGGATCAAAGCCTCAAGCAGTGCAGCTTCCCACAGCCCCTTTCTTCTGCAGGAGCCCCGTGTGTCACCTCGGAGAGCTCTGTCTCCTGCACACATCAATTCTTCTCTTACAGACAACTATTTTGCCAGAGGAATGGAGCTGCTGCCTGCCTGCTCCAAGGTACTGTGTAATACATATCAGCTGAAAATCTGCTTTTCAAGCCTTGGTGAGCCAGGATTAATTGCAGTTTGGCACTGCAGGTTCCCCCTTGGCTCCATTTTTTCAGTCAAATACAATGTGTAATCTGAAGCCAGCAAATTTTTCTCCCATTCCTTCTGCTGTACCAACAATAATTCTCTTACCTTTTCCTTCGCTCTCTCAAGCTAATAAATTAATAACTAAATTTGCTGTTAATTATCCCTAAAATAAGTGCAGCTCCATAATTTGAGAGTTGGGGTGTCTTTAATTTAATAAGAAGTGTAAAGTTAAGAGATAAAAGCAGACCAAACAAAATTTAGCATTGCAAATAGTGCAAAATTCAGCATCTGTGTCTCTAATTTTATATCTGAAATGAGTGTTGAAACCAGGGTGATGGGTACCAATAAGACATTATGGCAAGAACACTAGTTAATTATGAGAAGAGAAGAATTTCTGTTAGGTTATTCTGGGGTTACCATAAATATATCCAGAAATAACAGAGGACAGAAATTGCTGCAATTGTTAACAGAGTAACCTGTGTGGAATAGGAAGAGGAAAAAAAACCCTGTGCTTCTGGGACTATTTTTAGTTCTATAAAGACTTTTATGAGATCTTTCATCCTCTCCATCATACAAGAGGAAGGTTGTCTGCTTTCCAAGGTTTAATGAGCAACACTTTTGAATACTGCTATGGACTTAGAGGCCTTTTGATGAATATGGTGCCAGTGGAAAGCTGATGTCGTCCAAACTGAAAGAAAATATGGCTTAAAGAACAGAAAATCCAATGTTCAAGCCTGTGACTGCGAAATACAAAAGCCAAGCCTCATCACAGGATGACCAGGCTGACACAGAGTGTAACTTCAACGTATTTAATTGGGTCTAGTTCTGCCCTTAAGGTGCCTAACAATTTGGGTTAAGCCCCGTGTATGGTTCCTGTTGGGGCTGCTGGGCCAAATCCTGCTCTTCCTTGGTTTGCACCTGAGCATAAATCCAGGCAGGATTTGTCAGAAGGGAGAGATTGGGGTGGCAGACATCTGAAACATTCTGCTCTCCTGTACAGAGGGGGAAAGGAAGAGACAAGAGTGCTGCTGAAAGTAGTTTTCTAGAAGAAAATAAACCAAGGTATATTTCTTTTTGCAATCTATTCCTTATTTTCTTAATTAGTTGGAAAAAACAGCCACAACACAAATAGAGAGTGTGGCATTTGGCTGGACAAAAAGCAAGATGAATTAAACTTCTAATTAGAACTCCTATATGAAGACAAGAGACATTTTCCAGAATAACTAAATATTATAGTTTTATCCACAGTTAGGACAGGATATTGTCTCAGAGGTTCATGAAGGTAAGAAGACAAAGACAGGGCTAGAAGTTTTTTATAGCTGGGCTTTTTAAGAGATTGTTATATACTGAAAAAGACAAGTTTGTGGGCAGAAGAACCACAGAACGAGGAAAAAATGCCACAGGAAGGAAGAGTAATTCTTGGAGTAAACAGCTACTTTTAGAAAATACCATCTGTCCTGAATACAAGTTTTCTATATATTGTGACTCAGAACTCTTTTCCCATTGAATTCCCAGCTTGGGCTTTGTTCAAAGTTAAAAGCTTTAACCTGACCTAGATAAGGTCACATCCCATCATTAATGCATACCTTTATCTGTAGCCAAAAGTGACTGGGTAGGAGAAGCTCCAGTTTCAGAATTCATCTCGATTCATCTCATGATGCCACAGAGTTTTTTCACCTCCATTTGTCCATCTGTGGAAACTGGCAGGACCTGTGTACCTTGGGAAGAGTGTGGGTTAATCTGTTCTCACTTGCTAATGCCTGCGAAAGATAAAGCAGTACGTAAACACCAGGAGTCATCTCGCTGGAGATGCTAAATGTGATACTACTCAAAATGCTAATATGATATGGCTTAAAATCACGGCTGGCAGAACATGGACAACAGGCAGAGAGGGGGGTCACCTCAGTCTTTTGCATGGAAAAGATCCCAGGATGTCTAAAAGATACAGAGAAATGAATTATTTTAGGTAATGGAAAGAAAATTACATTAATAAGCAGCTTTGCAAGCCATTTATACTCAATCTTCTAATTATCCACAAACATTGGAGGTGGGAAGTTGTCTTCTGAAATATGTTATTCTCCATCAAAGATTGTTTTCTTCAGGGCTTTCTGTGATATCCGTAGGAAATCGGAAAATGAGAGGGAAAACAATTAATAGATATAAACATCAATCAAGTTGAAAAACAGGCCTAATGGATTTGATCCTTTGAGAAAATGAGGCAGGCTTTCATCCCTAAGTCCTAGACAACTCTTAAAGGATGAAGAAAGGAGCAGTGAGCTAAAAAAAAAGAGTCAGATCCAGTTGAGGGTTACATGGGAACACACTTAGACAGAAGCTGTCCCCAGATGGCCTTTCTAGGGAGAGAGACTTTTTCCTTACGAATTCCCTGGAAAGACTTCCCTTTGAATCATAAAATTGTGTTAGGGAAAAAAACAAACAGGAACAGAGTTGTCTTGGGTCCAGCCAGTGATAGATCCCCACTCCCTTCCAGATGCAACAGGGGGGATTTTCACTGTTCCATCTGCCTTGTATAAAGGAGCCCAGACTGCTGATGACTCCTTCACCCATCCAAGCCAGCAAGAAAGAGGAAGGACAAGAGTGCCCAAGACTGCCACATCAAAAGTCTCTTGTAGTTAATTGTGACTTAATGCAGTTTTCAATAGCACCCTTTGTGCACAATCATGATGGGGGACAATGTATCCATCAGCAGAAAATGAGAAAGAGGATGAAAATGCTGATTTGGGCTAGAAAATGAAGCAGCAGGTGCTGTTTCACAGTGTTTGAGGTAGAAGCGACCTTGTCCAGAGATTGCTGAGTGTGGTGTAGCATATCTGGGACATGGAGCCCAGCTGATTCCTTTCACTCTGGTTTCACTGCGCTGTAGCTGTTGCTTTCCATGAATTTTCCACCTAATTTATCCAGACAGACCTGTGATTACACTTTTTCTTCATTTCCCTGTGTATTCTCAGCCTGTCCTGCTCTGGAGCTCTGCTGCTGAGCAGCACTTTCCCCCACAAGTGGCTCTCCGGCTTTAAGAGGATTACAAGCGCAAAGAAAGTCTTCCTCATGTTGAAGTAATGGATAGTGCAACACAGTCTTCCATTAAGCCCGTGCTGAGTTTTCTGACACCAGCTGGAAACACTCTTCATACTGGTGCTGCTTTGCTGAGCTGGTGGCCACCCATTTGGGCATTCAAAGCCTGTGGAAATTCTCCAATTGCTTCCTATGAGCATCCCACTCTTCCCATTTCCTGCAGAACTGCAATATGAGCACTCAGCATTCCAGCTGTGGACAGGGGCATGGAGCACACACACACACGTGCTGGATTGTATAAACACTGCTTGTCCCTCCTCCAAACCCTGCACAGCACAAGTGTCACACCACAACCTGCATACCCAAACGGCAGCATCCAGAACACATTGATATTTCAACGTGGATAGAAAGAGGGAGGAAACTTCAGGGAGCTCTCAATTAGCAGTTATCTCCAGCAGCTTGTCTGATTAATGGCTGCACCTCACACTGTGCCTGTGTAAGAGGTGCAGGGAAGGTGCTTTAAAAGTGCTTTGCTCCTCCTAATTACTGTGGAGACTGGAACGGTGGGTATCTCTTGCTAGAGTAAACAAGCCTGACAGAGCTCAAGGAGCATTTGGACAATACTTTCATGCACATGGTGTGATTCTTGGAGATGGTCATGTGCAGGACTAAGGGTTTGATTCGATGATTCTCATGGGTTCCTTCCAACTCAGCATATTCTGTGATCTTCTCCATCCTTCCTGCAACTCAGCTCTATTCAAGCACCATGTATATCAATGGGTCTTTGGCACTGGTTTAGGTATTAGGACACACTGATGCAACTTTCAGGCCAGACCAGTCTGTGGAACTGGTTTCAGCAATGTGGGGCTCTGGCACATCAGGGAGGGAGTTGAAATTATGTTCTCTCCACCAAAGAACTTCAGACATAAAGGTGCAGATAACAGAAGTCAAAAAAGTTGCTTTACCAGCCCCAAACCTATGACAGTACCATGAGCAGGAATGCAACAACATTTCTCAATCACTGCTGAATTACATGAAAATTACAATCATTTCATGGTTATTTGGGCAACTCTATTCTAAATCTTGCTTCCCTCTCCTCCTTTTCAGTAACTTCACTTAATTGCACATTCACTGCAAAGTAAAGAAAGGTTTCAAAGTACATTTACCTTGTAAAAATATCAAATCTTCTTTAGAAATGAGCACTAGTGAATTATGAATGAAGGCATGCAGTGCTGAAAGTCCCTGCTTATACATTTTTAAATGTAGCCTTTCACTTCTGATAATACTTTTAAAAACCCACTGGACTGAAGCTTACATTCTATTGCAAAAAACAGCCATATTCTTTGCCACCACATTCCCTGATCCGAAGAAGTCCCAGCTGCTCCAGTCACACTGTCCCCCTTGCAACCTGAAGAGGCCAGCAGGTCTGAGCAAAGGTCACTTCAAAGGGCAGGAGAGGAAGAACTCATTGTAAATAGCAATTACATGCTGAGAAGAAAATGTAAAGATTACAAAATAAAAAATTAAAACCCCACAAAAATTATTTCAGACAAAGTTTTCAACATTCCACTTTGATGCTTTGCTGGGCAGGATGGTTGCTGATGTGGACATGCTCAACCCCACCAAGGGACACACACTGTTAAATGCCTTATCCAGCTCCCCAGACCTGGGCACAGACTCAGCAGTGGCAGGTGTTGGAGGGGATGTGTTTCCTTGGAGAACACAGTGAATTGCTGCAATGTGTGAGAAGGAGCCTTCAGTGAGGCTTCTGAGCTCAGGTGTGATGTTGAGCCAGCACAGCTGTATCACATTTGGGTGGCAGCTGGTCCAAACCTGAGCTGGGTGTCCTCAGATTCTCAGAAGTGCTGAATGTCCTCAAAAGTCTCTCAAGACTCTCCTTTGCATTTTCTTCTGAGAATGTTTGCAAAATACTCTTCAGAGTACAAGACCTACCAAGCTCAAGATAAGCAAGTAAATTCAAGTTACACGAACAAGGGGAAGAGGAAAATTCCCACCATTCCTTTCCTCTCCTCTCATGCACTGTCTCTATCAATCTTTCTTCAGAGATTATTTTCATTGCTCCAGAGTTAAAGGCCAGGAAAGGATTTTAGACAAGATTTAAAGTTGATCTCCCTTATGTCAACACTTCACCAGGTAAATAGTTAAGTCTGATTTTTACTCTAACAGATGATGCCTAGCATTATCCTAGCTGAATGAACCAGGAGGCACCAGCCAATCTTACATGAAAAGAGAGCAACTCTCCAAATAGAGAAAATATCTTTTGGATACCTCTCCCTTTCCCATGACTGCATCAACTTCAGTATCTCCACTTAATATTAGGCCAGTGATGTTGCTAGGATATGTTTTTGCTTGAAAACAAATCTATTTTTTATTTTCCTTAACCCTGCTCTGGATGTTTGGATATAAATCTCCACCTCACGTTTATTTTCTGTACCAAATGACCTCCAGTTTGAACTGGCTGCTGCCCATCCCTACACACACTCTTTCTCATGTGGTGTATATCAGTGTTTTCACTCCAGCTGGTGAACATATTTCACCAGTGAATCAAAAGCAGGTTTTTACCTCACATTGCTGTCTTCTATCTTAAGTGGAGTTTTTGCATTTTAAGATTTGGCATGTTTTGTTCACATTTTCTTTCCTTCTATTTCTTTTTTCCAACCAGTTCCACTTGGCAGCGATCAGCTTTGTGAAATATCTCCTTTGCAGCACAACATATACACTACTGGGTTTGTTTACTAAAAATTTGCAGCGAGCAACGTGTTGTTCTGAGATATAAATACCCCAAATCATTGAACAAGGTCTTTTATTCAACTCTGTGATATTTCCCTGTTTGACCTCCAAAATATGGTGCATTTCCTGATACAGTCTCCTGGATTTAAAATAATATATAATAATAACCAATACAGATAGAATGGTATGGATAGAAACTTAATGTGCAAAATATCTCAAGGTACAATAGAGTACAGTGCACCAGCTTTTACAAAATATGCATAAACCGTATGGATCAAACTCATCCCTACGCTGAGGGGAAGTACCAGCAGAGCCGTGTTGCAGTTCCCACCCATTGGCAATACGCCCTCCTGTAAATGCAATTAAAAACATCTCTGCCCAGCAAAAGAAAAATGAAACAAAAACCCACAACCAAAAAAAGCCCCACCAATCAAAGCAAATTACAGCCTTTGCTCAAATTTTTTATCAGAGTGCACCATCTAGAGGGCGGCAGCAGCATCACCCAGCTCACTACCAGCGATGCAAAGACATTGCTCTATCCCTCTCTATAGAAAACGTTCCTATAGCCCTGCTGTAATCAACAGCTTTGCTGCTACACAGATTTGCCTGCCTCTGTGTGAATTGCTGTCAAGGTGAGCAAAGGACACGACCCTGACTGAGCAGCATCCCACTGGAGCCAGCATTGTGTGTGTGCTCTTATTAAATTCACATTAAGCTTGATAGTGACCTCTTATTTGGCAAGGGAAGTATTTCCTGGTTTGTGGTGTGACAACTGATTTATCAAACCATTAATCAGTGTATTATTGGGTTATTAGCACACACCACCATGGCTCAGTGCCAGGTCCTGCACTTGGGTCACAACCACCTGCAGTGCTGCAGGCTGGGGAAAGAATGGCTGGAAAGATGGAAAAGGACCTGGAGGGGCTGGCTGGCCATGAATTAAAGAGCCAGTGTGTGCCCCGGTGGCCAAAAAGACCACTGGCACCTGGCCTGTATCAGCAATAGTGTGGCCAGCAGGACCAGGGCAGTGATTGTCCCTCTGTGGTGGGCACTGATGAGGCCACACCTCAAATCCCGGGTTCAGTTTTGAGCCCTTCGCAAGAAGAAAGACACTGAGGTGCCAGAGTGTGTCCAGGGAGCAGCGAAGCCTGGCAGATCCACCAATCTCTGCCCCAAAATGCAGCTCTGCGTGATGTCTCAGGCATCCAGCAAGAGATGCATCCAAGCCCTGCTTTCCAACCAGAAATCATTAATATTAATTAAGTAACACTCTCAACTACTACAAAAACAGTTTAAAATAAGGCTAGAGATTGAGGCAAGAGACGTCCTGATGCACAAATACCTGCACATAGACCATGTTTTCATGCAGTTCTCATTTTTAGTGCAACCAGCCCAACAGTGAATGGCTGGGGCAGTAGAAAAAAAAAAGGCGGCAAAAATAAGTGGCCAGAACAGAGCTGGTTACCTCCATTTTGCAGTTTAATAATTATTAGCATCATCCTCATTCTTGCAGGACCTTGATCCTGCTCTCCTCAGGGAGCACAGCACAGAAGCTGAGTTAAATCTTTTGCACAAAAAGCTGTTGCCTATTGGCTGCCCAGGGGACAAAAGTAGTGAATAAGGACCAAGAAGATTTTAGGCAGTGTGCTTGGAAAAGGGCTCTCTAATGGTTTCATCTCTGCTCCTGCCTAATGAAACCAAGCAGGCAGCATCTGGGGTCCTTCCCTCCTGGGCTTTAAGAGGGATTTGTTCCTGAGCAGTGAACAGCAGCTGACCCTGAAGGAATATACAGTGAGGGACCCTCTGCTCTTGCTCAGCATGGTATACCCCGTGCTGCCCCCTTAGTCCAACCCATATGAGCCTGTTCAGGTCACCCAGATAAGCACAGAGAGGGGCAAAGCTGGTAGGGAACCCTTGCTGCACTCCCTCATCAGCTCCCCACAACCTGCTAGATCCCAGTGCTCCACTGGGAGCATCCTGACCCTGTGGGCTGGGACACAGCTGAACCCCTTCTGGGAACATTTCTGTGGGGACAACCTGCTCCAGTGTCACAAGACTACCAGTTTCTGAATGCAATTTGATGCTACAACTTGAAACCAAATTACTTCTGACAAGCTCACATAGTGCAGGTTTTACAAGGATTTCACTTGCTCCACTGGATTAGCCTCCTCAGAATGGACAAGTTAGTTATTTCTTCTGAATACTGAGAATTTACAGCAAACCAGCCCCTCTGAATCATGTTAAATAATCCCAAATGGATAATCAGGGGTTATTTATGAATAACTGAAGCACTGTTTCCATTCCAACATGTCACCATTCACTCTCCCATCACTTCTCTCAGCCTATGCCATGAGCTCCATGGCACGGGGGAACTGATGCCAGAGTAGGGGAATGGGATGAGAAAACTTTGCACCTGAGTATTCCTACACAAAGGTGTTGTCCTTTTCTTAGACACCTCCGGGAAATTCAGAGGATTCCCAAACTACCCCTCATCTGGTAACAAAATACATTGACAAGCTGCAAGAAAGATGTGTTTGTAAGATTCAGATTGCTGAAAGACAGAGATGTTTGTGAGGCTTAAATGGCTCAAAGAGCTTGCCACTGTCCTAAGGAAAACTGGGAACATCCCCTGAAATCAGTGAAGTGAACCAGGGCTCTTCTTTGCTTCCAAATAAAGATTAAGTTCTAAATTGGCCAAATCAGATGTGAATATATTGGGGTTGCAGCCAGGCGACAAGCTTCAGAACCAGACTTCAGCAGCCAAAAATAACCTTGGGAAACAATCTTCTAAACTCCAAGATTTAATTAAAAACATGTCCATCCCCACCCGTATTCCAGGGGAATGAATCTAAACACATCTCTGGCTCTCTGCTGTTCACTCTCATACCAAAAAAACATAAATAGTTGCAATGACTTTTTTTCCAAAGTTTTCCCCACAAAATAGGCCATTAACCAGAAAAAACTGAGATGAATTCTGCATGATCCAACTTAAGTTTTTGGGATCCCAGAATTACACTAAGTTCTGTTTCAAAGTGCAAATAAGAGTTCAAGATTCAGACAGCCCTTCTATAATCTGCCCATCCTGGTGTCTGATTTTGACTTATTTAGTAAAATGAACAAAAATAAGTGCTCTCTCCCAAGCTCAGTTACTGCAGAACAGCTCAAAAGCACATTGTATGACCCATAAAACTCCTGTGTTCCAGTTTTCTCAGCTGCCAGGGCACAGTGATGCACTGCCAGCAGATCTCTCTGCAGCACATGCCAGAATAGGACTCTGCTTATTTTAAGTGCAAATTTGGCTTCTTTGCATCCTGCTTTCTAGAAACCTTTTTTCTACCCCAAAGCCCTTTGTCAACACCAGCGCATCTGAGCAAGTTTCAAGATTGTTTCTGTTTACAGGCTGCTGCTGCAGAATAAATTGCCTTTGGCAGCCCAGAGCCCCTTCTCAGGTAAGGGAGAGGCTGCTGCCCCAAGTCTTACCTGAGCATACTGAGTAACTCACCAGGCACCACCGAGGCCAGCTAAGGCAACAAAGAGCTGTACTTCTCCTGCTGTGTTGGAAAATGCAGCTTGCACGGCAGGGTTACTTCTGCTGCAGATTGCTGCTGATCATTTTAGCATGGGCACTGCTGTTTGGGTGGGGTAACACTAGAGACATGAAGCAAAATACCCAGGACTGCCTTGCACCGTTGCTTCCTTTCAGATCAACGTTGTGTGTTGGGCAGTGGCTGTACAGGTTTTGGAGGGTTATCACATTCCTCATGAGTCTCTGAGCATCTAAAATTATTTTTTATGATTTTGACTATCTCATTTCCAAACTGGCCAGTCCGTTGGGGGGTGGGGAGGGGGGGGTTAAGGGAAGCTTTAAAGAAAGAATGGTTGAAATCATCCCTGTGTCTCACCTCCACCCACTGATCACCCTGTTATGGACCAGCCTACAAATGGTAACGCTGAAGTTCCTACTTCAGACTATCATTAACAAAAGGATATGCAATTAAATATAGATACATTCCTTGTTGTTTCCTGGGTCATGTCGCTGCCTTTGTCACCACCCACACAACTCCTGCTCTGCTCTTGTTCACCCCCAGCAGCTGCCATGCTGTCAGGTTTTTGCCAATTAAAGCCTTTGCTTGTGGCTCTGTTTTACAAGTACAACACTGGGCTATTTGGGTGCCCTTGGAGTTATGGCTGCAGCCTGTGGTGTGGGCAGCAAAAGGGGCACAAAGTAGCTCTGTTACACTGCAAAATGCCTCATACAATACCAACTTCACCACACAGCTGGGTTGCAGCTCCAGGGAGACATTGGGCTACTCACCAAAGAAGCTGTTGGGTTTAGGGATATATTTCACATAGCAAAAGTGCTGACTTGGCTACCCTGTGATTTCCCAGATCCTATTTTTTAGCTTTTGATCATGCAGCCAAATACAGG
The DNA here is from genome assembly GCA_013396655.1 of Campylorhamphus procurvoides. Lineage (NCBI taxonomy): Eukaryota > Metazoa > Chordata > Aves > Passeriformes > Dendrocolaptidae > Campylorhamphus > Campylorhamphus procurvoides. Next base: position 74,897 of record WBMV01006969.1, read on the forward strand.
GTCCCTGAATCCTTGAAGTTTCCTAAATTGTTGTTTGCCTGGAAATTCACAACAGCAGTTAAATGCGTATAAAAGTCACTTTCTATTATTTGCCTAAAAGCATTCTATCCAGAGCTCGAGAATTAGGGCCATAATTTCTAAATTCAGAAGTCCTGAGAATTATTCATAAGAATCAATGAATAACTTGGAAAATAAGGAAGATACTAAAGAAAAATAAACTACTCCCACAAATACTCATTAACAGAGAGATATGCTTGTGAATAACCACCCCTTTCTTACACACAGCCTAATGAGCTGCTGCAGAAATACATTAGTCAGAAAATACACAGGATTTGACTCTCAAATAAGGAAATCTTCAACTCTTAATCAAGATATGTGGTTTACTGAGACCTTACCTGTATAATCCTGAAAGCACCATACACCAAATGAATGGGAAGAAGTTGAGCTTCCATTAAAATACTCAGTTTCTTCAAGGTCCTTTCTTGTTAAATTCAGCTGTCTGAAGGACACTGAGCATTAAGAAAATGGGAAACTTTTAGCCCTACAAGTTGGCTTCAGACATTTTTAAATCCCAAAGACATTCAAACTAAAATGCTGGTGAAGAAAAGTAATTTAAGGTCAAAATTTAATGAGAAGAAGCATAAAACCTCATAGTTTATATTTATAGAAAGTCCTTTTAACACACTTACCCAGTTCAAACACAAACTATGACTTCCCAGACACACAGCAAAACTCCCAACCTTGCTAGAAATGGCAGCACTAAGGACTAGCACTACACTACAAGTATTTTCACCTGAAACTACTAATGGTGAGAATGCACTTCAGGTGGCAGAGATCAAACCTTATTTCCCTTTAGACTCTGCTGTGTGCATCAGAAAGCCTCTCATAAGATGAAAAGGCTGGAAAAAGCAAGAAGGGAGCTTACACCTCTTTAAGGCGCTATCAGCGGAAACCTCAGAATACAATGTTAGCTGCGAGTTGCTTTCATGTGATAGATAACTAAATACTTGAGGGATGATAAATGATGAACTGTGAATGACTATTCTAATTCAGAGGAAGAGAAGGTGGCTTATGTCTGGCATGGAGAAAAATGTAATCAGATATCCCTGATACATTAACCACCAAGTGTTTGTCCTCCAAGGAAGTTGAGTAGTTTGACTGGTATTTTTAAAACATGTCTAGTCCTTTTTTTTAATTTTTGTTTTCTGAATGAAGAAAAACCTTGACAATTGAGCTTACTTACATGGAGAAATACATCAAATCAGAACTATGAGTGAGGAGGGCTGGATTATTCAAAACCAAGAAATCTTATTGGTAATCGGGAAATATCATCACTTGGTAATTAAGAGTTGGGAAACATTACAAAATATGATGCTATTTCAAAGATGGGTGTTGTGGAAAACTGGACTATCCTAGAAGGTTTGTGCAGCCACAGGTTGCACCTTATTGAGAAATTAGGTTATGCCTGAAGATAAACTGGTAGATAGAGAACCTGAAGTTAGATAATCCTGCAGCTCAGTTCTGAATGGACACGAGGCTCCTGCCTACCATCCCCTTCCTCTAAGCAAGTCACAGCACTCACTTAGGGGCCACTTTCCAGTTGCTTTTGCCCTGCCAGTTTGATCTGCATTGTTTTAGGATTGTTCATGCAGCTCCCAGAAAACTTCTGCATGGGTGAAGGCTATGAGTAAGGGAACTGGAATGAATTGCCACTTTCAAATGAAAATAAAATCAGCAAAACACAGGAGTGCTGCCTCTCCCTATCCCTCCTGTTCCCTGAGGTGCAGGATTTGTAATGCTAAAGGTGGCAACAGGGTACAGAAAGGGGCAGTAAGTTACCACCCACTACTCTGCCTGCCCATGCCCTCCAGCTGGGGGTCCTGGCTCAACACACCACTGAACCTCCCAGGCTTGGCCAAGGGGGCCAGGGGATTCTTGACTCAAACAAATCATGCAGCCTTGATTCAGGCAGTCCCTGGCTTGTTCTCAGTGACCATCTCTGGTGGCTGGAGACACAAAGACAGGCTGTGCATGTGATCCAGCTGCTCAGAGCCCCCCTCCCCATGCATCCAGCAGCCAGTAAGCTGCATTCCCATGGGGGGGTTACCTCTGTGCTCTCAGGAGCACGTGTATTCATTCAGCCTGGGCAAAGCTTGTGCTCCTTGCATTTGTTTGTCTAGTATTTGTCCATTTTATCCAGATCAGATAATAAAAAGTCTCACATTCACTGAGTCTGAGCTGTGGGCAAGGCAGATGAGAGACAGAGGCTTGATTTAGTTCAAATTCACTGTGTTGTGGGATCTATCCAGTGCTTGTGTTACCCCCAGAAAAATCCCTAAAACAAATAAACATGTGGTAGAGAGCCAAGAAAGCACCACAGACACTGGTCAGGCCCTCCAGCCCCTGCCTAGCTACCAAACTCCTAAATATTGCAATTTGTGACTGGGCAACACAAGGCTGCTCATCATTTAACTTGATGGCAGTAGGACAGATGGGACAGTTGATAGGCATCTCTGAGGGTTGATGGTACCACAACAGTAGACCTTTGTTGGGCTGGGAATTAGCTCCTTTGCTCCAGCATTGTTCCTCCACGCCTGGCTGATGGTTGCCCCTTCTCCTCTGGAATAATTATGGTGGCTGAAAATAAATGTGTGGGACAACTCGTGCCAGTTTCCACAGTTTAACAGCACATGGACATTTGTGTGAAAGTGTGAGCCAGGATGGTTCTAATTCTCCTAATTCTCTTGACAAAAACGGTTTTATAAATAATCAGGCTTTAATTGTGTGATTTCAGTTAATGCAGAGGGAGTTAATTAACATCTGGAACAAGTTTCCTGGCCCAAGTTATTAGCTGTGTCTGGTGCAGAATTCAAACCCTGTATGAAGTGAGGTCTATCACCAACTGATTGTGAACAGAGCTGAAATGAGGAGTGAGCAAAGATGGACGAGGTGCAGCAGCTGTGCCAGGATCACAGCTGGTTTTGGTGAACAAGTGGAGACTGAGTCAGGGCATGAGTGTTATGCCAGTCCAAGAGGTGCACTATGTGGCAAAGAATGGTCCCCATCTCCTGATTCAAACCTTCCAGCTCTTCTACTTGACTCCAAAAGCCTCAAGGGTCAGGATTCCAGAGGCTTTCACAGCTGGGGGAGGAAAAATCCCACTAACATAAAAGACAGACTACATACTAGCACAGGCTGTCCAGAGAAACTCTAGCTGCCCCATCCCTGGAACTGTTCAAGGCCAGGTTGGATAGGGCATTGAACAAGCTGGTGACAGTGTGGTCACAAGTCTTCACAAGAGTGTGGAAAACCCTCAGCTTGACCAGATGGAATATCTAAAAAAAACCAAACCAAAACAAAACACACAAAAAAACCCAGAAACCCACACAAAACACAACAAAACCCCACCACATTTTTAACCAACAGTCACAACACAGGAGTATGTAGGAGATCTGGAAATCTTTCTTTTCCTACTTTTCACTACCAAAACACACTCAGAATCTCCAGTAGTGGATTTTCACATATGCCTGTGAATCTCTGTATCTAGCTAGAGCAGGGATAATATGTCTGAGCCAGTTTATACAGTTGCTCACTTATTTACCACTCCTAATGTAATGAATTGTTACTGAAGGTTTCTTATCCAGTTTTCTGTTTTGGTAGAAACTTGTGCTGTGTTTTATGCATGAGTTTTACACTGCTGCAGCTTCAAGGCATGCAGATGAGGAATGCCTCTCCAAATAACCCCCTAGCTAGGAAATATAAACAATTCTCACTGAACTCCAGCAGAAAACCACAAATTGTGGTGCAAATTTTATTTCCATGAAGCTCTACATATGAGCACAGAAGAGATGTGGAAGGGAAAGCAATTCAGCTGATGGATGTGGGGGAAGCAGAGAGAAATTTAGGGTGAAATGCAGATGCACCGTGTGGCAAGCCTTATCAGTTTCCTAGAAATGAGGGTCACCAAGGTCAATGCCACAAGATCCCTTAGAGTTGTATCCAGTGCCATCACAGCCTATTACCCAACCAAGTCTGGGGAACTCTCTTCCTCCTTATCCTGTATCAAAGTAGCCAGGAGAATAAGTACCACCACCTGCATTTCTCCATCCTCATCTTTTTTATGCCAGAGCTACAGATCTTGTACTAAAGAGAGCAGTTTACTGGTGGTGTAGACTGCTCTTAAGGGATTAAAAACCTGCTGAAGGTCACTTGCTTTCCCTGAGTTAAACCAGAAGAGAGTAGATTCAGATTGAATATAAGAAAGAAATTCTTTGCTGTGAGGGCAGTGAGGCGTTGAACAAGTTGCCCAGAGAAATTGTGGATGCCCCATCCCTGGAAGTGTTCAAGGCCAGGCTGGATGGGGCTTTGAGCAATCTGGTCTAGTGGAAGGTGTCCCTGCTCATGGCAGGAGTTTGAAACTGAATGATCTTTAAAATATCCCCTCCAACCCCAAAAATTCTATGATTTTATGATAAACTTTAATGATTTGGGAAAATTACTTATCTGCAAATAGCTCTGGCTTCTAAGTCAGAGAGAGAGCAGGAGGATTCGTGCTGCTGGGAGATGGCAGTGTACACCAGTAAGAAAACTGGATTGTCAGTGTTCAGTCCTAAACACTGAGGTGCCTCCTCTTATTCTGTTATCCCATAATAAGAAGTAATTCAGCCCTGTTTGGATTTATGATGGTCTGCATTTAATGTACAACTTTCATAATCTCTGTCATAATTACAAAAAGTGCAAATAACTTTTTAATATCAGTGTTTTAAAAATTAGTCAAATCTCTCATGTCATTTTTATTGCCTATTTACTATCTCAAATCAAATGGTTTACAACTTTGTGTTCTGAAAATATACAACATAAGAAAACACTAGCCTGGCAAAATTATGCTTTTATGTTAATGACAGGGATGAGTTATAGTTACTCCAGTTAAACTGTAATGGCTGCACAGATGCTGGGAAAAAAAACTATTGTACAACATGTTCTGCCACCATAAGCATGGCACCTGCTCACTCCACCATGGTACATACAAGAGCATGTTAGCATTCTGGTGTGAAAATTGTTTTCAAGGATTATAGTTGGACCATAAACATTCACTTGGGGATAAAATATCAGCCTGCAGGCCTTAAAAATTACCTGGAGAAATATTCCTCCAGTTTTGCATATCTGGATTTCAGGAACATAATTATGAGAGATCACATATAATTTCTTTCTGATCTCGTAGGACTCAAAAATGGTCTGCTTTCTTCTTAGGGTCCATATGAATTTGCAATAGGTGAATGTAGTGATATTTACAGAGCCAGAACTGAAGGCCTCCAGCCCACTGCTGGTGCTGAGGATGTAATAATATATATCCACAGATGATGTGTTGCACAAAAGGCAATGGCAGGAGTTTCCTATATGTCTTGCCAAGCTGCCCCTGCACCACCCACTCGTGGTCCCACTCATTCAAGAGGTGCTGCTCAAGGACACTGACACTGGTGGTTATGACCGTCCTCCTTTTGCTCAATTTAGTGTCACAAACCAACCACTGAGATGGACATTAATTCTAAGTGTATTTTCCACTGAAATGGGTGAGGAATGCAGTGTCCATTAGCTATTGTATGTAGAGCAGGTCTAAACAACAGCTGTGATGCACATTGGAGGTGTGTTAGACATGGGCAAGGGGATTGCACCCATCAGTGCAAGAAAATACAGGAATAGAGGTCAATAACATTACTACATATATGACATTACAGTTGTTTGCTCTAATTCCCATTTACAGAACACTTTACCTATTAAATACTGTCAGTAAATATGCAAGGATTTTGGTCAAAGTGTATTGTCTGACTTCCTTAGCAAGGCAAGTGTCATAAATGGAATATGAAGAACTGTAAAAAGGGTGCTAACAGATTGGGTACAATCAGAGTCAACCAACCCAGTTCAGCTTTTGGAAATTATTGTAAATTAGAAGAAAGAGGGTTTTTTAACCTTTAGTTTGAGTTACTGGAATTTCAGTGAGGTAAAACACCTCCAAAGAGAAGATCTGCTCCTAAAAATCAAAGTGGACATCTACTTTTATCTCAGGGATCATGGTTTTTAGTGAGGGAAAATCTTTCGCAGCCTGTGACCCAGCTTCTTCTTTACTTTAAACCTTCTAGTCCAGCTGGGCAGAGTATGAATGAAGATCAGATATTATATATTTCATTCTCCACCACTGAATCTGCTCTATCTTAATATTAAAGCCCTGCTAATGCCTTAGGCAGCAGTAGCTGACCCTTTGAATTAACAGCTCCTCTGCAGTGGTTGCCTCATGCATATGCCTATTGATGTATTTGAGAGTGGAGATAATTTTTGAGTATCTGCTCTGGCTTCATGTTCCCAAGAAAACACCTTTTGTATATTTTTTTCATGCTATGTATCTGCCTCTATGCCCTGCTATAATGTCTTTTTCTATTCCACAGGAAAAGCCTTCTTATGTCCATCTTTGTCAGAACTCTGGGAGCCACTTAAGCATCACTTTAAAGGACCCTTTATCACTCAGATGAATTTTCCCCTAATTGTATCCTTTAACTCCAAAAGGGATTCGGGGACATACTTTGTTTGAAAGATGCTTTAGAAAAAAAAATTGCATTGCTAGTGGTTCTGCTTTTATATTTCCATCCAGGGAAACTCTGCACACCAATTTGCTTTCTCTTTTGCAGTACCCATTTCCTCCTGGGGCTAGTTCCTGGGACAGAGTTGTCTTCAAATAATTTAATTATCATGTGGCATACACCTTTTAAGTCCCCCCTGAAATGGTGCGTGATGCCTTTGGTTTACATCACTTGTTGGAAAACACTCCAAAGCATTGAAAAACTATTAAATTGTTACAGTATTGGATGCCAACACACAGGGCTATTAGTCTAATTCATCCTTCAGATCAAAGCCCACACAGGCAGCTCTCCTGCCTACAGCTATTTTCCTTTTACTTTCCTGCTTGACAGTAGTCCCTCATATCCCTCTGTTCTACTTGCTTTGAACATACAGATTTTCCTTTAGTCATGGAAATATAATTTATGTCTATTATACTGTATTATAGATTGCAGATCAGGACAAGCGTGCATTACTGCCTGGAACGTCTGTTTATTGTACGTCGGGTTTCCTAAAAATAAATAAATAAAAAGCCACCCTGCTTCGCTGGGGAGAGAAAAATACGGAGCGGGGGAGGACTCGGGGGCTGCGGGGGAGCTGCACTCTGCTCTCAAAGTTTCATTTCCAAGTAGAGACCTTGAAGCATGATTTATTAACATCATGCTGTTTGCTTTTGTCACGTTGTGGATGTGGCGGGGGGGGAAAGCGCTGGCCCCTGTCCAGCCTGGACCACCCAGCGAGCCGAGCGGAGCTACCGGCGCTGCACACCCCGGCTCAAAGGTTCACCCCCAATTCCCCGGCTCCATCCCTGCCCACCACCCGGCTGTGCCACCCCGGGGGAGGCAACAGCAGGAACAGCAAGAACAAACCCACTCACCACCACCACCAAAAATAATAATAATAATAATAATAAAAAGTAATATCCTAACAGGCGCGTTGTCTGGGACACGAGAATTGCAAAAACAATCCCCACCCCACCACGGAGTGTGTGTGTGTGTGTGTGCACAGAGGAGAGGGAGTGTGAGGAGGGGGGAGAGAGGGAACGAGACAGACAGAGGGGAGGGAAGAAGGGAGGAGGGAGTCCAAGCTCTGAGAAACATCACTCCATCTCTCTCACTCCACAGGAGCTGAGCAAGGAGCAGGACGATGTTTGACAACACGCAGTACCCCTATAACTGCTTTAATTATGATGGGGATGATTATCCTACCTGTAGTTCTGATGAAGAGAAAAAATTCACCAGACCGGCGTACAGGTAAGATGAAGTTTTTCCAAGTCCTCCTGTCTCTGGGGAGGTTTCTGAGCTCTGGGATGGTGGGATCACAGCTCCCCAGGGAGTGTGGGACCTCTCCTCAGGTGTGTGCAGTGGCTCTGGCCCCGGCGCAGGCACCACAGATTTCCCCCACTCCATTTAAGTGCTCATGATTTGTTTGCTCCCGTGAGGGGTCACAGCAATTGTGGCATGCCCTGGAGCCTCCCGATCTCAGACAGTCTCCAACCTCCAGAACCCCTGGGAGAAGGGGGATTAAATGTGCCATGTGCCAAGGGGTGAATCAGATGCAGATAATCCTGGTGTGGTGGGAAGAGGCACAGTGTAGGTGTTCACAGGGACACCCAAAGTCCTTTCCACGAGCAGGAAAGGTCTCCAGTGGCAGTGTCTCTGAGCCTGGTCTGTCTCACTGCAGCTTTCCTGCTCAGTGAAACTTTTCAGATGGAGTTCGAGAGGTGTGTGATCTTTCTGCAATGCTCCTGTATCCGAGCCCTCTGCACTGAGTGCCAGGGCAGACAGCCCGGCTGGGATTCAAGTGCCTGACAGTAACACCTCTGGGTCACCTGGGGTCTTGTGGAGGACAGGCAATGACCATGCTCAGGGCTTCTCCCTGGAACAGCTCAGGTCAGGGCGCAGATCCACTGGGAGAACTTTTGGGAGGAGGATATAGGCACACATGTACCCATGTGGCCCTAAAACTGAGGCTGTGAGTAGGGCGATGGTGTAACAGCAAGTTTTCTTTTTTTCAGCTACATTGCCTTAATTGCAATGGCCATCCAGCAAAGTCCTTCAAATAAAGTCACCCTCTCTGGTATTTATGACTTTATAATGAAGAAATTTCCTTACTACAGATCAAATCAAAGAGCCTGGCAGAACTCCATCCGACATAACTTATCACTTAACAGTTGTTTTGTAAAGGTAAGATCAGTAACTGTGTATTTACATACACACTATGCATGACTAAAAAAAATATATGCAGCAATAATCTCTTCCCTAGCAAAGGAGGGAAACAAACAACTGAGCTGCAAATCACTTAAAATATCTGAGTTGTCAATTATAGAGATAAGGAGTATATCCTTGTCTGATGTGTGCTAATAGATAACAAATTGAAGAGGATGAAGTTTACATCTTACTCATATAATGACAGAGAATAGGCTTAAAAGTCTTGTCATATGTGTTTACACCATTCTTGAATGTAAATGAATGCAGATGCTAAGCAGCAGCATCTGTAACACATACAAATACTGAACTGCCTTTAAATAAATACAGGTTCCCAGAACAGAAGGGAATGAGAAGGGGAAAGGAAACTATTGGAGCTTTGCAACAGGATGCGAATCCATGCTGGATCTCTTTGAAAACGGGAATTACAGGCGAAGACGGAGGAGGAGGAACGTGAAGAGGGAACATAAGGAGCAGAGACCAAGCAGAGTGAAAAGTCCTTCATCCCCCAATATCTCTTCTGTGGACTCTGCTTTGAACAACATTTCCTCTTCTGAAAGTAAACATGAAAGAATTGAAACGGGCCCAAAACTTCTGGAGCCCTGTGGGTTTGCTCCAAACAGTGTGACCAGCAGGCAGAGCCTAAACAATTCCTCCTTAGCAAAATCGGATTCTGAAATTAAGTTTAGCATCGATTACATCCTTTCAGCCCCTGATCCTCTGCCTGTTCTGAGATCTCAATATAATATGCAAGAAAATAAATATCATCTACTGGAGGCTCAGCATATTAATCTCCAGTTCTGGACAATGTGATGTTATTTATTCATGGTAACAAAGTCTGAGTCGCAGTTTGTTCAGCAGCCTCACGTCACTGAAAATCAGCCGCCTGCCTCCTCGCCTTCCTCCCGAACCATCTCACAAAGGGTTACTGACTCACCAGCTGATGCTCTCTCTGCACACAAACAACTTTGCTAAGAATAAAGCTTAAATAAGAGTTATCAATATCAGTTTTTACTACACTGAAATTTATGAAATTCCAGCTTTATTTTCTAAACTGTCTCGGACATCATTTAGCACGACGAAGAATTTCCTTTCCCAGGCAGAATCTGACAGAGAAGAGACTTGCTTATCACCCGTTGCTTTATTAAAGACAAAGTGAATTTGATCCCACTCTCAGTGGTGGAAATTAGGATTAACTCCACTGAAGTATATAGGTCAGAACTTAAGCTGATCTAAAATCATGTAATTCTGTCTACTTACACTGGCTGGGAATGTGGGGGGGGTGGGAATTTGTTTTCTTAAAAAGAATCACAGAAAATCATTTCGTCTTCCCTTATTTTTTCTTTTAAGATCTTGTTTCAAACTGTTTTGCTGCTTTAATTCATAATTCATTAGAAAATGTAGTTATTAATAAGTGATTGGAATACATTTCTTTTTATATTCAGGGCAGAATTGTTTAAATTGTTAAGTTGCATTCAAAATATTTCTGAGAGAGCTAATTGCAGGTCTGCTGAACTCTGGTAGACTTTGATAGGTAATGTGACAGAAGCAAAGAGCCTCTTAATGCCTTGGTTTCAAAAAAAAAAAAAAAAAGAAAAGCCACACTTACCCCCTTGCACTGTCAAAAAGCTTCCTGAGCTGCTGCAGGACAGTCCTGGACCATATTTCATTTAGCAAGTTTGAAGGGAGACCCAGCTTTGCAAGAAGCTGTATCCGGTGTTAGCAAATCTAAAATTCCACCTACCTCCTGTGAGGCAAGTTGAATATTCCTATTAAATAGATTTTTATTGATCCTTCTTGCAAGCAGTTACCAAAGTGGTGCTTGATGTGATTTCAGCAAAGCTGATGAGATTTGTAATTTTCAGATATCAATGTCAGCTCCTGAGCTCCATTCCTAGGAAAGCTGTTTCATTTCCCTTTACATGCAGTGGAGATTTTGGAACAGAACCCGATGGACAATGATGAACTGTAATGTGCATTTAGGAACTTGCTTTTATATGACTTGTTCACAATGAATTGCTTCCCAGAACCTAACGACAGCTTTAGTAAAGGCTCCACAAAATCCGGGCTCTGACTTGGCTACTAGAGTCTTCACCCACTGCAGATAAAAAGGATTCTGATGGTTTTAAGCAACTAAATACAGAGAGATAAAATTATCTTTGCAACTTGAACTAAAGAAAAATGAAGGTATATGAGACAAGATTCAGCAAAATTGTGCTAGAGGTATGCGCAGGCATGACTTGAATTTTTATGCAGAAGCTTTGACATTTCACTAAGTTATTTTACATTGTGTCTAATATATACTGTACATTTATACTATATATTCTTATATATTGTTATTGAGAAAGGGAGCAATATCACTGCACTTATATGTTGTAAAAATGCATGATGTATGTTGTCATGATGCTGAAACTCCCGCCATATACTTAAAATTTACCATCAGTGATATTTCACACTGATTGGTAATAAATGCTCATTTTTTGGGAAAACTATAAAACTTGTTATCTTCAGGCAGTTGCACAGCATGCAAAAAGTCTTTGCTTCTTCTTCAGAAAAGAGAAAATGGAATATCTTATCAGTTACATCACTGCGTGTCTTCTAAACTTTGAAGGGATGATTTCTTGGGACTAAATTCTGCCTTCAAATGGGAGCTTTCAATTCTCTGTGAATCAATGGTTATTCTGGGCGATTATCTGAAAGCAAAATCTGACTCATTAAACCTGATTGATCTGCTGCTTACATTGATGTTAGAAAAAGAAGAAAACCTCTGGGGTGAACTGGACAGATGGATTCTCATTTGAAGAGGGACAAGAATTTTCTCCATTAGTATTTATGCTCAGTAGGAAATAGGTGTGGGAAGAGCATGTTCTCATTCAGTGCTTCAGTGCATGCATGTCCTCACATGTGGGTCGGTCCGTGTGCCCCTCTAGGATCCTGCCTGCTTGTTTGTGCTTTATACACAGATGATTTTCCTGGTTGTTTTAAACATGGCAATGCTGCTGTTAGGCTGAGAGTTCTAGTACACATCTGCAGCATATTAGAAATACATATTTTCTGCTGTGAAACATGCCAATATGATTGTTACTATGTGTTCTTGGTTAATGCCATTAGCAAAAGGTACCTCAATGACAGAAAAGTTCCTCCAAAGCAACACCTTACCCAGTGCCCACAGTGGGCTGCTGAGACCAGTGGAGATACTGTTATGGCTACTAAGCAGCGTAGGATTAATGTATTAGGAAAGGCAGAAATACACCCAAGTGGATTTACAGCAGAGATCTGAAACCATTTTCAGTAAGATGAATTAATATTCACAAATAGCCATGTCCTTCGCTCACAGTAAAGTGCCTGCTAGGAGAGACTGTCATACTTGAGTTTCCCTAACATATAATCAAACAAATTTGTGTACAAATAGGTGTTAACATTTGTTTTGCAAAGGATATCAATCATATTTCAAAAAATGAAGGGACATATTTCAATTTACCCAGTATATTATACTCTGACAAGTCCAGAAAGGTTTCCAGCTCTTAAAGTGAATGGCATTTAATATAGAACAACATAACAGGGGTGAGGGCTAGATGTGACCTTATTCAAATGTCGTAGCCATTACAAAGCCATTCCCAATGTAATTATAATTAAATACTTTATGCCTTTCTTGCAAATCCTCTGATCGATCATTGATATTAACATTAATATTGTATTACCCCCGAGCAAATGTCTCCCACACAAGTGTTATGGATCACCAGGTTTCCATTAACAAAGTTGTGAGCCATTGGCGTGTGCTGGTCGTGGATAAATTTACGTAAATTACTTTTTCTCAGGGAAAAGGGAGAAAAGTCTAGGTTTCTTTCTTTTATCCCTGCACTCTGAGTCTAGAGCTATTTCTTCAGCTCCATCACAGCCTGTCAGCCACTTACATAAAGCCGTAATGAAAGGGGAAAAACAGAAATCTCACAGGAACATCCCTCTTTGGCCTGTGTTGAGGCAGGTAAGTGTTCTCCCAGAGTAGCTGGTTCGGCACTCGGGTTAAAGGCTGAGCTGAAGCCGGGGCTGAGCAGAGCAGGGCAGGGCTCTGCACCCACCAAGAGCATCAGCAGGCTGGGCAGGCTGGGCACAGCAGCCAGAGTGAGGAAAGGTTTTGGTGTTTGGCTCAATTCCTCACCTTGAAGGATCTTCCTGGCTGCAAAGACAGACCCAGAATGAATATGGATTTTCTAATCCCAGAAAAGCTGCTTCACTTGGGGGCTGACACTGCCTGTCCCAGGCCTGGGAAGAAGCAGGAGGTGGGAGAGCAGCTGGGGGGCACAATGTGGGGACAACAAGCCTTTTGACCTCTCCCTCTATGATCATAAATACCTTTGCAAAGGAAAGATGAAAGGTTTCCTTCTGGGGAGAGGCAAGGCTTGGCCTCGCTGAGGGACCCTGGAGGAGGTTTGTTTATTTATCCTTTTAAAGGAAGTCTTCCCATGATAAAACAAATATTTTGATGGAGCCACACCAGGTTAATATGCAGCAATTTCACTTCTAATGATTTAATTTCTTGGGCTTTTGACATTGGTGTCACAGAAGTGGTTTTTAAATAGCAAAATGATGATCAACCTCAGAATGAAATTCAAAGTACTTGGACAAGGATGCAGCACTTTTTCTTTCCCACAACCAGTGAACAGAGACCAGATAACACCCAAGGCAGACCAGTAGTTGACCTTTCCCTCAGCAGAACCTCCTGTACATTATGGGAGCATTAATGCAGATTAGGATAGCTGAAAATTTTTTCTTTCAGTAAAGTCAAGTTCCCCTATTTTTTCTGCCAATCAGTTAATTCATATTAGTTGAGACCCATTAACTCCTCTTATAAAGACAAGATGTGCTCAAAGAGCATTTGAAGGTCAAGCCACGCTGGACAGCTGGCTCTCCCCTTGCCTTTGCTTTGTTGTGCTCCATTTCTTTGCCTGAACTGGCATAACCTTCCTCAGCCATGCTGCAGGTTGGTCCTCAGCTCTCTTGCTCCCTCAAAACTGAATCAAGATTTTTGCCCTTGTTTTCTGATCACAGAAAGTGCCACTTGCCTGTTCGGGTCCAAATCTTGTGTGTCCTTTCCATTCTCTACCAATACAGAGGACACACTGAGAGGGGAAGGGGTTTGGAGGCACAAACCTTGGGGAAAAAAAGCTCTGCTACATGTTTTGCAGTCATACAGAGCTGGTTGGGACTCAGCAAATGGTACAGCACAAGGTCCTTGGGGTTGTGTGTCGAGTCTCTGTACTGTAAATCGAGGGCAGCAATACCCCGTGTCCCACTGCACTCAAGCTCAGGGACAAGAGGGAACCTCGTCCAGATGCCCCTACGCAGACAGGGCTTTAACCTTCAGCTCTGGCAGTGCAATAAAAATCCCTGTCTGTGATCAGGATCCTGAAGTCAAGACATGGAAATCTTGCGCTGCTCATTCCAACTGGCCTCTCCCCTCTCTGTCTCCTCTGGGGCATGTTCTCCTCCCTGCTGTGTGGGTGTAAATCCTTGCAAATCCATTAACTTTGGTATAATTACCTTTGGAATTGAAATAGCACATGTGAAATGGACCTTTGCATATTATACCCAATGTCTCTACTCACACAGTCTGCCAAGCTGTGCCAGCACCTGATCTCCTAGGTAGAATTCTCAGAGCAACGAATGGTCCTGCCTCTTTATTTTGTCTCAATGTCCAGCTTCTAATTGCTTTCTCCAGATCATGGTACCATGTGCAGTGCACAAAGAACCTAGCACATACCCTCTGTGTCTGTTTTAATGGGAATGTCTTTCTTTTTGCACTTAGGGTCATTAAATTAAAGGACAGGGTAGGTCCAAGTCCTGTGGAACTTGCATTGGAATTTTTTTACCCAGAGAGCTAACATAAAATAACAAAGTAAGTTGTGCTGCCTCCCACCCTAGCTACAGTGGTTGGAGGCAAATCCAACTGTGAGAATTCTGCCTGAGAAAGAACTGCCAGATTTCTCCCACTGTGAAATCCAGCTGTTAATTCAAACAGAAGGGATGGACCTGACCAGATAGGCCAACTGGCTTGTTTCCATCCTAAAGTCCATTGTGTTCCACAAGTTCCTAAATTTATGGTCATGAAGGTCTTCCAAGCCCTGTGATGAAGTATGGCATGCAATGTTTTTGTTATGGAATGTGTGCTGCAAAGGAAAAAGAAGGTTTGAATTTATCTTTCAAATGAAGATTCTGGAATCTCTCAGGATAAACAAGCTAAATTAGGAATCAAAATACACCATGTTTCTCACCATAACTATGAAACTGAAAATAGCCCTTGCAGAGCACTGACAGAGTAGAAAACTAGAAGTTGCAGTAAGCCTGAACAACTTTCTTTTTGTCGTGTTTCTCTGTGTGTTCATTGTCACTTTATAGCAGGGGACAGCAGTGAACCCTCCTAGGGCAGCCACAGGAGCCCCCTTTCATCTTTTTGGGGTGGCTGTTCTGCCACAGTATTTCAGAAAAGAATTTTGCACTGCAAAACTGAGCTGCTGGTCCAGCACATACTATTTTATCTTGCTCTGAGCAGGCTGAAAATAAGATACAGAAATGCCCTTTGACTTGTCAGCCTTTGTGGTGCAAGTCAGGGCAGCTCTCCATGCTAGAACTCCACAGACTAACTGTTCTGCACAAAAGTTGCTCCCTCTTAGGCCTTCACTGGGGATATGATGAAGAACTCATAGATTTGGAAGTTTGTTTAGGTTTCAGGCTTATATCAGTAGTTCTAATTAAAAAAAAAAGAAACACCCAAACCCAGGCTTTGTGAAATTTGCACTACTCTGTCCCACAGTCACTAAAACCTTTTGTCAGCACTAGCACTGGCCTTACAGCCCCCCTCTATGTGGATCCAGCTGCTCCTGAAGCTGCAGTTTCCATAGCTGCTAATGGTGAAACACTGTCATGTTTTCCTTGTCCAGGAAAAGAAATAGGATAGAATCAACTTCCCTCTTGGGCCCAAAGGCTCCATTGACCATTAGCCATCTGTCCCAAGCAAGATCTGCTCTAGCTGAAAGTACTTTTGGAGGATTCATGCCACAGATATTTATTCCTACAACAAAATTGCTCCCCATCTTCCCCTCTTTGCCTTGAGGCAGTACACTGTGCTGGTATTGACTGCATCCAGCATCCTCTGCTGCCATCCCCTCCTTCCAGCATGGCCTCTCTGAGGCTGGGGGAAAGAAGCAGCACTTTCCATAAAAGTGGATGTGGAAAATAACAGGTGCAATGAGCTGTGTTTCATGATTAATCTGTCTCGAGCTTTTCAGAGGCTGAGAGCTATATGAGCAATTATCAAACCCTGGGAGGCACTTCAGTACTAATCAGCCCATAACACTGTTCTGTGTTGAAGCATCTGGGACTGGCTACATGGCTCAAATCCTGACTCTCATGAAATGAATGAGAGTTTTGCCATTGGGTTCAAGGGATCAAAACTTCATCTTCTGCTGCCAGGACCCAAGATTAATCAGATTAAAGGCCATGTGGACTGCAGAGAAAATTAAATACCTTCTAGCAGTTACTTGGTGTCTTCTCAAGACAAAATAGCAGCTTGTTTCCACAGGTTTCTTTGACTCTGTCTGTCAGCCAGACAAAATACTTCCTGATTTCAATGGGAAATGTGTCCAAATAGGGAATATGTTCTCCAAAGCCCAAGGGCTGAACACAGCAGAACCAGATGTTGGCATCTGGGGTGAGATTCCTGGTGCAAAGATGTTTGTATGTTCTTTGAGAGCACCTCTGCTCTGGGGCTGGTGTACACACTCAAATAAACAAGTCACACTAAGCTAATATCCAGACATGGGATCTCAGATTTTCTCTCAACAGGAAACTGTCCCAAGATCTGCTACAGTTTGGCAAAGGGATGACACTGTATTACTTTCTATTTTGTTTTGCTGTTGTTGAAATTACAGGAAAATAAATATTTTCAAGATGATACATTGTGTATCCCTAATAAATACCAGGGGCATTTAATATAAACTATGGACACATGGTTTGCTTTGTTGTTCTAAGTAACCATTTCCTTTTAACCAAATGAAAAGCCAGTTGTGCTGTGATGCTGCAGATTATAAATTAGCAGCTCTCATATGGTTTTGTGCAATTGTTTCTTGCAGAGCTTTAGGCTACTTCAGACAAAAATTTCAAATAAAATGTGAATTCATTGAACTGTAACTTGTGGCATTAGATTTATAATAAACAAAGGTAGGTCACATAATCATGTCATGGAAAACAACATTTTAAAATTCAAGCAGCAACATTTTAATCCATTTTAGTTTCTGATCCTGAAATCAAGAGGAAGCTTGGCTCTTTCTGCTTCCCAGTGCATGAAACCGAGACAAGCCTCGCCTGGGTGGAAAGCACAGAGCCAGGCGTGCACTCCAAACAGGTTTGCTGGGGGTGGGAGAAGAGAAGAGAGATTTCTTGTCAGCCAGAGACGCAACGACCCAAAGGCAGAGTTCCCATGCCAGACCAGGATGGGTGGGTCAGGCAAGGAGAGGAGGAGGGACCTGATTCAGTCCTTCTTCCATGGCTCCCTCAGGGCTGGTCCTCACTTGTGCTGGGGGGAGCAGCTGGGGAAAAGCTGAAATCAGGGAAGTTGCAGTGGGAAGACAAGGAGCCCCCAAGGGCAGAAGATTGCTGGGGGAACCTGCCTGATTTCCAGCCTCAGCTACCTGAAGGACTGATGTCAAAGCATCTATCATCTGCTGATACACTCCTTGGCGTGGCAGATGTGAAGACATTTTCTAGAAAAGGTCCCACCTGCCTTTAAGGGAACCTCATATCTGGGATGGGAAACATATTTACCATAGGCATGGTCTCCTCTGTTGTTTTATAAAGACACCTGGGACAAATTCTGCAACCTGGGATACGTACACCTCAAGGACCAACCCTTAGCCTGGTCTCATCTCACTTCTCTCCCAGTAGTGGATGAAGGGGACAACCCACATGAATTGCTCCCAGACAATCTCAGCTCCCAGCACCCTGTCCTCCCCCCTGTCCCTTCCCATCAGGTGACAGCAGAAGAAACACAGGACTGCTGGGGAAGATGTGAAGGAGCAGACCACCTCACCTCTGGAGACCCCCACCTAATCCATGCCCTGGTCTGAGAATCTCAGAGAAAAAATTTAGCACATTTTGCCTCGTTGAAAACAGTGTAGAATCTTCTCCTCATGAGACATCTGCTGCCCACGTGCCGTGCAGTCCATGTACAGTTCCAGCCTGTGCTGAGGACAAGCAGCAGAGCTGGTGTGGGTACCACCAGCGTGTCCACCAGCACCCAGTGCCAGAGGAGGTTCTGTGACAAAGCATTCTCACCTGAAACACCTCTTGTCTGACAGATGTTTATCTGAGAGGAGGCTCAGCTCTTATTTAGTGATTATTTTCTAAGAAAAAATTAATAACTATGTCAGGTCTGTGCTGCAGCATCATAAAGCTGTAGCTTGCCACCCAGTGACAGACAGGGAGAAAAATTAATATACCTGAATACGTAGGAACTTTCTTTTTTACTTCTAAGCCTGCTTGAATGTGAATCACTTGTACCAGGACAGCAGCATAAGCTGAATTTGGAAAGTGAAGCTTGCAAACTCAACTGAAATATTTTTCCTGTAAGGAATATTCCTATTAGCAAGTGAGCTTTCTGTGTCTTGGCTCTACAGCCACGTGGGCATGTGCACAGCACATATGAAATTGATATCTCTGTCTTAATTCAGGGTTGCAATTACTGGAGCTGAAGTCTAAAATTTTTCCAACCACCAAACTCACAAGCAAAATGACTGTACAGCTACTGAAATTGATTATCAGGCTTCCTGTTTCCTCGCTTGTGACCCAGTAATATTGACATACAGTACAAGGAAATTGCAATCAGAACTACTAGTAGCAATAGCTGGAGGCAATTACAAAAGAAGTATAGCTGGTGGTGGCAACATGGACTCCTATATTAGATTTAACCATACTCTGATTATAATGCACTCGTTCGAGACAGCAGGAAATTCTATTTTTCTTTTTCAAATTACAGCCAAGAAAACATTTTTGTTTGCTTCTATATTTCATCCTTTTCTCTGGAATAGCCTAAATAGAAAACCTTCTGGCCTCAGAGATCGCCTGTTTTGTCTCCAACGTGGGCAATGCCTTGGGGCAAGTCATTTTGTGTCTCTGTGTCTTCCCAAGGCAGCAGAGAGAGTTCACCTTTGCAAAGCATTTTGTTAGGAACATGCTCTATCAGCAAGCTGATGTTATTGACCTTCTACATTCTCTTCATTTGCTGTCACCTTTCCTGTCTCTGACTTTAATCTTCACTATTACTTGAACATTTTGTCCATCCTGCCCCTGGCCAGTTGACACAGAGCAGGTTTTGCACAGGGCTGAGTTGTGCCTGAATGTGTGAAAACTAACAGCTCTCTGACTTTCATGTGACTCCAGGAGCAGGAAGTTTAAGAAACACAAAAAAGTATAAAGTGAACTGGGATCAGGTTGCAAGGCTTGGAAATGGTGTTACTTTTAAAAAGTAATCTTCTCGTTCCTCATTTTCAAGCTCAGGTAAAGCAAACCCATGTCTCCAACTAAATGAAAGAAACTTTTTATGACATATTAACTCACCCTGCCACCTGCTCCAGCAAGCACTGTGCTGTTACAGCAGGTCAAAGCATTTTACAGCCAGAGCATTTTTTCCAAAAAAAAGTGCCCACAAAAAAACCTTCTACTGGCAGTAAAATTGAGCAGAGCACCTGAGATTTCAAGAGGAGTCTCTGGCACTGGCAACAATGGTGCTGCAGAGAGTTATTGAACCACTTTCTTCACAGGATCTCTATAATGCCATGATATTTGTTCAAATCCAAGGAATTCATGCAGTAGCTTAAAATAATTTTGCCATAGTGAATGCTCCCTGGATGCACAATTTCCTGGAGACTCGAGCTTTGCTCTTCCTGTGACATTCTCAACCCTCTTCTGAAGAGGGGTAGAATACAATATCACAATTGTACAGGCTCTACAAGACATGGGCTTTGATTTTGCTTTCAGAGCAGTTTCCCAGGCCAACTCAGCTCATTTCATTTGCTGCAAACCTAGTCTTGGTGCTGTCCTGAAGTAATGATCCATGGCCACCCATTACATAGAGGCTGAGAAAAAGCGGATTGTCATGGATCATGGCTTCCCCACAGGCCAGCCTTTTCGGAGGAAAACTTCAGCAGAAGTGGGAAAGTTTTTTGGGTTTTTTAGTTTGTTTCTATTTGTATGTGTGACTTGTGAGAAAAAAAAATCTTTTCCTAATGAGCTCTGCCCTCCTCTGTCCTTCAGAAGTCCCTGGGGCGCTGCATGTGTGACCAAGCCACAGTCAAAACTACCTGTGAGCGTGGATAAAACAGATAAATCTGCATTGTAATTACAGACATCCTCCACCTGCAACTGCTGCTGAAGGTGTAAGGCAGCATCTGTTGGGGCCACTATAAACAGTAACAGGGATGCAGCATAGGGCTTTCCATCTCCTTGCAGTGCCAGATGTTTGCAATTCAAACAAAAGCTTAACTCTAATGAACCCTGACTCTTAAGGCTTGGAAACCTTCTGTGAAACTTAAGGAAAATGAATATTTAAGAGAGTGGGGAAGCACATGTGCCAAAATACTAGGAAAGTGACTTTTCTGACTGAACTTTTTCTTCCTCCAAATTTAACAGAGTGGGAATTCCATGGCTACTATCAGGTGTCTACAAAAAAAAGTAAGACAAATTCAGAAGAGTTGTACGAAGGTAACCTGTTGATCCTCTGTCAATTTTTTCAATACTGTTAGTCTTGGTCTATCTTTCATCACGTCAAAGTGGAAGATGAGCGTACCTGGCAATTGGGCAAGCCTGTCCTACCTTCTCCATGGCTTATGTGGAGCCAGAGAGGTGCTAATCTCCTTTTGCTTGCAATGCAAAAGTTAATGGGAATTTCATGTTGATTAAATGTATGTAAAATGATGCTTGAAATTAGAAGTCCCCAGTAAACCGATTTGTCATCACTAACACTGGTTTAAGGTGTGTAATATTGTCTTGTTAATTAATCCTCAATCAGAGTAATTGGGGAGTTATTTTAAGGCAGTCTTATGCTTTATTCAAGAAAACTCTTTTGTATGTGAATTATTTCCAGAAAGTTATGCAGATAATTGCTTAATGCTTTGTCATTCTAATGCATAATCCCTCAGCATCTGAACAGTATTAATGAGAGCAGACTTGGCAAAGCTACCTGTACATTTTTTCCAATATTTTATACACCAAAGGAAGAGCATCTCAGACAATGAGGAGTGCAAACTTTCTGGTTTTTGCCTGCAGATTGATCCTGAAATAAAATGTATTCCTCTGGCTGCCACTTTGGGACTACTTTCATGTCACTTTGGGTTTAATACATTACATTTTAGCCAGGTTTAACCCCAGTCAATAAGTGCCCCTCGGTTTCCTGAGATAAATAACTTGACTAGCAGCATCAGGACCCAAGACTCATTTGTCCTTCATGAAGGTTTGTTTTGTTTGTTTAAATATTAGCACCCACCAGCTGTGCAAAATAGACCTTTTTCATTAGTTGTTTGATTACGGTGGGGAAAGCTATTAATTTAGTCAATTCCCTGCAACGAACTGTGGGGTTGCTACCAAACCACAAACTGATGAAAACAATAAATGCTAGACTGTATTAACTGTAAAGGTTAATCCATAAATCAAAGGGAAATGTCAGATGCCTTTTAACATTGATTGAGATGTAATTTGGTGTTGGTAGTGATATGTTTGTTACATATATTCACAAATGCACTCAATTCCTGTTACGAGTCCAGGTCTTTGTAACTTAAAACAAATTAAGTAGTTGGCTTTATTTATATAACCATATAAAGATTGATTGCCTCATCCTGTTCAAGTTTTAGTATAGCACCAATATTAGAATAAGTGAACATTAATATCCAGATCATCTTCCAAGGAACATTTAACTTGGTATAAAAATGAGTTCTTGTTTTTCCTGAAAGTATGCCATTACCTTAAATATTTTTAAGGCAGTTTTTCCTTTTAATTTTTGGATTTGATTCATGTTTTTCAAAT
Source organism: Campylorhamphus procurvoides (assembly GCA_013396655.1). Classification (NCBI taxonomy): domain Eukaryota; kingdom Metazoa; phylum Chordata; class Aves; order Passeriformes; family Dendrocolaptidae; genus Campylorhamphus; species Campylorhamphus procurvoides. The sequence goes on from WBMV01006969.1 coordinate 96,784, forward strand.
TATAGCATAAGAATTAGCCTTTGTATAAATGTGCTCAGAAGTGTAGAACATATTTTCTGTATTATGGATACATCATATTTAAGTATATAGTATAAAACAACAAATATGAGAAGGAAATGCCACAAATTAGATCAGAATGGAATACAGTCACTGATGCCAAAACAGAAAGAAAAAGATCATTACAGTCACTCCTGAAAATGTTTCTTTCCACTTCTCTTCATGAAAGAAGCATGAGGCCAGGGAATTCTTCATTTGGGGAAATTGAGAATCAGGTTACCAGACCTCAGAATGCAAACAAATAAACCCAACTTTTCTTGCTTTACCTACCCAAGGAAATTGCCAAAGAAAGTCCTCAAGAATCAGGTCACTATTAGTTAAAAAATGGGGGCTACTGAGCTTTTATGCAAGCTGTCACCTGGGTGGGCAGAGTGCTGAGACTGCCAAAGCTGGGAGCACTCTGCACTTCCAAACACTGCAGACTCCTTGGCTCAATCTTTATGTCATATTTTTTTCTTAGAGAGAAGCACAAACGATTTGGTGTAAAAGGGTAATCTCTGCAAGAAGTCCATGGGAGTCATATTTTAAAGGCAGTCAGGTAAATCACAATCATTTTCTTCTGCTTAATTTAGCACAGCCAACAGTGGGAATGTTTTCCCTCAAATTCCTGAAGGGCATTGATCCAAACAGGTACCCAGAATGGTTCTAGTGAGATTAAGATGTGTAAGGACACAAAAGTCAGTCCATTTAAAAACGTCCCAGAAGTTTTTTGTTCTGCAGTAATGGGACTCTTTGAAGGTGAGCAGGGGCAGAGAGTGTGAGCAGTGGAGGTGGCCATGTGGATAAACCTGTTAATTCCTTGTGCCTCTGAGCCACTGCCTGAGCAACACTAAAAATGAGATTTTATTGTCTGTCTCTCTGTGCATGCATATTGTGATGAGAGGAAACACATTCCTTCCTTCCTAGTTTGTATATTTGCTTGCAAATGCCTGATGACTATGAAGAGACATTTAAGCAATGTTTCAGTGACCTCCAACAAGTCTTGGCCTATGTGTGAAATTTTAGGAGGGACATTCTAGGACACACGTGAATCACAGAGTTATGGAATCATAGAATTACTTGGACTGGATGGGACCTTAAAGATCCTCTTCTTCCAAGCCCCCTGCCATGGGCAGGGACATCTCCCACTAGACCAGGTTGCTCAGAGACCCATTCAGGCTGGCCTTGAACACTTCCAGCAATGGGGAATCCACAGCATCTCTGGACAACCTGTTCAGTGTCTCATCACCCTCTTCATTGCCTCCAATCTAACTTTACCCTCTCAGTTTACAGCCATTCTCTCTTGTCCTGTCACACCATGTCCTTGTAAAAAGTCCCTCTCCAGCTCTCTTGTGTTCCCTTTAGGCACTGGAAGGCTGAATCCCTCTCTGCAGCAATGGCTGTCCTTTGCAGCCCCATTCTCAGGCCATGCTGGACACATATTAGACACTTAGATCAGAGGGCAGCAATGAAAAGCAGCATCCTCTAGCTTGGCTAGCTGTCTTTTCTGCTCCTGCCCTCCCATTGCAGCTCCTCCCATGGAGGTTGTGGGGGCTAAAAGGGTGGGGAGAAGGCAGAGAGCACAGGGACAGAGGCTGCTATGCTCTGACACCATGTTGTGGCTCTGCAAGCAGGGTGGGAGATCCACATGGTGCTGACATTCACTAAGCCCTGGGGACAGCCTGCCGTGCCTGTCCAAATTAGGTCCTCAGAGGAAGGCAGAGAAGGAAAGATGCAGAAGGAGATTAAGACCACCCTGACCTCCAGCCAGCTCCCACAGCTCTGCATTTTGTCCTCAGAAGGAAGCAGAAAAATTTCTTTGTAATCTGAAGCAATGCAGTCAAACACGAGCCCCAGATCCAGTGCAGGAAGGCATTCTGATAAACATTGCAATGTATGTGGCTGAGAAGAGCAGATCTCTAGGCTAACATAAATCCAACTCTCTGTCCACACTGTCTGAGGCCTTTTTTTAATTATTGACTTTTTGTCTTAATATACAATTACCAATTCACAGATTTTTCAGATAGATTTGCCTTATTTATATACAGTGTTATAATCAAATGCTCAGTGCTCCTCATCTTCAAGGATGGAAACATAATGAGTGTATAATGAGCTACTCCACAGCCATGAGTTCCCATGCCTTTTAAACTAGCTTCGACAATTCTGAAATCTTCTGCGTAGATTAGTGGAGCCCTGCTGATTCACATGGCTATTGTCTCTGGAAATAAATTACAATCATATTAATATTCACACTGTCATTCACTCATATGCTAATTGGAAGGTCTGCAAAATAAACCACAAAGACAAGCATAAAAAAATATGTGGCTAGAGTAAATCTCAAGGACATAAATAATAAAGTGTTGGATGGAGAGGGATCTCTGAAACCACCAACTTTTGGGAATTTTTCCTACCATTCTACAGATGAAATAGAGAGGGCAGCTATCTTAGCAGTAATCATGGCCATGTCTTTGTCCCGTGGGCCAGTACAAATGGCAAGGATAGCACAAACATGGCTAGAAGGTCTGCAGAGGTTGAAGTCCCCTTGTAGGTGAGGAGAAGAGTGCCCTGCTGGGCACTGAGCTGCATGTCTACCCCATGCTGATGAGTTTGGTTGGCCACAGGTGGGTGTTCCAGACTTGCAGAACAGTCAGCTCAAGGTGAAAATTCTCCCCTTCTCCACCTTCACCCCTGGATCATCTCAGGTTGAGCATTTTAATCACTGCAATGCTTCAGTGAGATTTACCAATTTAAATGTCACCTTTTTATACCCTGATCGCAGAAGAGTTGAACTGGATCTAAATTATTAGTTAGAAATTAAAAACTACTTGGATTTTTTTCTTTTTGTTTTTCAATTCTTTTCTTGGAGCTATTGTTTCCCCTCCACTGCTGACGACATTTGCAGCACCAAAGGCCAAAACCAGACCAGGTGTGAGAGGGCATAACAACACTGAGGTCTAGTTTCTTTCTCCATGTCTGAATTTAGTGAAGGGAACAGGGTTTCTTGGTAGTTTTAGATGCCAGAACTATTGTATGAAAACCAAGGAACACAGAATAAATATGTGAAACAAATAAAAGGAGAGGGCAGGGCAGGTGTGCAGTTCTTTAGTGTCATAAATTCTTTAGTTTCCATTTTAATCCAATTGTCATACGCTAGTAGGGTCACACCCTGGCAGAGATTGTCTTGGCTGTGATCAGAGCTTACTGGAGCTTTCAGGCTCCTCAGGCTCTTTCTTTTCCCATGTGCAAACCTAAAGCAGTGAAGACCTTCCTTTCCTTGCCAGCTAAGAAGTCCTCAGGGAAGCCTCTCAGCAGCTCCTTGGGTGAAATGCAGTTTTCCAGCTAAGGGAAGCTATATAAATTGAGGCATTTAAGATACAATTCAGACAGATTGATTTTAAAAGCTCTTGAGTTCATCTAACTGGCCCAGGGTTGTATCCCTTAAGCCCTGTCTAGCCTCATAGAGAATTTTCAAAATCTGCTATTTAGTGGGAAAAAAAAGTCCAATTCAGTCTGGTTTTGTCATGATACACATCCAGCCTCACCTGCTGTGATGTGCTCATCACTGCAGCCTGGCTAGGGCAGCAATGCCTGGTCCCTGAGCAGAGCTGAGGAGTGGAAAGAGGGGACAGTTGTGTTTGGTTGCAGGAGGCAGCACAGAGGAAGGCTGCCTGCAGCAAGACAGCCAGGCTGAGACAAACTCTCCCATTGTTTGGGGTCATCTGGTTTACAAACTGTTTCACATGAGAAAATTAGATTATGAAAGCCAACTTCTTTGGAGTTTGTTTCTTTTTTTTTTTTTTTTTAATCCAGCATTAAAAGGATGGAAATAATCGTAAATCTGGAAGCAATCACACACACATCACTTAGAAATGCTCTGCCTCAGTGCAAGGGAAACAGAATACATCAGTGCTGATTGGCCTGAGGTATCTCTCCCCCCACCAAGCCCATGTACCAGACAAGTTAAATGTTTCATTAATTAGATGCTAACTATGGTTAAAATTAGGAGAACTGCAAGGATGTCTCCTCCTCCTTCAGACTAATCCTCTGATTAAAAGCAGGGCCCCCAGTTTGGGCTCTCTGGGTCACTCTGCCTTGCTGGTTTGCATTTGCTGAGTTTGGGGTTTGTGTCAGCCTGGTGGGATCTGTGGGGCAGAAAGGGATTTGGGACTGGTGCCAGAGTAGGGGGCACAGGGTGGGAACAGACTGGAGGCAGGGACAGCACTGTTCACACACTGGGTGGGATGGATGTGCACACACCCAGCTGTTCTCATGAGCCTACAGTAAATCCCAACCATGTACGAAAAGAAATGGGGCAAACCCGCCTCAAAGGGAAGTATCTCCAGAGAGGGGCACTTAGGAAATCCACCATGTCCTTTACTCACACCCATGGAGTGCCAGAAGCCACAGCCCTCACCTCAAGCCCCAACAGAGCAAAGGACACCTCAGTGGCACCCATCCCCTCAATGATCCCTCCAAACAGAGGACAGCACCTCCAGCTCCTCCACAGATCTGCATGCAAAATGCAAAGACACCATTCCAACGGGGAAAAATCTAGGTCTGAGGAGAGTCTGAAATCTCCTAACTCTCCCCAAGCTCTCAATTTTGATTTTGCCTTTATGCAAAGATGGATGTTTTGCAGGATGATTCACCTAAAAAGGGATCAGCCTGGGGAGAAATCCCATTTTCTTTTCAAGAAGTGAAAATCTCCATCTATGCATCCAAAGTGGTGTCAGACTGTGATTTTAATCACAAAACAATGGCTTTGGCACGCCATTCTGTCAAGAAACAAAAGTAAACCTGGCCATTGAAGGCCAGCAGCAAGGGAAGCACACCAGAAAAGAAAACAATGAGGACATTCTGTAGTAACCACAAAAGCCTAAGTTTTCTGCCATATTCTGTTTTCCATAAATATTGGCCTCGCTTTAGTGTAGAGCAGCCAAGAGCTGCTTGTATGAATGCAGCCTCCCTAACCAAGAGCTTTAACCAACTATAAATAAAGTTGCCATGACAGACAATAACAAATATAAATTAGTGGTGCTATGGTACATCCTGGCACCTTTCAACAAACTAGAAAACCAGGAAGGGCTGCTAAAAGGCAGATGCTTCCAGATAAAAGAACAGTATTTCTTTAGGTGTAGTCAGCAACATCTGGGGGACAGCCAGGGGAAGGATGGAGAGTTTCTTGCCTTAGTGCATCCAACACTCCAAGAATCAAACCCCGAAACTGGTGAAAATACCTGCAGTTTTGCTCAAACCTTTCTTCCCAAGTCAACACTTTCTCCTCATTTTGGGTTTGCTCCATTTGCAATTCAACTTTTGAGAATGAGGGATAACTTGGGATATATTATGGAAGTTTTGTTCCCCATCAGTCCAGGGGTCTGAAGATGAAATTCTCACAATGAAACGATGAAATTGGCATGTGATGAAATAGCTCCAGGAGCTGAGACATTTTATATCACAAACACAATGAGACTGGTATTAAAACTCAGAGAGCGACCTGGATGGTTTGAGGGTGCTACAACCAAGTGGGGTACTGGAGCAATGTTGAGAAGCCCCATGTCCTTGGGTAGCAGATGTGCTTCCTCAAGAAGGAAAAGGGGATGAATAACTACAAGCAGAGCACCTCATTTTGAGCTTTGAACAAGAGCTATCAGGGAGTTCTACCTGATTTTTTAATATACACAAATCGAAACTGACAAAACTATCTTAAATTTCACTCAAACTAAACATTCTAGGCAAAAATCAACCATGAAGTATTTCATTTCCATTCATCCTCTCTCCTTGAAGCACAAACATATTTAGTTCCATCGCTAAACAAAAGCTCCAACAAAAAATTTGGAATCAGAGGAAAGCAAAGCAAAGCTTTGTCTTGAAAACATTGCAAAGCAAAGATTAGAGCATTATGAATTATTACTCTGAATTCTCTCAGCTGTCATCTTCTCTTGGCTCAAGCACCTGAGAAGCATGATTTAATTTTCAAGCATGTCAGAGGGACTCACATCCACATTTTTTTCTTTTTCTACTAAAGAAATATTTGGCCACAAACATTTACTCAGCTCCCATCCCAGCACCTCACCAGCTCTGACCCTGTTTCTTTCAGGAGGATTGATTCCTTCCTAGCCTGAAGTGGGGGTGACTGGAGGCAGGAGAGATACCAAATAAATAATACTGGTAGGATTTCCCCACTGCAGAAGGAACTACAATACTGTATTTTACCTCTCCCACTGTGCCAGAGAACAGCAAAATGTGTGACCTTGGCCACCATGAGCCTTGGCATCCTGCCAGAGCCAAATAGGGCATTTTAACTCAAGTAATCATTTCAGTGCCTTTCTTCTTTTTCTTTTTTTTTTTCATTCATTTTCTGGCAATGACCTCTTAATGTGAGTTTATCAGTCTCTAATATTAACATGTACAGATATTTACAGAAAAAACAGGGTGAATTACACTGGAAGAGAAAGATGCTGGAGTCACACTTCAGAAGTTCATCTCGTAAAGAGGAAAAAAAGAGCCCTAATGTTATTTCAGCTGGAATAGCTGCTAAATTCACTGCTATCAGCTTCTCTTGCTGTGAACAGTATCTTTAGCCTGGTCAATGCTTCTTAGATTCTGGGATAAATTTACCATTAATGGCCAGAAACTTTTTTCTAACTGAGAACCTGGACCTGAGCTTCCATCGTGAACCTCAGTGATTGCCATTACCACCTCCCTAGAACCCAGCCCCAAAGAAGGCTAAAGCCTGGAGAAACCCACAGGTCTCTCATGGCCATGTATAGAAAATTTAGTTTCTCACTGACTGCTCATTAAGACCATACACAGTTTGGGATCTGGCAACTAGAGATCCCCCCTCTCTCAACAGCAGAGCAACCAAAAAAACCAACCAGCTTGTAGTAAAAATCCTGTCAGACTGACAGAGTAAGAGCTCAGACTCACTCTTGGGAGGCCAAGCCATGGAGCACTCTGAAGTTTTTCCATGTAGATGTGCCAAAGGCTGTGTTTGCCTCATGTACTTTTTTGCTCAAAGCGCAGTTCAAAAGGGCGAGTCTTGCTGTGATTAAAGCCCTATTATCTTTTGTCGAGACTTGTGGCAGACTTTTGCAGCAAATTGGTGGGGTTTTGTGGTTGTCATAAGTGCTCAGAGGGTTCCATGGATAAATTTGATAAAGTAAAAGGAACAACATTCAACTCCCACCACAAACTTTGGGTGTGGAGAGGTGATTTGGGTAGAAGCTGATTGTCAGAAGCAGCAAATAACAGGAGGGATAAAAAGCAATTTTGCCTGGAGTCATCAGGCAAGGGGAAGGTGAGGGCAACAAAGCTCTAGAACACGTGAATGAGTCAGAATCACAGAAGAAGGTTGGTAACAATGGTGCAAGGATGATGGCACACATCAATAGATTGCTAAATACAGGATACAGAGAGGTTTTATCTCCCCTGAGCCTACCCTTGTGCACCTCTAACCAGCTATAACAGAGATGTCTGCCTTTTTAAGGGGTGGAAGGCTTGAGTCAAACCCAATTTGGTCATTTTTCAAAGAAGTCAATTGCTATTTTTATAATGAGTGAAAAATAAAATACAGGACAAAATCTCTTCAGTCAAAAAAAGAAGGAATAAAGGCAAGAGGATAATTCTGATGAATTTCAAAATAGATTGTTTCAATGTTCCTTATCAGAAATGTCTTACTCTGAAAAACTTTGGAGTTCATATTTTGATGCCTCCCAAAGTTAAACTCTTTGAATTATTTTGCAAATCATGGTTTTCTGTTCATAAAAATTACTTCACAAGCTTCAAGAAGGATAAATAGCCTGAAAATTAAAGACAACACTGTGTTTTCAGCCAAACAAAAACATGCCTGGAACCACAATGAAAAATTGCAGGGGAGAGGGTGTGTATCTTACTTCATTTCATTCAAGAATTTCCACAGGCCTCTTTCACTTCAACCAACTTCTCTCCCAGCTTTGCATGACTTTTCCCAGTTTGGCCATAGAACCACCACAGGTCCTTTGTGCCCATGTCAGTCAGGCAGGGGCTCCTCTCCCACACGCTGAACTTTTGATGAGGGTGGAGGGCAGCCAGTGGAGCTGTGTGGCAGTGAGGGGACAGGCTGTTCCCACAGAGGGCAGGAATGTGGCAGCCCAGGAGCCATCCTTGGCTGATGCCTGGAGGAGCTCTTTGTTCAGGAGGGGAGGGGGACAGGCAGACTCAGCACGGTCTGGTCTGAGTTAAGCCAAAGTTGAAGCAGCCAAGATTTCCAGTGACATCCCTTGCAGAGGAGGGGAGGAGAAGGCTGCCTGTGAATTGCATGCAGATATATATAGATGCATGGGGTGATATATGCACCTGTATGGTGTCTACATACCAGATTGCCCTTTACATGTCCTTCCATGCAGGAACTAGTCAAGACACTCCTTGCTGTCTAAGCATGACTCGTGTCTGTTGATGCAGCTTTCTCAGTTGGGTCAGCAGGATGAATGGTGCCATAGGTGCTCTTACCCTTGCTCTCAGGCAAGGGCCCTCAGCCACACAGTGGGAGAAATGCAAAACTGGTACACCAGTTTAAATGTTTGAAACCAGGCTAGTTCAAATCACCAAGGGAAAAAAAGAGCGGGACAAAGATTGGGATTAACTGGAAGAAAAATGGCATTGGGATACATACAGATCCAATGCTTGCTAACTGTTCTATCTGCTAAAATGTGCTTGATAGCAGTGGAGGAACCAGACCTGAGGGGAAATGGACATGATAGTCCAACTGGGACATACACTGTAGGATTTTCTAATGCACTGCTTAAATATTAGGCAAACTGCTGAAATAACCAAACTACAGGCTTTGTGATCTTAAAAAAAAAAATAAAGTAGGTTTGCATCAATAGTAAGGCATTTAGCTGCTCTTCTCCTCTCTGAAAGATTTCTGTCAGACATTTTTTAAGGGAAGCAAAGCAGAGCTCTGCTGACAGCTACCAAAATTACCCTGTGTTTCAGTCCCATTCTCATCCAGTGTCTTTTCATCCAAGCAGCACAACACACTGTTGCTCGTGCTGGGGGTTCTTGCATCAGCTGAAAGTCCCCATCTTGCTTAAAAGTCCCCACACCAGGTGCCAGGGGGTGAGCAGAGGAACAGCTGCTCACTATGTCCATCTGCAAGGAAAGTAGGTTAGTAGGTTCTCCCTGGTGGAAAGGCATTTTATTGTTGCAGTATCCATGACATGGTTGGTTAGAGGGGGTTTATTAATAGCCTGAGACAATTAAGAAGAGGCTGGAAATGTTGCAGGAAAGCTGGAGGGTCCTTCATACCCAGAGCTCAGGTCCAGCTGAAAATGCCAACTCATTTTGGGAACTTTACTCCAGAAACTGCAACTTAAAACACGGTGGATGTTGCTGCATCATTTCTCTGAGAAGGCAAAATAAAGACTTCAGTTCCTGTCATTATTAAAATACAGTATTCCCTAAACCTCTCCAAACAGAGTAGATATGAAACAAATCATAATGAACAAATAAATTTTGTGGCAGCTAATGGAGCCTTTTGTCGAATTTCACCACATGGTGGCAATAGTAGTAAAGGTTTGATGGAAAAGATTTTTCTGGAAGCTCCCAAACCCTTTAAACTCTAAACTGGGCTGCTGTTCAGTCTACCTTGTGGCATAATGTACTCTATTTTTCTGTGTAGAGAAATCAGCTGTCACAGCTCACTTTTTCAAAACTGTGTACACTTCTCATTCTCACGCGTCTGGTGAGGACTACAGACAATTATGAGATTTCTTTGAATGTCTTCTTCAGGGTTTGTTTTTTTTTCCCTCCTACCTTTTCCTCCTCCAAAACACATAAGTGCAGCTTCTGTGAAATGTTAATTCACAGAAGGTTGTATTCTCCGAATTGGGAAAATTGCAACATTCAAGTTTTCTTTAGCAAATGAGGGAAACTTCATAACACATAAATTGCCCAAATGTTCCAGTAAGGTCAGATATTTATCTACCAGATCAACTGCCAGCAGAAGGAAAAAAAGAGAAAGAAAAAGAAAAAAACACCCCAACAAAAAAACCCCAAAACAAACAATTAAAAAAACCCCAACCACTAACCAGTATGAAAAAGCAGTACTTCAGAGATGAAGAATGACTTCATCATACAACTTCAGTTGCCAGTGGTGACTGATCAGTATTGCAACATCATTTCTAGAGGTAATAGTAAGCTCTTATCATCTTTAATTCTGCAGAAATACAAATTTAGGGCTGATGTTCACCCACCTCCAGCATGGAGCAGGGTGGCTGGTTTGTACCAGGCATCTTTTGTAGGCACGGAAACAAGGCCCAGGGAACAACAGGATACAGGTCATATTTTAAATAGTCAAATAAATATGCATATTGTGTCTCTTAAACCCACCCTAGAGTGACGGCAAAGGGCCCCAAGGGTGCTCAGTGTAGCCACATCGATCTGTCAGTTGTTGCACAGAGCAGGAGTTACAACACAACAGCACACACACAAGAGTTAACACCCCATTCCAGTGAGAAGTGGCAGGGACTTCTGGCTCTCCCGGGGGATTTGCTGCCGTTTCAGCCATGCTCCAGGAGCCCCATGCAGCGCTGGATCAGCAGTGGCATTTCCTGGAGCACCTGTGTTTTTCTTGGAGGTCTCTCCTCTCCGTACTGACCAGACTTGATGTTGCTTATCTTGATCAGCTCATATCTCCAGGACTGGAAGGAATGATATAAAAACATACCATCCTACACCATCTCAAATGACCTGCCAGGAAACAGTTTATTTATATGTCCCAGGCACTCAATCTACTGTGTAGATATGTGCAAGCAGACAGGTGCAGATTTAGCAGGAAAGCCCCCAGGAAAGTGCTTTAACCCTATTATCAGCCGTTCACATTACCAAGTAGAGTTGCACACTCCACTGCATCACTCAGGATCACCTGAGTGGCAGCTGCCCAGACTCTTTTGCCACTGTTCTGGTAGTAGCCTGGCTAGTAGAACATGGTTGTCACACCTTCTGGAGGCGACCAAGGTGCTTGGGTGAAATTAGATGTCACTTGAGTCAGGCTTTTAAAAATGGTCCTTGAATAAAAACCAGGACCAGTTACCAGAAGGTGCAGGATGGTCTGTCAGTGCTAACACCCACTGCTGTCCTTGCCTGGAACCACCAGCCCAACTGCACCATCTGGGACAACTCCCTGCACATCACTCCACTGTGACCACCCACCACTTCTCTCCCAGATGCCATGCTCTGCCCTTTCTTCCCCTGGCAGCCCTGAAGAAGTCAAACAGCCACTGGAAATTGCAATAGCATCAGTGAAACCAGCAGTTCTTTGCCAGTTCACCCCAGCACAGCTCTTAGCCCAAGTATCCATGACTGCCATGAGGCTTTCCCTGCGGTAGCTGTGCCGGTGTGGGCTGCTCAGGCCATCCCACGGTTCTGTTTCAGGAGCAAAGCTGTTTGCAGCTCAAATGTTCGATGGGACAGGATTCCAAGAAAGAAGCCATCAGTAAAATTGATCTCTATGTCTGAGAAGAAATCTTGGATGAAATCTTTCCCAGCAAGTCCAACAAAAACAGCACATCAGTTACTCCAGTGGATTTCATTTCTCAACCCTTTAACATGTAATTCCTGGACAGATGCCCTAAACTGAAAGAGTAAAATACTCTGCTCCTGGCCACTCAAATTGCATAAGAGTGCATGCCCACTGCTAAGCATAGACAACTTGTTATTTGTACTCTGCCTGAGACTGCCACAAAGCCTGCAGTCCCAAGGGACCAGTATTTTTATATTGGTTTTCCTGAACAATTAACATAAATCACTCAGGAAGGACCAGAAAGAAGTAGTGCTGGGATCTCATACTGAAACTGCTTCATGGAACCAGGTTAACAATTACCACACATGAAAATAGTATGTAATAGCTGAAACTCTAGGGTATGCCCTCAGGATTTGATACTACTGGGCTTGGACATCCCTGGAGGCATCCTTTGCTTCAGACCTTTGGAGCCTTTTGTCCTTGCTCAGGACAAAACACACCTCTCAAGTGCATCTTTTCTGTGTGTGCCCTTGGTCTAGTATTTCTGCTTTTAAGTGAATTCTTTATTTCTCTGGGGGCTGTGAATATCCTGGACAGTCTGCATGGAAGGTGTTCAAATAGCAGAGGAAAGCAGTGAGGCAGTTTAGTGGGCTATTGACTCATATCACAATTTAATAGTTGTCTGAAAGTCTATTTGTCATTTAGCTAACTGAACAACACATTCAAGGAACGTACAGACCTTATCCTAATTTCCTCCTTAGACATACTGATCGTTGCTGTAGGAGCCCATATAAATCAATCAAAGAGAAAACTAGTCAGCAGTTGCAACCCAAATCATAGATGGAGTACTTTACCAGGCAGACATTTCCCAGGGTGCTCTAGATAAAATTCAGCCTTCAAAATCTGGTAGCAAGGAGAAAATCAGAGTTTAGCTGTTGTGTCTGTTTTTTTGGTTTTTTTTAAATATGTTGAAGTGTATTGTGCTCTGAACTGATGCTTATAGGAAAAACAGTGTCTGTATATGCCTGGAATATTTGCTGTACAGCCCTTCCAGCACCACCAGTGCTTTGAGTCAGCAATGTACACCAACTTGCTGAATCCTGACAGAAAGACAGTGAGGGCCACCCACTACCCACATCTGGGGCTGTCCTCAGAAGCACCATTTAGTTGTGTCATTTAAAATCAGGCTTATCATATGATTTACTGGTGTGTTTATATGTCATTAGCTGTGCTGTCAGTTTGCTTTACAAATGTTATGCTGTTTTTTCAGTAGACAGAAGTGACCCTTTACAAAAGATTTCCCTTTTCACACATCAAAAAGTGTTAAGCAATATCCAATATTCAGTGTCACATCCCTTGCCAGTATGCAAGACCTTAATGAACACCTTATCTGACTGGCCATCACACAGGCCAAGAAAATTCCTGATTTCTTTGGGCATTTCCTCTTAATTTTGCTCTTGTCTCAGCTGTATTTGACAGAAAGTACTTCAGGCAGCAGGAAATGTTTAGATGTATTGGAACCTCCTTACAGTAAATATGTTTGGTTAACACAGCGATAAAGAGCAAAGTAGGGTCAGGCTGACACCAGGAGCACACGGTGCCCCGTTATTCCCATTGTTAGTTGCTGCTGCCTCAGCCAGTTCCTGCAGGGACGGGGACATGGCTGGGAGACCTAAACAGGGACAGTGTGCAGATAAACCTGACTACCATGTTACCCCTGAACAACATCCTCTTGTTAACACAGTTGTAACTGAGTGCATGCCAGCACACACTATTCCCTCCAGGGCTGGGATTTCTTCTGCCCCATGCCTTGTTCAGCTGCAGAGCCCAGCTTCTCCTGCCATTCCTCCTTCCTTCAAAGAAGGGAGGAAGAAATTGCTGAACAAAGCCAAGCACAGCCCATAGTTCTGCTTTTTATCTAGCTTTTGAGGACTTGATGTTTAATCTCTTTCTGAACAACAGCCAGTTCCAAGAAAGCAAGACAGCAAGGTCCTTAGGACAAGATGATGGATGGAGCCACGGAGTTCAGAGCACTTTGTTCAGCCACTCAAGTTCTTTCTTTAGATAATGATAAAGTTAACTGGATCAATTTTAGAGGTTTACAACAGCAGAATGACTATGGATTGACAAGTCACGAAGTAGATAACCCACTTAGATATCATCAGACTGACACAACACACGCTATACTTGAAATATCCAGTTCCAGTATATTTTTAATAGACTAATTGTCTTATAGATTTCATGTCTTCAATAATACTAAAATCATGTCTTCCCTGTTCAATGTTAGCCAGGTCTTATTTTTAACATCACCACCTACTAACTGGGACAATACTCAGGCTTTCCTAAATCCATGCCAAAGCACCCATTAAGTACTGTGAGCTGATACTGCTGAGAACAGGAGCAAATCCCCATGGAGGTGAATTAGTGTAACTCCATTAACTTGAATGGAGCTTTATTTTCTCACAGCAAGCAAGCAGCTCCCTCCCTTGGTTTCTGAATGTGTATCACATGGGAAACAGCACCTCTTCAATGAGTTAAATCAACTCATTTTGTTCTGATGCAAAGCTGACCACAGAGAAATGGCAGGGCTATGTCAACTTCTGTTGGACTGCGGGCTCCAAAGACACTCTCTTTTTCATGCTTCTCTCCAGAGTGCTCTTCCAGTGAATGTGAAACTAGGAAACCATGAAAGAAGCTGTTGTGGGAGTATATTGTCCTTGCAACTTGACCAGCATTTTACCTGCCCAACTGGAAACCCAAGTGTCCTTCTAAAAGCAGACAGTAGCCCATCATTTTACAGACTAATGCTATTTGCAGCCCTGACCGAAATAGACAGGCTTAGAGTGCCCTTCCATTTACACTATTTTTAATAATGGTTTAATTTCTGTGACTAGATGGTCTTGCCACTCAACAATATAAACAAGGTCAGATTTGTGTCCACATCACTTTTACAGCTCAAGGTAAACTTGTCAATTTATTCTGCAAAGGGACTGGGGTATTCTTTGAAGGGGGCAGTGCTCTTTTAAGGACATGCAGTGATAGAAGTTTTGATGTTTGGCAGTGAGCCAGAGCTCTCCTTCAGATCAGCACTGTGGTTCTATCCAGATACATCCATTTTTCCCCTTTTTCTTGGGATTGCAGTCTCCTTGAAAGGATCCGCCAAAAGTGACCAGAAAACACAAGTACATATTTTCACCACAGTAGTTTGTGAATGTGAGATGGCAAAAAAATGTGTAGATATGAACAAAAATATTTTGTGAGCCATCAATTGAACATGTTGAAAATTCCTCACCAGCATTTTACTGGTGGGAATTGCCAAGGATATAGTGCAGAGGAGGGATACTAAAGGAGCCCTGGTACAAGTCCGAGGGGAAATTCTTGGTTTGAATGAAAAGCTTTGTAAATTGTGCTGCAAATTGTGTGTTGATACAAGTTTGTACAACTTTTCATCTTTAAGCAGTCGGTTCATTGCTTCCGGAAGAAGCAGCAATGGAGTGAAACTCTGATATTGTTTAACAAAGCAACCTGTGTGTGTGAGTCAGGTGAGGTCTTGGCTTTCATGTGCGTTCTTGGCATGCAGGGAAATCTAAGAAAAAGCCACCTTTCCCAAATCAAGGAATTGCAGCTGAGTTTCCAGCCCTGATTTTGGAAGAGAGATGACTGCCCCAGGCTTATCTTTTGTAGCTACCCTGATTATAGCAATCATGTTACTGTGCTGACACAGTCCCACTCATTGCTTACGCTGAAAGGAAGCAACGCAGCAGATTCAGTGCAACTTTCACAAACTGAGAAGGTTTAATATCAATATATTGAGATAACATAGGCCAGTTCTGATCCCTGTCACACCTGGAGCATTCTGGAAGCTGCAGCAGCATTTTAAAGTCAACATATCGCTGAAGCTCTTCTTTGGACCGGATGGTCTTGTCTTCCCATCTCATTTACACAAAGGTTTGTGATGGTAGAATTCAACACCTCCACTTGGTTCACTCATTTGTGCTCTTTCCAGCTTGCCATGTAGAGCCAGACAAGATCAATGTTTGTTTATTATTTCTTGGTTTGTACCTTTGACAAGTTCATAAAACAATATTGAAATTAATGGATCAACCCAGAAAACAAAGGTTTACATATTTTAGCAGGCTGAAAAGCAAATAAATATGAAGTTAGCACTGCGACCAACAGAATAGCTTACCTGGGACAAAATGCTATGTTTCTCTTCAAGTTTGCGAAATTTCATTAATTTTTTTTTTTTAATTGGCCTTAAAGATGGTGGCAAGTGTTAAGATATTTGTTCTCACCAGAAAATCAAAACATTCTGTTTTGAAGGGTGCTTTTTCCTGAATGTTTATTTATTTGCCTCAGCGGGAACAATTCTGCAGAAATGAGGCAAATTCGCAAAATGCTTTCATGTTGCTGAATCCCTGCTTTTGGGAGAAAAAAAATCAGCTAGAGGTTTTCCCATTACTTCCAAACTATTACAGAAATCAGAGTCAAATGGTACTGATTAAGATGGGATGGGAAGGTATCACCCTTGCACTAACTCTATCCAGGGCAATGGATTTATGCGAGATGACTCTTCGGTCTTGGTATTTAAAAAGCCTATAGTCTTCAGTGGTTCATTTTCAAAACATTCTTCTTCAATGACACGAGTGTGGAAGAGGGCAGAGAACAGCCCCAATGTTTATAGAAGGCAAAAGAAGCAAGATTTACTCGGACAACAACATGCAGATAGCGAGGTGTGGATGCAGGAGGGCAGCAGGTTTGCTACATGCTACACATGAATGGTCACAAGAGCAATGTCTGAAAGAGACCTGCCTTTTGTCTCCTCTTGCTCCTCTCACTTCTTTTGTTGGTTTTGTTTGTTTGGTATGTCATGTCCTTCAACTATTAATTGCCATGTGTCATTAACCCATGTTTTAGAGATTTCACCCTTCCATTTTGCCAACCTGTGGCAGCTCCAGTGGTGTAACCCAGTGAGGTTATGCAGGAGCCAGACTCCATACATGGAAGAGAGGGGGAAGACACCCACATGAAAAGCCCATGAGGCTTTCAGACAGGGATAAGTGTCCTTCCAAAGAATGCATATGGTTCCAAAGGGGATGCAGAGGAATTAACATTAAAGGGATGTGTTGGTTAGGGAAGTTAAAAAAACCCCACATAGCTGGAAAACACTCTCCACTATAAACTGGAAAAATATCAACTATTACGGGTAATTTGCCAAGGATTTGAATTCTCATGAGCAAGCTCCTCTGAGCTCATTTGAAAATGCTCATGAACTCTGCTGCCATTCACCCATTAGGTTCAGGATGAAAAGAAAGCCTGGAAGCTGGGGAGAATTTAGAGGTCAGCCAGGCCTCCCAAATCCAAGCGTGGGACTCAGCTGAGCTTTCCCCACCCCATGGAAAGCAGATGACATAACGTTTGGGCTCGTTGTGTCCACCCCCTTGTGGTGGAAGCAGAGGCAAGAATTAGCTCACTTTTCTTTGTGAGCTTTCACCATAGGAAAGGGACTGGCAGCAAATTAGGTGTATCCATCCCTATTTACAAGGAAGCCCAAAGCTGCTCTCCAGCTCCAGCTTGACAATTGTCCACATTATGGCACACAAACACACAGCTCCTCTGGATGGTCTGGGCCAGTGACAGGCTCAGTCCCGCTTTGGGTCACTGAGCCTTTGTCTGCCTGTGTCCAGCTTTAGCAGAAGTTCAGGCTGGTAGTGTGCTATAGAAACACATGAGTCCTGAGGCTGGATGAAGGGACACCCTTCCCCAGGTCCTCACAGCATGATCAGAGTTGTGAGAGCTGGGCTTGCTGTTCTGCAGAGTTTGCTTTCATGTGGAAACACGGTGATGGGGTCCCGCTTGTGTCCTGCTGTGTGCCACACGAGCGTCATTAAAGATATACTTTGGGGTTTACATGTATTTCACTTTCTCATCTGTCCATGAGCTTAACAGCACCCACATTCATCCTCATCCATACCTGGAGGCTGGGAAGCCTGCTCTGGTCTAAGCCTCTGAGCATTAATAATACATGTTACCTGCCATAAGCACATGTGGCACTACACATAGATAGACATGTACACATACCAGCTCCAGTGATCTGACCCAAGCAAGCTGCTTTGAGGAAAACACTGCACATTGCACAAGCTCCCTTAGGTGAGGAGGGAGTGCAGGACTCCCTGACACAAAGTGCTTATTTGATTTCATTTTAGATAAGGACATTCCAAAGTTAAAATCCAAACCTTGATAATAGTGATGAAGAATGAAACTAGTGTTGAATGCTCACTGCCATTCTTTTTTTTTAATAATCAAAGACATAAACAAGGTATTTATAAATTATTTTTAAAAAAATAAGATACCTGGGAAAGAAGGAAAATCCAGAGGTAAGTGTCAGCCTCTTGACCTTGTTGCTGTGCATCTGAATAGCCAGCACTGGGACACGATTCAGAGATGGTCTGTGGCCATTTCCAAAGCTGTGCACAACTGAGAAAATGAAAGACCCTCAGCTAGGGCAATAACCCAGATAAAGCATCACCTTTCCCCTCCACCCCAGCAGCCAGGAGTGCTATGCGCCCCAAAGGCACAGAGCAGAGTCCAGTGGCACCCCCTGGCCGTGCCAGTGGAACATGTGGGTGGCAGTAGCACGTCTCTGAGATATGCTCACAAAGTCAGTTACCTCCAGATTTTTCTTCTTGAGTAGATTTTCACAGCTCCAGCTGCACAAGTCAAATGTACTGTGTGTTTTCTGCTTGTGCAGGGTGAGAGCAGGGACCTGGAGACACAGCTGAGGATGTGTGGGCACCCCTGGCTGGGTTATTGCTGTTTCCAGGGGAAAGCTGCGGAGGGAGGGTTTGTAACGTCCAGCATGGGTTTTTGGATGTCAGTGGCCAGGAAGACAGAGATAGTTTGGGGGATTTGGGATGTTCTATTTTTGTTTAAGAGAAACATTCTTTTAAGTGATTTTTATAAAGGGCTGCTGATAAGCCTCAGCACTGAAATCCAGGTTAATGGAGAAGGGGAGGTTTGCATGGCAGAACCACAGTTTTGGAAGAAAACCAATAAAGATCAACCTGCTTTAGCCACAAATCTCTCATAGGCTCAGAGAGAGCCATTTCAGGCTGCTGTCAGCACAAAGTGGGTATGATCTTTCAAAACTTGTTTTATCCAAATCTCTTTCACAGTTTGCAAAGGGCAAGCAGTGATTATTTTGGATACAGATTTCTGGGGAGGCCACAAACATCTGCCACTGCTTTCCTCCCGCCATCCCTATGCACAGGGGAAGGTAACTCAGGGAGAGGGATATTTGTGTTTTCTTTGCTGTTATTTCAGTGTATGGTTTATAAATTTTAATGCTAGTGATGACCTGATGATGTTTTCTGATCTATGATCTGCTGGCAGAGAAGAACCACTTGTGGGATAGATCTCAAGATGTCCCATGTTAAGTCCACAAAGTCGTGGTGCTCTTCTGAGGATAAAAAAAGTTTAAAAGAGTGATCTAAAGGTGAGGGACACACACAGGCTTGTTCAGGCAGAACCACTCTGCCCCCTTCCTGAGCCTACTTTTTATATCTAATTATCAGGACTAGTGACTGATTATGTGTCTCCAGTCTTCTTGGGCTTTAATAATTTCTGTACCAATCTGCTTTACCACTTTCCAGGAGAAATGTTATCTGGAGTGTGAAATTAACCATTCTTTTGTTATGAACTCACCACTTGGCCATAGTTGCTAAATAGTTTCAGACCTGAAACATATTTGAACTGTTTCCAAGTTCATCTAGAGTGTGACCTTGTGTATTTTAATAATTATAATTTCCTCAGTAAAGTACAACTCTAGAACCAGAGAAAAAAATGTACAGACAGCTGCAGGGGTGGGGAAGGCTGACCTTAATGATGAGCTTTACAAATATAGCAGGATGAAAGCAATAAATCTCCAAAACCAAAGTGCTTTCTTATTTTAACCCCTAGTATGCAGCAATGCCTTGATTGTAGAGGGGAGCAGACCTTCCTGCAGGCTGCCCCAATGACAGTGGACATGGGAATGTGCAAAAGGAAAATACAAAGTAGGAATAGATAGCAGGTTGATCTTCCTTTTCCCATTGAGTTGCTTCTGCTTCAGACTTTCATCTCTGGAGCAGTGATGTAAATCAGCTGAAAGCAGCAGCCTTTGCCCCTGCTCTGCAGAGCCCTGAGCTCTGAGCGGGCGCACGGTCGCAGCATTCATGCACATGTGAGTAATCCTGTTGGAATCAAGGACTTGAAAGAGGAGCTTGCACATGAGTAATGTTTTGTAGATACAAGGGCTGGAATCTGGGCCACATGGCTCAGGACAAAGAGACATGTCAGTTCTGCATAAATAACACAGGCATTCAGCTTCCAAACTTCAACCTACTTAGCAATGGTAAAAGTCACTCTTTCCATCTCATGTCTCAGGAGGCAGGGACCAGGACAACAGGGTGACCTTTGCAGCCACACGACAAGAGCTCAGATGAGCCTGGGTGCTGGGTGCTCCTGACACCCAGGGAGAGGTGGGTGCACAGCAGCCAAGCCCTGCATGCCCCAGTGGGACAGGGAATGGGATCCTCACTGTGCCAGCAATGAAGTGCTGTGCTTGTGCTGGGATGTTGATTGGAAGGAAAGCCTGGGGTAGCCTGCTGTAGGTACCATCCCTGCTGCAGGGGAATTTGGGCCATAGCAGGAGGAAATGGCCTCTTTTTCTCCTTCAAGCACTTTCCCTCTGTACAGCAACCAACTCCTAAAGCCTCAATGAAAACAGGGTTAAAACACAATAAAGGGAGAGCCAGTGTGAGAGACCACCCAGGTCAGGGTGCGTTTGTCAGGCATGCATCGCTCCATGCGATGTAAGGCCTCCCTTAGCCACTTCTGGGAGATTTTACCATAGGAATATGACTAACACAACACTTGGCAAAGCAAAGACTAATAGTGTGATTGTTCTGTCGGCTTCTCCCCTTCTTGAGCAATATCGTGCTGAGCAGTGTTCGAGTTAGCGATCTGAAAGGCCTTTTCATTATTGTATCGAAAACTCCTCTGACTGCAGATCTCTTAATCAAAGGACTTTTATGTAAAGTCACATTTTTTCCAAAACCAGAAAAGTTCAGGCTCAGAGCATAAACATTAGACTCATTATTTAGAAATAGCAAGTAAGTCCTTTGGGTTCTGGTATCAGATCAAAGCTAAAAAATTAAATTGCTTCAGAAAAAAAATTAGTTCATTTTGGGAATCAGCGTATTTCTTGTTTTCTTTTTCATTATGTAGCTAAAAAAAGGAATAGTGAGATTCTGTCGGTGGTTTTCAAGTGTTTTCCAAAACTGGATGGATGCTGCATGCTAAGTACTTCCACAGTCTGTGGAGGCAGAAAATATTTTGTTGACATGACAATAAAAACATTCTGCAGACTTATAGCATTATTTTCTTCATCACCATTTGCAGCCACAAGAAAGCAGCATGATCACCACACTCCTGTGGAATATAAACCTGTTCTCAGCTGGCATTGCCTCTGAACTGAAGTGCTGGAGCCTGCCCTGACATGTGGAGGATGAGATTTCCTTCCAGGCTGTGGGTGAGACTTGGGAAGTGACCTTAGTTCAGCACTGTCCCCCACCAACACATGGCCTGACCACACTGTCCCAAAGAAATCACTCCTTTTGGGGCTGTTCAGTGGTAACTTATTTTAGTAATGGTGGTTTGGGCAAAGATCATTACTTTATTATTGCCACGGGGTTTAACCCCACTACTCTGGTAACCAGTGCTATCCATCTTCCACCAATCCTACCTTCCTATCTTCTCCTCTGTCACCAAGGCACAGCTTTCAGTGCTTGTTCCTTGGGAAATGCGAGGACCCACCATGACTCATCCACAGTTTCCCTGCTTGGCTGTTTTATCTTTTCCCTTTTCAGTCCTTATTTGCACAAAAACGTTAGTAATGAGAGGAAAACAAGCATAGCAGGGCCAGCTACACACAGACCCCCAAGTGTTGAGGGATCATGTAATTTCTTAAATGAATTGGTCACATGATAACTCTTTTTTTTCCTCCTCATTTACTGCATAATTGAAACTTCATAGACATTAAGAATCTGGAACATGCATAGCAGTTATTTCTGTACAGCCTTTTCTCTGCAAACTGGGGGTTTTGTGGGGGAGAGAGTCCTGTGAACACTGGAGAGAACAAGCACCTGTTTCCCACAAGTGTTACAATTCCCACAACTGGCAAGAACAGTTGATATTCAGGCTATAAACGCAAATTTTCCATCAATGCCAGATTAGCTGTGTTGTCCCCACAACCAAAATACAAATAAACCTTTCCAAATGACCAAACCCTGCTCCCTCTCATAAGTTCTGCCTTCATCTGGCCTAACTTCTGCCTGAGTCTTTGCGATGGAAATTTCCTGTGGGCTCTGCACCTGAAGAGCTGCAACTAATCTTGTAGATTTGGAGGCCTCCAACTAGCAGGAGACAAGGAAGCCCAAGAATGCAGGTGGATGAGCCTGGTCCTCTGGGTCTTACGGAATGGGAGACACTTGGCTGTCAGATTTGGCACCACGTTGGTGGGAAGGTCCCTGCTAAAGTGAAGGTATGTGACTTGACCTTGTCAGTTCAGCAACAAGGGAACCAGTTACACAGAAATCCAAGCTTCATCAGACAAGACTGCACTCTGCTGTTCGCTGCTCTTGGGCAAAGGATTGAGCTGATGCTGAGCTGGCAGCAATACTGAATCCCTTGGAGTTCATGTTCTGTTGTCAGTAAGGAAGAGCAATACATAAAAATGTTTTCTGGCAACCTGCTTCCATGCTGCCATTCATCCCTGACCTGTTATTTGGGAAGCTGCAGCTTGAGAAAGCAAAAGATAAATCAGCGTACAGTAGAAAAATAACTTGAAACTCTGTCGCAAGGCAGGGACTCAGAGGAGAGCAGGGTCCAAACTTTTCTGCTAGTTTAGTAAAATGGTGTGATATTGTATATTAAGCAGGGGAAAGGAAAAATACAAGCTCTGCTGCAGGTGTTGCTGGGCAATGGGAAAAGGCTGGCTGGGAACAGACTCTCTGGGAGAAAGAACTGGGCTCAAGGAAGCAGAAGTGGTTCTTTCTTAGATGTCCTTTCCTTAATGACATGCAACACCATCTGATGGAGCTCACTGATCACACCATCACACTTTCCACCACAGGGAGATTGTGTGTTACAGATCCTTGAACATGGTGAGCTAGTGCTGGAAGCCAAGCAAGCAGCTGGGAAAACACACCATAACCAAGGGAACTCTGCACAGGCACCAAACAGGGGTCTGGCCGTGGAGGCCCAGCCTCCAACATCCCCACACTCCACTCCAGCGGTAACACAGCATCGCCTCCAGTCTGCTGCCTTCATATCATCACCGAAAAGCTGTTTTTTAGGAAATGGGAATAACACCAACACTAATTGCTCCCATCTGAATTGTTCATGGACCTTCAGACACCATCAAAGTCAGAAGCACAGCATGTTTGTGGCCAAAAGCACTCACTCCATTCTCACACTGGGAGAGGGAAGGGTCAGCACTAAAAAGATTTTATTCTGTGTTTGAAGGAAACTCTCAACCAGAGACCCATTTTTCTTTCTGTAAGAGAGCAAATTAGCCATAGCTGCAAATGAACTGCAGGGATCCACTACAGACCAAAATAAAAATTTTGTTTTATTTCATTGCAATCAGAAAATTGAGAATTAAACGAGAATAAAACATTGATTTAAAGAGTTAAACATTTTTATGACCTTCTATTTAAAAGCATCTGTCTGTAAACATGAGGGGGAAAAGGACATTATAAGCTTTTGAGGAGCACATAGGAGTCTAAGGGCCAGGGAGATTTCTTGTTCTCTGGTTCTCTGGTCACCTAAATACCTTTTAAACTCTGGCCTGCCTGCATTTTTGCAAGGGGCAGAGATGTTCCACTTGCTTTCATACCCAGGCTTCACCCTTCAGTGCTCCACTTGTTCCCTGTACACCCTGAGTCCTGGCTGTCACTCTTTGCCTCTGTGTCTTGAGCTCCTTTCAGCAGTTTTCGTATGTCTCTGGGCTACAGTCTCTGTCTGTTTCATATCCGAACCTACCCCTTCCTTCCATATCTGCACTTATAGAGTATCTCTTCTTTTCTGGTATTACTTACTCCTAATCACTCTATAATTACGTTGTGGAGCCCTGTCAGGCTCCTAGGAACAAAGCTTGTATGAAGGATGCCGTGCAAAATGGCCCTGTATCTCAGGGGAAATTGCGCTATGGCAGGGATGAGGAAGTTGTTTGATCATTACTCTTATCTAGAACAAATTGCATATAATAACCCTTAATATTTTCTATCCGATTTTGTTCCTCAGACAGACACAATTTTTTGGAAAATTAAACTGCATTTAAGTGAATCATCTAAGTATATCTGAGTCCCCAAAACAAGATACTTAAATGTGCATTAAAGAATAAACAAAACACTAGTTCACTGAATGTGGCCCTTGTTTCACTGCCCTTGACATAGGCTTTGGAGCTCCAAACTTTTGTATTGACTTAAGATAAATGCTGCAAGACCATAAGCTATCCATTGTTCTTATGGTACCTAATAATCTAGTCCTTTTATTTAAATATGATAGTAAGTAATCCCAGAGCCAATGAAAGCATGGAACCCACTAGGTGCTACGTTCCACAAATACTGTATTGCACAGAAGAGTTTAACTCCTTATCTGAAAAACAGTTGGCTGTGACCGTATTAACAATTATATTATCAGTTTTACTTGGCAACATTTATGTGTCAAAATGTATCATGGGTTTCACAGCTTAGTTCCAGAAATAGGTTGTGATCTGGGTGACATCATACCTCTCCATAAAACCCTTCTCTTTTTTTGCTTTTCATCCTTCCATAAACACTTGTATTCCCAGCCCTATGCTGAGTCCATTCAGGCCATTAAGGCATAACGAGCTCTTCCCACCGTTCAGTGTTGCAGCTTGTCAGGAGGGTTGAAAAGTTTACCAAAACAGCCCATTTTGCTGCTGGAGGACAGGAGGCTTTGTGGCTCTGCTATGGTAGAGCAGGAAAAACGCAGGGGCCCTGTTAAAACCATGACCATTGCGCAAGGGAGAGGTACCAAAGGCTTTGGTGACTGCACTGAGCTGTCTGTTCACTGCATGATGTCAAAGGATAAGAATGTGTTATGGTTGGGAGGTGCAACTCCCTCCCTCAAACCTCGTCCTGGGATGAGCTGAGCAGAGAGAGCTTAGCCTGGGGCACGGAGGAGAGGTAGGATGGGGAAAGATTGGGAAAAGCCAGGAGCAGGCAGAACTGAAAGCCTCCTCTCAGAAGTCAAACTGGGGGTTTTATATGGCACAGAACAGGATTCTTAAAAGCAAAGCGTTAGAAAGTGGCGTTGTGAAACTGCATTGCAAAATTCAGCTCAGTGAAGTTGCAAATAGCTACGCAAGAGCCTGTTGTGTTGGGGCAGGGAGTCTGGGTGCCATTTTGGTGATTCATGAGTAGACAGGGCGCTGTCTTTTCAGTTTGTTTGTTTGTTTGTTTTTCTTTTCAATTTTTCCACAAACATATATCAGGGGGAACAAAGAATTCTGTCATTCCTTTATAGCATTCAAAGAAGAAAGAACGTAAGACACTCTGCTCTCTGTATGTCAATCCTTTCCTTCAAAAAATGATGAAGGATGAAGCATAACAAAAACTTTAAATAAGTTGTCATGGTCAATTTCATGTCTTCATGAACAAAGCCCCAGACCAAAACATTTTCCTTTATTTTGAAGGGCCAGTTTCCTGGATCTCAGCATAACTGGCTCTTGCCTTCAAAATCTAGGCAGTTATAAGGTGAGCAGGAAAAAAAAAAGGAAAAAAAAGGCACAAACAAACAAAAACATCCACCACTGAACTGAAAAGTTGTCTTGGGAATCACACAGGAAAATTAAAGCAACTAACCTAAATTTTGAAATTGAGTGTTTGGACCACATTAAACTCTGGGGTAGTGTTACTCAAGTTTTAGCTGTTCCAGCTTTGGTTTAATTTACTTTGGAAAAGAGTTAAGCAACAGCGAAGTTAAGGCACTTCTGTCAGTAGCTGAAGAGAAGCTTTATAACATACTTTAAACTCTTCAGGGTTTTTTTTGGAAGCTTCTGTGTACTTCTTCCTGCAAACAGCCCTTCGCTGGACGAATGGCATCTGAATATTGGGATGTTCCTATCAATTCCTACAGAAGCTTGGAAGGTACACAAAGCCCAAAATAAAGATATGTTTAAGAATTTCTTTGTGGTTTTTTTTCTTTTCCATTTCCTTTTTTTTTTTCCCAAGAAAGCCAGAAGCAAAATAAAAATAAATAAATTAATTAATAAAGAGAGGGGAGGGGAAAATACTGTGGAACTGCAGAACAAACAAAGATGGCAAAATAACAGAACTATTTTTTAATAAGCTGGGAATTTGCCTCAGTATGCAGTTCTTGGAGGAGAGGAAGTTTCTGTGTGCTGGCCAGATTCCCCGTTGCAGACATATGGACACCTGGAAGAAAAGACAAAAGAAAGTTTTATTCTTGTGCTTGAAAGACTGCAGAACCTGTAAATTGCAGGTTCTGTAGGTTAAATGATAAAGAAGAATAAAACTGAGATCTTTACTCTTCCTGTGAATGGAGGATAGCTCCTTTAACATTGATGAAGCCACAGCGTTGGAAAGTTGTTTCTGAGGGGATAGTCCAGCTGGTGAAAATAAAATACACTGGGAAAAATGAAGTGGAGATGGGAGGGGAGAGAAAGGGGAAATTCTATAAATAAAACCTATATTTGAATTAAACTCTTCTTGATCTTTAATGAGTTATGTTTCCTAAGGGAAGAGAGGAATAAGAACTGTGATGAGGAAGACAAATACTTGTTGAAAATTCAGAAGATATTTTCCATGGTCCCAGCCTTGAGGCTGAAAGGGAACAGAGCTGGACTTGCCTGAGGGAAAAGACAGGATTAATGAGGAAAACTATACAATCTAAAAGAGAAGAGAGATGCAGAGGTGTGTTTCTCTGAGTGAGACTGAGCACAGGATAGAGGAGGATTAGAAGCTAAACATTGTTCATGTGTCAACTTTTTTTCCCAAATATAAGCTATGGAAAGCTTCTTAGCTCTGTGATGATTTTGCTGGTCTTTCTAAACCTTAATTAGTTAGCCGTTTATTCCCTATCATGAATATTTATTTTAATCTATTAAATGGAGGCTAGGACTAGCTGTGGGAGGGATGGGAGGGAGCTCTGGAGCACCACAGCATCTCCTGGAGAGGTGATACAGAGCCTGTTCCAGTGACATGATACTGTGGGGTTCCAGAAGAGCCTGGGCAAGGGAAAGAGGTAACAGTTGATGCAGTTTATTCTGGGCTCTTTTTCAGTATGAGATGACCTGAATTATGCCTAAATATTGGCAATTGGCCTCAGCTGCTTTACAGGGTTCTCTGGTAGCTCTGGGCACTCTTGCTGGGGACATCTGTGGTGAAAAAGCAACAACAAAAGAGCTGGCCTGCTTCATCAAATGTTCTCTGAGCTATGTGTGCTACTGAATGCATTCAGCCTGTCAGTCATCTTTCATTGTTGGGATGCAATGGGACACTGCACAGAAATCTCCCTTGATGCAGGTCTGGAAATGGACATTTGATGCTGCCCCTGATTTTAATAGGAGATGAATTTCAAGAAACAAGTACAAGAGTGGGGAAATCTCAAGAGTTTTTAATGCACCAAAAAAAGAAGGAGGGTATTTTCTTCCCTTCTGTTGCAGAGATTTTCCTAAAAATGAAGTTGTTCTGTTTTGGGCAAAGTATGTGCCAATGTGTATGGAAGTGTGTCATTCAACTAGATGTCATCCACCACTTGTGACACTCAATTTTTAAGGGAAATGTGTCTTGCCATCAGGACTTGCAGCACTGTTACCAGTACTCATTCTCTTACTCCATGAGCTGCAAAACTACATCAACTTAAACAGCAAGGTCACTGTTCCAAGGGAGCATGTGATTATCTAAAGGCAATATAAGTCACACAGTCTGCAGGTGTTTTAGTGGAGTGCTTCAGAAGCACTTTCTCATTAGGGGTTGACACAGATGTGTCTGTAGATTTTAGAATTCATATTCATTTACCAAACCTTTCAACATGTGCTTGCTGGGAGGCATTAAAAATATTTCCATCCCCCTCGTAAAGTGCTTGGATAGGCTGTGTGTGTGTCCTCAGGGGCTGTTTGTGTGCTCCTGCATCAGGTCTGCTTGTGCACGGCCCAGCCTCTGGCACTGGTAAGGGTGGGGAATGCAACCACCTAAATGGCATCTTTTTTTGTTTCTTACATAGAGCCTTAGAAATAGAGACTCTACCAGAAAAATCATCTCTCTTTACAGTTAGAAACAAGTAATTTCATTATATCTTCCAGATATTCAGTGAAGGCAGAAATACTGAAAAATCTGCAACACTGAAAGATGAGACTTTTGAAGGCACCTTCTTCCTGCTGGCACCCTGGAAACAGACATTGTGAAAATCAGTAGGGCTTTTGGTACACGGGTCTTGTATTCGCTTGTCCACAAGATAAAGGTGGAGGTGAACCTCTTCATGCACTGAGTGCACTGAAAAAGAAGGAGGTAAAGTCAGAAGTGTCCCCTTTCAAAGGGACCTGCCACACTAAGCTAAACTTGAAAAAAGACACAGTCTTACTAAATCACGCTTTGGACAGAAACACTGGATGTCCACCACCATAGAACGGTGGGTATTGATGCAGAAGAGCAGAGAACAATGTTTCTGCTCACCTGATCCCCAAGGTTTGCTTTGCCCCATGTCAGGAGTGTGGTAGGACACCTCTGTCCATGGATCCCTCCTGTACTTGATGGCTTTTTTACCCCAGAATTGGGGCTGCAAGGAACAGGTAACAGCACTCATGATCTGTCACGACCATGGGATTTTTGTGGTCACACACATCCTGTCCCTGCGTGTCGCAAGCCAACTTGTGTCAAGTAAACACAGTCATCAAACTTACCTGTTGACTTTTCTGAACAAGTTGCACAGATGCTCACCTCTCCTTTCTAAAAAAAGGATTGTGCTGCAGCCAACGTTGCTCTCAGAGCTCAGGAACAAATAAACGTGTGGCTCACCTCCAAGGGGCTTTCCCCCTTGTTTCCTCACAATTGACAAAGAAGCCAATGTTGTTTAAGAGTAAGACAGGATGACAAATCCATGCATGTGTTCTACTTTGTAGCTGTCTGAGCCTGCTGCTGCAAGAGTTGTCTTAAGAATGACGGCATTATCATACATTTCCTGGCAGAGACAATCCAAACTGATGCCCATTTTCTTCTATCTGCCCTGGGAACTGCAAGGAAAAGAACACACAATTGTACCTCAGATGGATTAAAACAGGAAATATCATCTAAAGTGCTGGAAGAACTGGTTGTCAAGAAGAAGAAGAAAAAAAACCCAAACCAAAACAAAAATAAAACCCCCCAGGTTAAAATAATAATTCAAATCTTACCACTGGACAGATTTCTGTTACAGTTCATAAGTGGATGCAAAACTGTAGCAATCTCAGTAGAGCAATTGTGTTCTGTTATGCCAAGTTGTGTCCCAAATTACTTCAGTTCATTCAGTGACCTTCTTTGAGATATCTACCAGAATGAAAAAATTGAGTAGGGATTGATTTTTTTCGGCAGTTTGAAATAGGTATCCAGCAGAGGAAATCTTGGACAATTAGAAAAACCACAAACAGATGTCCATCACATATTCACAGCACAGTCTTAATGTTTGTCAGGATTTACCTAATAAGAAATGATAAATTAACCTAGTCCATCTCATCGGGGAACCTGATGGGCTTGTATGCGAAGGAAACTGAGCTGTGGGATGGAGGGATCCCATGTAGTTTGTTGCAGCCAGAAAGAACTGCTTCTTTACCTTGTTAGCTGCTCTCCTGTGCCTGAAATTTCCCATGTCTGGGGAGTCAGGCTTGAAAGTGAATCTGGAAGGGCTACAGGGAGTTTGCTGTGGAAGCTGCTACTGTGAAGTTACAATCTGATAAGAGGGAGAGACAAACCAGAGCCGGCTAACAGCTCTCTTCCTCCTCCTGGTTCTGCCACTTACCTCTGGCTGCCCTTCTCCCAGACTCTGCAGAAGGACAGAGAAATATGGACTTGCAATTGTATGAAAACTCCTTTTAACCTCTGACATGATTGCCGGCTCCTCATATCTTAGAAGCCTACTTAAATTACAATAAAACACTCCGAAAGTCCCCCCTTCTGTCTCCTGTTTCCTGTAACTAGAATTATGCTCTCCCTGACTCTCATAGCAACTGTGGGTTTATGACCTACTGCACGTCAAGCAATTCCTCCTGAAAGGGCTGTGAGTGAATGAGAAACAGCAGCACTGAGAAAGCTGGGGAAGAGTTTGCACCTAGAAGAAAGGTCTGATGGCATCATCATTGAATTCTTTTGGTGAAGAGTAGAGAATATCCTTGGATGCCCCAGTGAAATGGAACCATCTGGACATGGTCCTCAGCAAACTGCTTTAGCTGACCTAGTTTGAGAGCTGGATTGAGTATGATGACCTCCAGTGGTCCCTTCCAACCTCCACCATTCTTTGATGTGAACCCTTTGATGAACTTCATTTTGTCCAATCTATACAGTTGCTCACTGCCTTAGTATCTCATGGCTACAGGCCTCATTTCCTCCACTTAGTTATCCATTTTATGTATTAGAATAAAAAAGCCCTTCCTGCCTCACACATGCCTTCTGCTGAGCCTTGCCTCAAACACATCTTACCTTGGCAGACCTGTAAATCTGACAGCACTCTCCATCTGGCCCATATCTTTAAATTAGGGGGAGGATTTCAGGGAAGTTGAGGGACTGGGGACTAGACTATCTTTTCTATTTTGTTTCCTGGGCTTAAATACATTGCTTTCTCTTATTTTAAGCTGGCAATTTTCCCACTGACACACTGGGTGGTAACATGGCCACACTGAATTTATACTCCCTCTTGGGTTCAGTGAAGACAGAATTTCAGGCAGTGTCTTCTGTCACATTGCCCTAGGTCAGCTCTTACATTTAGGACTTTTAAAAATGCCATGTAGGGCCCCTGAAGTTCCTCTTCCCACTGAATTAACTGTTTTAGGAAGATCTGATCTTTGACTTTTGGAAAATTATTATCTGTATTCAGAGGGATGTAGATTCTAATGACTGAAGATTTTGTTAGATGATCTGATCTACTCTATGACTCACTCAATGTCATTTAACTACAAAGTTCTTTAATTCCTTGATTAAAAAATGTCTTATCTGTAGGCATCTAGTCACCATCTGAAGACTTCAGGAGATAGACAGATAAAAAGCACTCCTTCATCCCTTTGCTGTATTTTTTTATAGACTTCATTCTGTTCTGTTCTCTTTACAACGTGTCAGTGCATACAGTAATGGCAATATATGAAATATAGGCAGAGCTTAGTGATATGGAATGAAAATGAATGGTATCCCTCAAAGTTAGGGGCATGTGAAATTTATCAGTATATATTAGAGCGGCTTTAATTTGGGGAGAGAATTTCAGTAGGGTCATTTGGGAAAATAAACAAATATGTTTCCACATTACTGAGATTTTTGACTTTGTTTTTCAATTATCAAAATATGTCAGCCAGCTCAAAGACCAGTGAGAATTCCACCCACCAAAACCAAATTATGTTTATAATGAATAGAAATGGTTGAATTCTGAGTTCTGAATGCTTGATGAAAGTGTGTCAATCGTTTCATTTTTCAAAAGGGAAAGAATAGATTCTGATGTAAATATTGTCAAAGGCTCTTTTCCACACTAATTTTCTGTGTAATTAATAACATGTTGCTTGGTTTTGTTCATTCCTTGCATGCAGAGGTCTTCACAAAAGTTGTGGTTGATCCCAAAGTAGGATATGGTTTATATAAATATAACACCCAGAGAAAGAAAGCCATAAATCAGACAGTCTAGTTTATGATCGTAAAAAAGATATTACCTTTCCACTAATGCTTTGTCTTCTCCAGATGGGGAAAAAAAAAGAAGCTAATTTATAAGAGACAACAAAAACATTTTTACTTCAAAATGAGTCAGATGCAACTAGTGCATCCATCCAATCTCCACTAGCTACTTTGGTGTAAAAATATATGATTTTTTTTCCTCCTGTTAAGTCATATGCTAAGATCAGGAGGAAGATACGGAGAAAGGTCAGTAAAGATCAATCTTTAAGGGAGATAGATTATTCATTAATGAGGGCAATAGACTTATCACCGCAGAAAAAATAAAATTTTGTGATTGTATCTGAGAAGTATGAATGTTTTTCTTGTCAAATGTCATTCCCTTTAGAACTTGGCAATAGTAACTTAATGCAATTTTCTTTCATGTGAATTTCGGCTGGGCTGTGACTCTGTGTGTAATCTTTTTCTCATGATGGTAGTAAAATTTGACATATCAACTGTATATTTATAATAGAAATAAACTTCATTATGGCTCCCCAAAGGGATCTGATCTAAATCTCACTGAATGAAAAATGGAAAGACTCCCATTGACTTCTCTGATCTTTGGTCAAACTATTGTAGCTGTGGAATTCTTTCACTTTCCCCCTTTATGCTTTGCATTCAGGAACCACATGTATTTTAACTCTGTGTATTTGAGCCATCTCTTGGTTTGTTCCCATTGTCTCCCACAGTATTAGAGGTGCACTAATGCACTAATACATTTACATTTGCAATGTAAAACTGAAAAATTATCACCTTGTTTCAGTGCTCTTGCCTTGGCAGCAGTGTCCAAGTATGACAGCACTAAAATCTCCAGTTTACATTAGGCTGCATGGAGCAAATTTCACAGGAAGGCAACTACTGACTTCTGCAGCATCACGACCAGTAACAGGGGAGTAGAATTTGGCCCCATTTCTGCAAAATAACTGTGGCTTTCCTTAGCAGTCTGATCATGTCATAATTCACTTTAATGATCGTGTATCAGCCCAAGGGCTTATATAGTTATTATGCCTGTCTCATCATGAAAGATGGATAACTCACACCTGAATATAAGAGTGGGAACTTGTTGTTTTGTTTAGATTTTAAACATTTTAAAATCATTATTAAATGAGCAAATTACATATGCCCCACAAAAGAGGGTACAAGTCAAAGCTATCTGGGTACTTCTTACTATTACTGCTTTGGATTTTGAAGAGAACCATCTCATTAGGAGGAAACCTTGATTAAAAGGGTTGTGTTGAATTTATCTGAATGTAATGCAAGGAGTGAAAAACAAGGAGAAACTCATTGGACATAAACTACATTCCGGTGGGATTTCAGAGTATTTCATAGATCAATTAATACTTTATCCTGAGCCACAGGATATCTTATTCATGAGGGACTCTAATATGCAGATATATGTCAGGAGTGCTATTTGCATAAAGGTTTCTGAATAACCCAGACAATGATTTCTAGTTAAGAGAAAGTCCCAGAAGATGCATGTCCCTTGGCTGGGGAAAAAGATTTTCACATTAGGTGAGTCAGCAACACACATGAAAGCAACAAAAAATCAAATATTCTATGAAAACAAGTGTCAGGGAGATGAAGATATTCGAACCCTAGGGAAGGGGGTAAAAAGGATCTCTTTCACTTTCACAGCCTTATACCAAGGTCTTTGGAGGTTTGTAAAAGGAAGTATTAAACCCTGGGCTGTGGTAAAAGGAAGAAGATCCTGCAGACATGGGATAATACAAGTTTTCTTATAAAGGAGACTTGCCATGCTGGTGGAAAAGCACTCAAAGACTCTGAGCAAGTTGTTTCCAGTCACTCCATGTTTATAGTAAATTGCTCAGTTCCCTTCCTACATCAGACCTTTGCTGTTAACAGGTATATATTTAACTTGNGCAGATACCTGTTATAAATACTGTGAGTCTTGCTTGCTGTAGGAACTGAAAGGAGTAGGAGTATGGGCCTGTAAAAGGCAGTTTCTTTTATTTTCCCTATATTTTATGTTAATTGTCTTTATTTTCTTTCTTCTCCAGCCAAATCAGCAAGATTTGTATTAAAGTAGGTACTAACTTACTGCATTATTCAGGGCCAGCTCCATGCCCGGGGTCACTGTTACAGCTGACTGATTGTATAGGTATAACCTTCTCCCTCTTCATAATGAACACGTGATCATTAGATCAGCTTTACCTCCTATGAGGAAAAGGACAAGACAAGGGCTGAGTGTACACATCCTGCCCTCTCTGACTCGGGAAAAACCAAGTTTTGAGCTGCCACTCACACAACTTCTGCTCCTCTGTTGCTTTGGCACCAGCTGCCCCTGACACAGTTTCAGTTAATACTGAGATGCACAGATTTGCTTTCTCCCTTACCATGGTGGCAGATGCCGTGTCCAAGAGACTTTGGGAGTTACAAATATTGTAAAATCCAAAGTCCTCCTTTGTCAATAGACTTCTGCAAGAAGAGTAGATAAAAGTCAAGGAGGCCACAAGTGTTCCAATACTTACTGGCCTGATTGAATTATTCATGTCAGCCAGGGTCTTAGACTTGTGTTTTCCCATGCAATGGAAGGTTTTAGCTGGAGGATACTTGAGCTGATGGTAACTGACCCATGCTGGCAAAGGTAATCCTAAATCTGTATCATACACATGGCACTTACTTTCAACCCAGTCCAATCCAAAAACTCAACTTCAGGCAAGGTTGTGCTGTGCTGTACCCTGTGTGACTGTTCAGAGGCTACAGCCAACATTCCTGAGCCCAGCTCTCTGTAAACTCTTGTCACCTGCTCTAATCCAAGTCAAGGTGGCACTTCTAGCATCTTCTACAGTAGAAGTACTATACTTTCATAAGTAAAAGTGCAGTTATCTTGCACTTTGTCTGAATGTTACCCCCTCCTCCATCATATTCCAGTGGGAATGAAATGCAGCTCAGTCCTGTCAGCTGCTTAATCTCTTTCTTTTCCTACCATTCTGGTCACCTGCCATGGCTCACCGACCTTAATCTTTACCTTTTGTCAGAAGTTTGTCCTTTTGGAGTGAAAGGTCCTGGTGCATTTTATGAAACAAGTCCAAGGATTTGCAGGAAAGCAAAGGGAAATTTCAGACTGAAAGTGAGGGAGGTTCTGACTGTAAACTCATGAGGGTGGCAAGGAGTAATCAGAGTGATTTGTCCCACTGAAATGTTTTAACCAAGTTTGCAAAGTCATGGTTAGCAAATGTGGAGCAGGCAAGTATCGAAGGGAAGCATGGGTTGAAGGGAGAAATCCAGGAAAAGAGTGTATCCTTGTGCTATAAAGAGGGGAGCTTTTAGCTAACACTCTCTACTCGATCATCAAGTCTTGCACTTTACTGGGGCCCGTGAGTAAAGCTGAGGAGGATGAAAATCGTTTCCCCAACACTAATCACATTAAGAATTTCAAGCCTGGATGCCAGGAGGGTGATGAATAAGAGCTAAACCACCTTGATGGATCTTGAAGTTTCACTGGAATTTCCCTTGCCTTGAAAGTGGAGTCCAGCCATGATAAGAAGAGCCAGAGCTTTCTTCACTGATGCACCTTCAAAGAGATTCCTCCTTCAAGGTGTATCAGACATGAGACTCCAAGGGGAAGGGTTGTATGGGGGCTTTATTGAGGTAGTAGTTAAAATTTTATTTTTATCTCTTGTTCTGAAGACAACAAAGCTGCACCTCTCATACAGATGTGTCAGACCATTTCAGAGATAGACCAGGGCTGAAGCCACCCACTCCATCCCTGGCAATCCTCCTTCTAAAAGACCCCCTATCAAAATGGTTTATGAAGCAGCTGCCCCAAATTTTCCATCAGCACTTGGTCTTTTTTCCCCCTTAACCCAGCACATTTAGGAGCCTTTACAAACATTAATGCAGGACTAAATATCTGCTATAACCTTATTGGGATACTGAAATTCTGGGAAAGCTGGAATGTGTTTGCCAGAATTTTCAAAACTTCTCTCATAAATTTTTTTTTGTTTCCTCATGAGGAACAGAACATTAACGTTTAACTGATTAGGTGTTTTCTTGATGAACTTTATAGACTCACAGAAATGGATAGGGGGAAAAAGAAACAAGCAGACTTTTTGTATTTTTTTAAGTCCACCTTGTTGATAAATTGGCTTTTCTTCAGTAATGTGAAGTTAATTTTCCAGCACACTTTGGAAACACTTCTGTCAGTCCCTCCAGTGCTTGCAAACATTTTGTGACCAGACTGGCATCCCATGTGTGCAGTGACTGGTGGAGTACCTGAGGATGGTTTTATAGCTCAGTTTGTTGCATAGGGACCAAAAAGTTCAAAACTTGCAGGGATTTCATGCATGAAGCTGCAGAAACCACTTAGTTCCTTTTCACCTCAGGCTACAGCTACACCAAACCCCCAACACACTAAAGGTATTCTCTGACCCCCTGGAACATCTTCACAGCCACATCTACAGGAGATTACCAGTCCAGTCTGGGAGCATGTGGTGAATCCAAGGCATAAATACAAAGTCACCAGCACTCACTTTCCAACCCCTGCCCTTCCTGGGGCATGACTGGGATTTATCCACAGGAACTGACCTCCACTGCTGCAGCAAGTCCAGCAGCATTAGCTCTGTCCCCTGCTCTCAGCTGGAGAGACCTTTTACCTTCACTCAGGTCCTTCCTTGGAACTTTGCTGAAATAAATTCCCCTTCAGTAATTGCTTGACCTGCACAGGATTTCATGTGTATTAAGTTTTTATTTTGCAACCTGCAGACCACTTTGCCTTTCTGGTTTAAATGTGATCTAGAACAGGGCCAGTCTTGCATGATTTTGCCACCAGATTGTAAAAGCTACCAATGGAATATAAGTTGTGTTGAATGAAAATTGAAGGCTCATCTAATGCCAAGTCAGCACAACATTTTAAAGAGGGTCTGAGAAAACACAGTTGGTTCTTGTATGAAATATAATTGCTAAAAGGAAAACTACACAAAATATGTGTGCACTTCAAAACAACTGACCTTTGAGCACACCACGCTGTGGTCACATAGGTGAAAGCAGGGAAAGATGTATTCTTTCACTGAATTGACAGTGATGTTTATAGGCACCTGGGTCATGAACCAGCACACTTTCACTGGTACTCCAAGCTCATCTTGGCTGGATGCTGTTCCAAGTAAACAGGTCTGTGGGAACAGAAAGATTCCCAAATTTGTCTAGCTTTTTCCAAGTGCATTTCTTTTTCTCTTTAAATTCCTGAGTCCTCTTCTGAAAGGTTTTCAGAAAGAACAGATGGAAACAGTATTTTTTTACAGATGAGAGGAAACCTGAACTAGACAGATCCCACTCACTCTACGTGCTTTACTTATTTTCTTACCTGGTTGAGTAAGCCTGTTATAAGCAGGTCCCTTGCTTGTATTGTATTTGTGGTGTAGATGAAGCCTCATTGCAAAGGAAGATCATCACTCTCACGAGTCATCAGATTAAGTACCTTAATAGTTTAATACTTCCAAGTTGCTTTGGACCAAAGGTGTGAGAATCTAATTAGGTCTTAAATTTCAGTGATTGACTCTATTTTCTCTGGTCTCCTAAGTAATCAAAAGGAGTGGAACAATAGGAGTGGTGATTAGCTCTCCCCAGGAACTCTGGCAGGGATATTATCTACCTAATGGGATTAGTATGATGAATACCTCTATAGTGCGAAGCTAAATAAGAACGTGTTGATACCATGAAATAAATAAATAAATAAATGATTTTTAAAAGAGTCAACATGATTGGAATAAGAATCTACCTGTCTGCCTTCACATATGATCTTATTGCTAAGGATTCCATGGTCCTGTAGAAAAGAAGGGTTTTTGTTTGCTTCCCTGTCCTGTACCTCCTCCCCGGCTCCTCACCTCAGCTGACTTATGACAAGCACCATCTACTCTGTCTGAAAGAAAAATAAACAATTCTTGTGCCCTCATTGTAAAAAAGCAA
Source organism: Campylorhamphus procurvoides (assembly GCA_013396655.1). Taxonomy (NCBI): domain Eukaryota; kingdom Metazoa; phylum Chordata; class Aves; order Passeriformes; family Dendrocolaptidae; genus Campylorhamphus; species Campylorhamphus procurvoides. The sequence continues at coordinate 134,218 of WBMV01006969.1, forward strand.
GTTTAGCTGGTGCTCCAAGGCCCTGAACTGGGAGAAATTGATTGATTTACAGTACGAGGAATCTCATGAGAAGTCCCTTACATCAGCAGGTTGTAGATTTAATTCTGTTGAAAATAACTTTCTCATCCCCCAAGCATAAATTAATGAATCAGTAATTTACTGAGTCAGTAAATGCTAAATCTTTCAATAGAAGGGAAAAGGGGGAAAAGAAGTATTCTTCAGAGGAGCATGAGTGTGTTACCCTCTTTATTTGGTGCAATAATCACACTAATTAGAGCAAACTTTAATTAAACTATTTTCACCTAGACTGACTCACAGAGTTGCAGTTATTAACAATAAGAACACTAATGGCTCATATATATATGCTGCAGTGGGTTTTAACAACAGCTGTGCTAACTACAAGAGCTTGCACCCCACAAGTGTTTCAGAAGAAACAAGTGGGTGTGTTGCACCCACTGGACTGACAGAAATGTCACTATTTTCCACATTGTTTTTATTCCTCCACTTCCTCCACAATAGCCTAACTCACTGTATACTTGTCTTCTTTGTCCAGCTTGACATTTGGTCCCACATGACCAAATAGTGTCTGCTTTGAGGTAACCACGTAGGAGTTGGTCGTACTTCAGGTTCTTTTTTTTCATTCTTTTCTAAACAGGTCCACTTGATAACAGAGCAGTGAGGAATTTCTGAATGCCACAGGGGCACCCACTGTGGAAAAGAAGCCCCTACCTACATTTTTATGGTCTGTCCACACATGAAAAGGTGCCTTTACAAGATGTCCTTCTTCGTACTCTAAACATGAAACCTGTAATTAAATAGGAAAAACGAAGTTACCAGGCAGTAAGCACTAAAAAAGCTCCTGCTTCAATAGCGTTCTGTTTCTAGGAGCTCAGGTTGGCCTGAAAGGATTGAAATGGTGCAAAAAAGCAGGTCACAGCTATTTCTAGAAATCGTGGAAGTGATCAGAGCCCCTTGACGCCAGGAGCTGGAATTTCCAGGCAGTAAAGCAGCACTAAGGTAGACTATCTCTGATGCCAAGGAGCTCACAATTATCCTTAAGTCAACCACAAATAAGTGCATTTCAGGTAGTATTAAAAGGCTGAATTAAGACAACAATAGCAAGGACAATCGGTTGAGGACAGAACTCCAGACCATCAAGCCAAGTTTTGCCCATCTGAAAGTCTCTGGGAAAACAGGCACAATGACAGAAACAGAGATCAAAATGATTTAGCTCTGGACGGTCTCGTTTCCCCTCTCTTTTGCAAATTAAGGCACTTCAAAGTATAGAAGTTCTTGTGATTAGACTAGATTAAGTTTTTAATTACTTTTGCAATGTTCCTTAAAAAGAACCCTGAAAAAGAACAGTAACTATTACTTACATATAATACACATTTTATAGTCCTCCTAATTACATATATTTCACCAATAGCTATTATGTGCAGTCAATTAAACATGCACTTAAAACACTTTAAATTGCATACCATGGACCATACCAAGTAAATAAATAATTAGGGAGTTATTAAAATGCAGATTCCCAACATAAAGGGGCAATTATGGAAGAAGAAAGTATTTCAGTTCATGACTTATTGACCATATCAGCTTTTCTGGTGGGTCCTTCTGCATTAATGTGAATGTTGACACAATAGACACAGCAGCAAAAAGGCTTGTTTTGGTCAATGCCTAATTACTTACAGCTTTTAGATCCTGAGGTCTCTACTTAATGGATTTTAATGACTCAGAAAGAAAAAGGAAGCCCTCTGCACACCCAAAGACTTCATAACATTCTGATGAAGAAACTTTATGCATTTTCTCTCTATCTGTCTTTGCCTGTCATTCAAAATCAGTCAGTTTTTCCCTTTTACTTTTTATCAAATTTAGCTCAGAGAAAAGAAGCAATTCTCTTTGCCAGACTCGTGTCAGTGAAATCTGAGGTTAAATGGAGGTTGGACATCAGAAACTGGCATAGATCCCATTAGGGTTGTGATCTTTCAACCTACAGAGCTGATGCATGGACTCTACTTTGGATTCATGGAGCTGCCTTTCACCTCTAGCTTTAGATGCCTCCTGACTTTGGAACACAAAGCTCAGGAATATGACCACCCTGCCCAAGAGCTCATCCAAAGCAACATCAGAGATTATCTCTTAAAACACTTTTTAATTTCTTCAAACATAAGTCACTGGATGTTCACAGAAGGAGGTGTCCTGAAAATGCTTTCCAGGGAAGTCTTTGCAGTGTTTTAGTTTGTTTCAGGGACACTTTTTTTCCTGCTTAAATCATGAAGAGACAAATTACAGTTCAGGAGTTGCTCTCCTTGGATCAGCAGCATTTGGTATATCCATAGTTTCTCTGTGCTAATAATCAGATACAGAAACAAGTCCCTAGTGCCACACAAAGCAGGGAAGACTGTGGACCCTGAAAATAGCTCAGCCAGCCTGACAGAACACCAAGGTTCACGTGCTGCTTGCAGTCCAGCTCTCCCAAAACCACAGCTCAGCCAAACCCTGACTGGGAGAGGACAATGCCCTGCTCTGCCCTTGCTGGCTGTGTGCCTGCAGGACACAACGGTGGGAAAACCTGTCCTTTGGGTCTGACCTGCTCCAGCTCTTCTGCCACAGAGATCCAGGGCTGTCCCACCAGGCAGAGCTCCTGCATCTCACACACTTGGTGTTGTGTGGAGTTATCAGCTGTTTTTCACCATGCTCTGTGAGATCTGTGTTAATTCTGAAACACTGCACTTCTTGTTTGTGCCCTTGTCCCTACACACGCCAGAGCAGTGAACTCACTGTATAAATGAGAGAAACTCTTGCCCTTTAGAGCGTGTACAGTAGAGCTGTGTGTGTGCATTACTACAAGATATGTGCTTAGCCATCAGCTTCTTTTGTCTCTTTCCAAATGAAAACTAACATGCAATGTATTAAGGATCATTTTCCTTTGCAGCAAGGCATGCTGTGTATGCTGAATGAATTTTATTCATATAAGGAACTGACTCAGATTTCTTAAGCTGATAGTGTTTTCAGTACTACCTTAAAAGTTCTCTATAAAGTGTTCAAAATAAATGTTGAAACCTAAACTTTCTTACAAACACATTTTTCAAGATGTAGGAGGACATTTCTACGCATTTCTGCTCCTACAAATTATATTGGTATTATTTTATTGACATTGATTCCAGCTTTGTTGCAATAAGTTTCTTCTGATGCTGTATTCTTTGCTATGACTTGGCTAGATTTGCCCAGAAAACCAAAATTAGAAAAAGGGTTGCAGTTCAGAAAATATTTATTGCTATACTAATTACATAAAAAGTAATTTTTACAAATCTTATATTGCAAAATTCCTCCAGGAAAAATAAATAAAAAGAAAAAAAACCCAGAAAACACATAGTGCTTGGAATAAAACAGCTGGTTACCTTTCAGTTTTATTGGCATGTACAATGTGATTGCATCAAGCCAACTCCTCAGCTAATGAAAACTAGCAAAGCTGTGTTGCCTCCAGTACCCACTGCTTTAACCAGAAATAAATCTTTGGCTCCTTCATTGTATGTGCAAGGCAAATAAATTTAAGGGTATTTCTTTTTAAAGATCATTGCTTAATGAGGGGAGAAAAAAAGACAAAAACTACTGGCTTAAAGTTTTCCCTTTTAGGGAAATTGTGCACTCCAGGGACAGCATCTCACTGAGTCCATTCAGCAGATGCTTTCTGTGGTGGTGGAACCAAAAATGTGGGGATATGGATGGAAACAAGCAATGAGCAGGAGATGATCCCACACCTTGTGGTGCCGGTGCAAAGTCTGAATGTTGCCACACTGTACTGATTATTATTTCTTCAGTTTACTGATTATTATTATAAAGCTTCTATTTTCTAATTGCTCATGGCTATACAAGATCCCATCTTTAGTCAGCGGAGGTTCCACTCAGTGAAACCAATGTTGTTTCTTAAAGCCTCTGCAAGGTTGGAGATACAGGCTTAAACAAGGCAAGACAAAGAGGGAAAATAATGAAAAAAGGAAAAAAACATGACCCTGTACATGTACTGTTATCTCTTCAATAACTTCGACTTAAAAAGGTTAGAGAAGGAACTCATCTAATCATTATATGGTTTTCCTATTTAAAAAGAAAGAGAAGTTCCTCACAGTACCATGGGAATGAATGTAACTGGTTTCAGTAAATTAAGGAAATCATGTGTGGGATCCTTCAGTGAAAAAAGAAAGAAAATTCCTCTGCTTTTCCATAGCTCTCAGTTTTCAGCTCTACGCTTTGAAAAACCATGTGGATCATATCTAATTAAATTTGGACTCCTTCCTCTGATAAAGCATCTTTGCCTTGGTTTGGATAGCAGCAATCTGTAACTCTGATGTGATCAATCCTTCCAGATCTACAGCAGACATAACGTGTTATGTAAGGCACACTCGGCTGGGGCTGTGAGAACTTCATGTCAGCTCCCAGCTGAGCAACATGGACCCAGCATGATTCTTGTCTGCCCAGTCTGGGTTTCCCCCATCAATGAAATAACTTCTCCACCTCAAGGTACTACAGGCTGGCTGAAATATGTTAATGAATATAAGGTGCTTAGATGAGTATGTGGATAGATAAGTGAAAAGAGGATTAAAACTCTTCATTTCATTAATGTCTCAGTCTTTAACTGCCACTCCACACCAATAAAATTTTAGAAATATATAACGTACTCACATCATGTTATCTTTCAAGCAAATGTTAAAAGAACCACAGTTACCGATTTAAAATATGTATGAATACATATAGCATGTTTACATTGGTAAACCCAGTCTGTTTGTACTAGGAAACATTTTTAGCAAATAATTTTATTTATAGCTTCTGTGCAAGCATTCCAGACATAGGTGGTCTGTAAATTCCAGAAGACACTATTTAAAAGGGAATTCTTTAACCAAAAAATGAAACTAATAATATCCCCTTGAGGTGCTAGATACTGCTGCAGCTGATACCAAGTGTTAATCTTTGGAGAAGTGAACTCATTTTTGTTTTGACACCAAGATAATGCTCTATGATTTCACAGTGAAAACATTATCTATCCTTGCTCTTTCTACCTCCAATAAAGTTTTACAAGCAATAAAGAGGCCTAGAGATCAGCTATCTTCCAATTGGTGCCGTTGAAGGTTTCCTTTTGATGCCTACCGCACAGAAACCTCCCCGGGGAGTTATTGCAAGGAACACTTTAATACCACTTCTCAACTTAGGTATTTAGTCTGAGCTACAGAGTCTGAGGGATAGATAGGCACTGGGAATGGCACACTCATTAAGAGAAAGAATATTCCCAGATAGGAGGAAATCCAGGTTAAATCTGGATTAAAAACAACTTTTGTTTCCTGAGTACTGGTTGTTTTCTCCTTGGCTGCTCCTGACTTGTTCCCTTCAGAGGCTGGTAATGCCCAGATGTTGGTGTCATCCCTGGGTGGCAAAGCAAGAGCTCGTAACAGGCTTCACTCTCACATATAATGACACTGGAGACAGGGGAACTCCCACTTCCTACCCTAAATAACTCTCCTGGGAACGATCCAGTTTGTTCCGAGCCAAGCACCATGCCTTTTCTAACTGGTATAGCTTTCCTACTAAAGTAGCAATTAGGAGAAACATTGCCAATTAGCTAATTGCATTTCTCACAGCTGCCTCAGTACAGATTGCCTTATATGTCATAAACTTCTCTACAGTTTATAAATGACTTATCTCGGAAGTATTTTTTATAAGCAATGTGATCATTTATACTTTAATTCCAGGAAAGTTGTTGCTTTCCTGTTCCAGCCCATGTAGAACAATGCACCCATCGAGATTTCCTCCAGGGGTTTGCTAGCCCTACACTCAGGGAGACCTGAACAAGAGCCACAGCACCCTTCAGCTCAGGAAATAAATCCCAGTTGCTGCTGCACACCAGAGAATATCCAGGACATATCTCCATAGAGCCATGTTCTTCTAGTCCCCTTGAGCATCCACCTCTGCCCACGGTCAGGAAGAGGATATGGCTCTATATGGCCTGTAAGAGCTGCAACTCCCCAGAGTGGCAATTCTTGGCTTATTGTGCTCTTAAGCTTTTAGCTGGAGTCATGTTAGTCACTTCCTCCCCTTCCTCCTGTAGCCTGTTACAGGAAAGGAGGAACAATACCCCCTTGGGCACTTCAGTCCTCACCTGGCAGGCGACACAGTGCAGTGGTGGCACGTGGCACTGGGACACTCACCCAAGCACACCTGCCCTGAGACGGAGCAGGAGCATGGAAGAGCATAATTAGGAAGAGTCTAATCTGAGGAGATGTTCAAGGTGATATTCAGACTTCCTAAGATTAACTTGAATTCTTAGGCATCCTGTTATCTCCCTGATCCAGTATAACAAAAGCTGTGGTTACACTGCTGTAATGTGAGTAAAGCAGAGGGATTGAGCCAAACTCCAAATGAAAAATGTTTCCACTAGAATCAAATGGCCTAAGCTTTGTGCACAAGGTCCAGTCTGCGCTGCAAAAGGATTTTTCAGGGAGTCTACATGTAGAGTTTGTTTCAAACTCGACCAGTGTTCACTTAAAAGTTTTGAACTTCCACCAAGGCCGGGCTCAGCTATAATGAAATCCAGACTTGGCAGGAATTTGTAGAGGATGATTCTGTACGGCTGGTGGTGTGGAGTTGCAGGGAACTCGGGAAATTAGGCCTTCCTTGAGGTATATAATGAAGAACATCTACTCTACCTTGACCAATCCTGTTGTTGCCACCAATGGAAAATACAGACCCTCCCATGGCTCATTTCATCTTTCTAGTGTACATAAATGAGTTATTATGAAGGTGAATGACAAACCTCCCATTCCATATGAGGAAGCATAGGGCAAGAAATATATATAAACCAAGTGCCAAATATTGTTGCTCATTGTCACAAACCACCACAAGCCCATATCCTGTGAGAACTGGAGGGGTTAAACTTCTTTATTCCATCCAAAGAAGAGCACAAATGGTCTTCTTTAACTGAATTGTCCACAGATACATCATTTAATTCCAGGAAGAATTCTCATGTTTTCCGGAACTGTACTGATTAACCTTTTTTACCTCCCTGCACTGTATCTTTTTTAATTGCTTTTCATTGTTTTGTGTGAGTTCAGGTCTGCCAATGTTTCAGTGCAATTGCTAAGTCCTGCACATACTTAAAATGATATGCTAGAGCTGTCTTTCATCTGAAGCCAAATGGGTTTTAATATAGTTATCTCTTTAAAAGCAGTGTTCCTCCTCCTCTGCTGCTTCACCAAAACAGGGCAGGCAGGAATTTCTTCATCCAACTTTCATTCACGAGCTGGCTCATAGTAGCCGTTGCAGACAATGAGATCCAAAGCCCACTGAAAGCAACACAGAAAATCCCATTGGCTTAAATGGCCATTGCATCAGGCCTAAATAGCTTTCTGAACCTTTATCTAAGTTTAGGGAACTTCCAAAATATTTATAAAGTAATACCACTCCTTGGCTGGCTGAAGCATAACCTTTCACATTTGCAGAGACTGTGTTCTTCTACAAAGCTGGATGGAAGCTACTGGAGACCATACTGACATTCCTAAAAGCAGAACAGAAGACCTTTATTTTAAACCTTTTCATTAACAGATAGGGTTTGTCATGTCCCTACCCACCTTGGAGAAGGATCCCTCACTGCTGGAGCTCCATGTTGAGCAGGGCCCTGACCAACTCATTTACGTCTTGGAAAAGTACTTATCCTGGGCCAAGATGGTACAAAAAGTCGTGTCTCAAACCTTTCTTTCTGCCACAAAGAGGGCACAGGAGAACCAGTGCTGGGCCCTAGGTATTCCCACGCATTGTCTTACTCCATCGAAGCTGGAGGGAGCAAACAGAAGGCACAAGTGATGGCAGTGGAGGTGAGAAACTGTTCTGTTTACTAAAGTGAAGAAAAACTATTCACTGTGAGAAAACCATTCACTTCTCACGTAAGCCAGGTCATAAAGGGACCCTGTTTGCAGAGCTGTGTTAGAGCCGAGCCTCAGTAGCATGAAACTACCACTCCCTCAGATGAGAGTGCCTAAGCAGTAGAAAGCAAAAACACTCTCCTGAATTTTATTTTTTTTTACTAAATTGGCAGAGATTTTAAATGTCATTGTCAGGAATCAGAGGACACCAACAATCTGCTTATAGAGTGAAAGGAAAAGGATGCCAAGGAAATGATTTGCAGAATGAGAGGAATGAGAAATGCCCTTAAAACCATGGCGTAAGCTCTGCTGTTTGCACTCTGTCACCCCATCACAGCCCAGACACTGTTCCCTGGTCATGCAGGCCCAGCTTTCCAGGCTTGCAAAGGCTGGAGTGCTCAAATTTTGATTTTCAGTTTGGATGACAAATTCCACTTTATTCCCAGGGTATATTACTAAATCATTTTGTGCCACATTCAGAGTGAGTTGGCCTTTTCAGACACCCTGTGCTCCAAGGACAGACATTTGTATGAAAGTCTGTGCAGTGTATATAGGCATTCAGTAGGAAGATTAATATTAAAATACTCAGCTATCCAATGAACTTATTAGGATAATGCAATGACTCGAGTCTAGATGTTAGAGTTCACTTAAAGTTCACTGACTATTATGGGACTGATGGTATATAGAATAGCTTAATCTTACCGTGGGAAAACTAAAATCATGTAGGGGAAAATTAGGCAAGACATGGAGGATAAACTCCCATTCCTATGAGAGATACCACGGGACATGCCAAAAAAGGCAGAAAAGGAACCATTTACTCGCAATGCAGTGGGAAGGCTGTGCAGTTACCAACACATACAGTAGCCATTTACCATCCCAATCTGTTTTGTAGACATTTTGCAAAAGCAAGGAGGGGAAGAAGAGCTGGTTTATGTTTCCTTTTCAGCCACACAATGCAGAGGGGAAACCAGAGATTCAAAAGACAGCTCTGCTTTGCAGGCTAAAGATTCCTGCTTCATTTACTGACAGGACCTTTCTGTGCATAAGAGGAGACCTCCCACACCTTAAATTACTGTGCTGAATGGATTTACATTCTCCTTTATCCTCTGCATTCCAGCTTTTGCCCTTAGCCTTGTGATTGTGTGCATGCTACTCTGCCAGCTACACATCCCAGAGAGCTCAGGTCACCTCCCAGCAAAAAAAAAACAGATCCAAACCTGCAGGAAAAAAGGGATCCTTATTTAGATATATCCTTCCCAAGTGCCACGGCTTCCCTGAGTGAAATTAAACTTGCAGAACAAAACATTTGAGAGAAAGTTGGAGCTAATGAAAGCTGCACAAGGTTCTTTGGCTTCACTCATCTGGAGAAGAGAAGTATAGCTCTAGGCAAGCAGGAGCTTGTTGAGCTTGAAGAAATGTTACCTGCTTAAAGGCAGGTAAAATCTGGCATAAGCCGTTAATCCATCATTCAGGTTTTTACATGCCAAAGTCCTGTAAATGTTTTTCTACCACATCCTGTCTCCTCCTTCCCCAGCTAAAAAATAATAATAATTTTGGAAGAGCATGAATTAGGCCTGTCATTCTTTTTTTTTTTCCTGTTTTTTATCCTTGAACTACATCATACAGACTCCCCATCTCTCAGAGCACTTGATCCTGCACTCCTGGTCAGGGGGCAAAATTCACCACAACTTCAAGTAAAACTCTGCGTTTCCCTTTTGAAAAAAGCTCAGTCTTCCTCCTTCCCATCACATATTCCTGGCCATCATTAGGATGTTGCTTTGGTCAGCTACCAGTGACCCAGACAGGGCTTTTCAGCAAGAATTCAGAACGTGTTCACCCCAGGCAGAGGCAGGTGGAGAGGGAGAGAGAAATTGATATTGGTATGAAAAATGGGGCAAGGCCAGATTTGAGTAACCTCAGCCTCTGCACAGAGAAGTGTTGACAAAGCAGGCAGCCCTCTGCCAAGGCATTATTCTGCATGAGCAGTCCTTGACAGCGGGTTCAGCACAGCCGACAGCACGATGGGTCTCTTGCTGTGCCAATGCTCACTTGTTGCATCCCTTGGACCTTCACATCTCCTGCCCGTGTGCATACGAGCACATCCACTCTCCTCTGAGTAAGAGGAAAGAAGACTTTTTCTTTCTTTTTTTTTTTTTTTACGTGAATAACAGGAGTTTTGTGAAGGGTTTAGCACCCTGTGTTTGCACAGAGATGAGTGGAGATGGACTGCACTACTCATTGCTTTAAACCTGTGCATTATTTCAGGGCCAGTCCCGCTTTCTAATGACAGGCTGGGTCACTATCTGATGGTTTCCACGTGGAGAGCAGCAACCCAGTGACTCTGCAGACATTCCCATTTGGTCTCCCCAACAGCAACACATTCCATTTCTCTTGGCAGGAGTTTCACAGCAGAGGTGCCACACCAAACCCAAAGGCAGCCCTCCCTTTCCCATGCACCCCTACCTTTGGTTCCCACCCCTTCACAGGCCTGGAGTTCTGCACATCCCCTGGCTCACAGCTCACCTCTCCAGATGCAGGTAACAGCTGAAGCACGGAACATCTGGACTTTGCAGCACAATTCTGCTGCGAGCCAGACACTCAAAGAAATATGCAGATCTAACAAAACATCCAAACTCTCCAGTGCACCTGCAAGTTTCTTGATTGCTCCTTAGCATTCCTTGGTCTAAGTCCTCAAGGGTGCTTGCAGTCCCTCCACCTGCACAGGGCTTTCCCATCAACTCAACCCTCCCTCAGCCCAATTTCCCTTTTCTTAAAAGTCTTCTCTCCTCTGTAAGATAGCTTCTAAGATTATGTTCTTTTCTGCTGCTATCCTAAGGAATGTCACTAATTTTGTTCAGTTTCTGAGGATGTAAGCTGATATTTGATGCCTCATTTGCCAGACAGGCTGATTTCCCCTGGGGACTCTCCCAGTGCTCACAACATCACCCATGGCATAAGGTCTTCTGCCACTCTGAGGAGATAAAGACTGCAGAAGTCAAAGATTCCCTCATGGAAAGCACAGTTGGCAGAGTTGTGTAACACACAGAGCCTCTGTTTAAATTCTTTGACTTCATTATGCTTCTTTTCTATGAATTTCGTTTTACCCATAAGTAACAAAGTTATGTGTAACACCTTTTACATGACATTTGACATTTACCATATCTAAGGAAATATGAGCTGACTCCCTGATTTCCTGTTTACTATGTCACGTCTCTGGGGAACCATAACCTCAGAGGCATTGATCAGTTGCAGAATATTTGTCTTTTAAAATTTATATACACAGAAGAGAGCATTGACATACTCTAGGTCTAACTCAAGACCAAACTCCCTATAGTGTCAGTGCAGCCTCCAGAGAGCAATTCAGGATACCTAAGCTAGAATCCTAAATTAAGCTGTATGAATGCTTCCCAAAGTGTCAAGAAACTCCACACTCAGTGTAAGGAGACATCCCAGTATGAATGAACCAAGAGGAGTTGTTGACCTTAAGAAGAACAGGATTTTCATTCACAAATTTAATGATCTTTTGTTAAAGTGAATTTTGGCATTTTGTAAGCTGCTTATGAACTTGCTTCAGAGCTTTATGAAGCTTCATGGAATAATTAAGCAAACAAATCTAGTCCCATGCTAAGTTAATTACATGCCTTGTGGTTTCATATATATTTTTCTCCCTTTCATAGTAACCTTTTAATAACTCCCCATATTTCTTTCTGACTTTTCTACATTACTCTCTTTAGTCCTCAGGAAACCCATTATTACTCCTGGGACCAAGTAATCAAATACGTCTCACTAAGTGCAATTAATCTCTCCAGCTAGGAGGCTGGCTGGGAGATGGCCTTCACCTTTATATATTTTAGTTGCTATGGATCAGCACAGCTCCCTCCTAAACTCATGTGCCCATGTCCCTCTGGTCCCTGTGGTATGTAGGACCTCAAGCCAGGGACAGTTTCCAGTGGTCCTGGGCAACCATAAATTGACCCCTTACATTGGCCTATGCTGAGGAAGGGGAGAAGAGAGGGCTTATTTCAGTATTTCAATTATACCCTTAATGAAGCAAATGATTTATCTTCCGGAAGGACAGATTAATGATAGTTCTACTAAATGTGTGTATTTAAAATGTTAATATTGCAGCAGAATTATAGCTAAGTGCATTTTTATGCAGCTTGGCAGAGTTATCACTCTGGGGACAAAGCTTTTGGTCTGATCTCAGATCAGTCCTGGGACCAGAAATGATCATGTGTCCTACAGAAACATTAGAAATAAGAGATTTAAATCTTCCAGGCTATTTGGGGATATACCTTGACTTTAGTGAAACTTTGACAGTGTCTAGTGGTATTCTTATCAGCAAGTTTGAGAAACAGATTGAAAATAAACATATGCAAAATTGGAACACAAAGTGTGAAAAACTGTTCTCAGAGAGACCTATCTACAGCTTCCTCCTAGAAGAGAAGTCTAAGGGTTAGGATGTTCTAAAAGCCTGTTACTGATCTTTAAATACATTAAATAGTAACTCATACAATTGGCTAGAGAATATGTTTAGTAAATCCTAGTTAGAAAGTCTGCAATATGCTGGAAATTCATAAAAATCTTGTAGACTGGGGAAATGGCCAAGAAAGAATAAAAGCCAATAAGAACAGATAGAATGTTCTGCAATTGGATATAAATATCTGATTGCAAAAATGCAGGATGTGAGTGACCATCAACACACCAGCTCTGCATCCAAGAACTTCAGGTTTCTAGGGCATTACAAAGTAGGCATGGGCCAGGAGTGTCCATGTGTTACAACAAATGCACTCGAGATACAATACCCAGCAGTTTAGTACTACAATTTAAGAAAGATATGGGCCATTGGCAAGAGTGCAGAGGACAGCAGGGATGACAAAAGGTCTTGCAAACAAGGACCACTGAATTTTGAGGACTGTTTAGTCTAGAGAAGGAAACAAAGAGCCTTCAAGTATGTGAGAGCCCCAGGGAGGGAAGTCACAAATTCTTGTTCTTTGCCATCACAGATGGGACAAGAAAAAACATTCACAACTGGCAGCAAAGGACATCCTGCTCAGGCATTAGGAAAACTTTCTGGTGGTAATGGTAGAATGCACTGGAAAAGATTGCTTAGGGGGGCTTCGAAGTTCCATTTATTGGAGGTTTTTAAACTGCTAGCAGAGCAGAGAGGACAAGTAATCCTCCCCTGAGGCAGAGGGATGAACTAGATGACCCCTTGAGGTCCCTTTCAGCCTGTTTTCAGTGCTTCTGTGAGAGTAAGACAAGAACCAAATGAGACATGGGAAAATATCCTTTAGCAAAAAAACTGTAGATCCAGGTAACACAGTTTTGAAGGGCAAGTGAAAAATTAATTGATCTTTTGGAAAATTTCAAGCAAAAATTATGCTCTTGCTCTCCTAAAGGTGTTACATAGCTTTTTCATAGCAATGTAGTACTTCTAAATTATTCCACTATCCTGTTGAAGTGAGTGGGAGGACAGTGGGAATATAGAGCTACTCTGTGGCTATAGCCGGGGAATTTTAGTACAAGGGGAAGAATCAAATTCTTCCCTATTTAATCAAAGAGAGTAAAACTGGTCCATGCAATTCCAGAGGGGACACCTGGATATGAGGCACTTCCAGATGGCCCTGCATGAGCCCTAAGCAGAGCAGATGTTGGCAGAGCTTAAAATCATCTGCAGTGCATCTCCTTTCCCTTTCTTGAGGGACCCTGAGACCTGCTCACCAGGCTGGGGACACAAGAAAATCATTGCCCTGTGCCAACTTGAGCTGTGTTGAAGAAGTTGCACAAAGTCTGGTCTGCTGGAGCAGAGAGAAAATTGCAATCTTTATGTGGGGTAATATCTTCTCCTGCTTGGTGTACGTACTTACCAATATTTGAGCCAGTATTGAGCACCTGAGTACTTAGACAACTATTCAAAAGTGTGGCAGATATTTATAAGTAGAACCAGCAGTAAAACGGGTCAGACAAACAGCAAATTGAGAGGTTTACAAGCTGCTATGTCTGACCATGAGTAGTTTAGTTCTGAGGACGCAACCTTTTTCTACATTCCCCTCTTAAGTTGCATAAAAATGAAATAAAATATGAGTATTTTTGACTGCACCTTACCCTATGGGAAGGGTAGGCTTGGAACCTTTTTTGGGTGAAGCTCATGCTGTTCAACTTGCCATGAAGATAAATATTAAAGTAACAATTCAAAGGAAAAAGTTAAGCTAGGCTGTTTATAGATGTTGTCACCACTCCTATGGGCCTAAATACCTCTGGAAAGCTCTTGTTCATGCAAACTCATGCAGTTCACAGAGCTTTCTTGATTTAATGAGACTTACACTCTGATAGCCATATAGGAAAGCGTAACTCAAGACAGAAGGAAAGAGAATATTATACAAAAGCAGGGATATTCTGAAACTGAAAAAGGGGGAATGAAAAGAAAAAAATCACCCTACATAATTACCCACTGCAAAGATGATACTCTTTATGTAACTGAAAAGCTTGCTGCACTTCAGGCATTTAATTTTTATTTTGGTTTCTTTCTGCAGCAAATATTTATAGCACTCTCTTTCCCTTCCAAGAACATCCAGTGGTATTTTAAAAGGATTTCAGTAAGCAGTGTGTCCCTGTTAATATCCACTTTGCAATCAGTCCGACTCAGTTTTCTGAGAGTTATTTTCTCAGTGATGACAAATGAAAACTGCTGTCAGACTGAGATGTATCTGTCAGATGGGGATAAACAGAGCATGATGCTGACAAGCCAAATACACCTATTAGCAGTTTAATAAATTTTTGGTTCAAACCATAGTAATACACAAGGAGTGGAGGGGCATTTGGTTTTGGTGCATTTTTCATGTGTTCCCTGAATATGCTTCAGGCATCACCATACAATTGGAGAAGTGAAACCCGGAGTGGGTGAGAACAGGGCACCTTAAATCTGAACCTCATCTATTTCTGTGCAGCTGATGAGTACCTGCCAGTCCACACTGGAGCTTTTTACAGCTTCTGGAACTCAGGGCTCTGGAAAGCATTCAGGGCGCTCCGGGTTACCCAGTCTGGGTGCCCGGCCATGGTCATGGGCAAAGGTGGAGGTGAAAACCAGACCTCTGTGCCCGTTGTCCTCATCAATCACTGCCCCATGGAAAGCACTGCTGAGATAATGCAACTGCTGTCTGAAGCTCATTCACTCACTTAAAACCTGAGAGGACTGGATGTGCTAACCCAGACCTTTCCACAACCCATTTACATCCCTGCCCAAGCCAAGAGTCCATTTCAGACACGATAAATGGTGGTGATAGATCACGTTTCATCTCAGTATCAAGCCAGATAAATAGTATCAAGCTATTATAATTGTTATAGGAGGGTTGTTCTGGTTTGGAAATACAGTAAAACATTTGCAGCATTTTAGGAAGGGCTCGTTCCTCTGAGTTTTACCACATAGAATGGGATAAATAATTTAAACAAACATTTTGAACAGTTTTGCAAAATGCACTTAATGAATTATTCAATGAGCTCTATTTGATCCTCTTCAGACACAATACTGCTGTCAACAGCAATACAGAACTTTCTAAATAGGTTTAAATATTCATTTTTCCCCATTTGAGAAATAATGTGTACTCTGTCCTATCACCCATGTTAGCATGTCTTAGAGAGAAATAGTTTCACAAGTTGTCATCTTTCCCTGTATTTGCGTTAAACTTTAAATTTAAGATTAGATTATCTCTTACATCTATTTTTTTAAAGATAAGTGTAGGGAAATGTTTGCTGTGCCAGTTTAAACCATGTCTACAATGTTAAAGTGAGTGAATCTCTGGATTCGAATAGTTACATAAAAACACAAGAGAAACAATGGAGAAGGAATGGCATTCCTGGAATGCAGTCCAGATGTATATGGGCTGGGTAAGGCCAGATAAAGTTTTAGAATAAACTCTGCAGTAATAATCACTTAAGACAAAAGGTCTCTAAAGCTCTAATTGCTGATGTAATCCCAGGGTTTTAAGGTGAGATGTCTGAAATTTAGATCAGAAATGAGTGCTGTGTGATTTTGCTGACAGATAGTGAAAAAAATTGTGGCTATTGAAAAGGGAAGCATGAAAATGAATATTCCTCAAATTTCACATTAGGGGTGAGAAGCTGCTGAAAAGGAAGCAAAGTTCCCACTGGGTTCCTTGGAGATCGGGATTGCTCCAGATTTGCATTTAATATCTGTCTGATGAAGGCAATTTGATGTAGAATACTGAAGAAAGAAGAAATAAAGGCACAAAATGGAACCAAACTATGGCACTAGGTTTTTTTTCCTTTTGCCATTCTTTTATCAATCCTTTTTTCTTTACCTGTTTCATAAAGCTCTCAGCCGAGGTAGTTTCCCCTCACAATCCATTGCTGGTAAGGGGGTGACAGAAATAGAGAACACCCCATGTGCCAGCTCTGATTCTCTGGTTCCTGGACTGGTTTCATACTGGATCTGGTTTTTCTCTGACTGCAGCAACACAACAGCTCCACTGGGGTGGAACACCTTGGAAAAGCCATGCACCACCACTGACTGATGCAGTGACATGTAGGAATGAGGGGCCTGTCCCTTGAAGGCCAGAATGCCCCCCTGCCCAGCCAACATCCCTGGGCTATCCCCATTTGGAAGCCTGAAGGGTCTCTAGTTTTGTTGCAATAAATTAATGTTTTCCTACAACAGAATGAATTCAGGTAAAATTAGACCTAACACAGAAACTCCTCAAGCCTCCGGAAACGACTGACATTCATTTAACATCATACCACTGGCCCTGCCTGCAACATATCCCATTTTCAGTATTTCCTTCCCCCATAATGTCCCATGAATATCAGATGGAGAGATCTGCTGGATATTTGGCTCCTACCTGCTGCTTGAAAGCCAGAAAGGAACTGGAGCAGGGAACAGAAATCTGACTCAGAGTCCTGTCAGGAGAATGCTTCCTTACAGGAACAGTAACACTCACTATACCGTTAAAGAGATATTATAGTAATTGGAGATCTTTGGAGGAAAAAAAAGTGTGTTTTATGTATTTATATTTATATACAAAAATCAAACAATGGGGATGTTAGATGTTATAGGAAGGGCAAACTAACTCATGTCAGGACACACATCCACTTCTCCAGCTCATATTTTTCTAACTTGCAAGTTTCTGACACCTGTTAGCTTTTCTTCCTGAAGTATCTCTTCTTCCAAATACAACCAAGTTTAAAAAAAAAGAGAAGAAAAACATTGCAGCTTTTACCAAAAACTCTCAAGCCTGTATGTGATTTGTTTTTCTTTTAATACAAGGTGAAACTTTAAGGCTTCTGAAAGGAAGTTAGTTTAACCTCAGCATCAGAAAGCTTTGTTTGCACGTTAATGTACCCGTGTTGTTTGAATTACAAGAGCACTACAGCTCCTGCAGTCTAATGGCTTAAAAGAGCTTGAGGATGCCAGACTCCTGAGGGCCTCTGCTCTGCACCTCAGCTGTTTTGTTTTGAAGTCACCCAAGACTGCTATAGAGCCAGGAAGGGACCCCAGATCTCCCACATCACCTTTGTCTTGCTACCAGATGAAATGTTATGCCTGCTGGTGCAGCACGTGCTGAATTTAACTAATATGTGACTCTTCAGCAGACAGAGAAACTGAAGATATCCCCCTCCCCACACAGTAATTTTCCTAGTTAGGTACACAGTTGCTCATTTTTTATTCTTGCATTTTACCAGAATTTGGATTAATAGCATCCAGGCCATGTAAAGACCATCATCTACATGAATTGTTCATGGGGTTTTTCTTTAATTGGTGTTTTCAGGCAGCAAGTGGACAAGTGACAGTATTCATTTCCAATGCATGTTAACCCTGAATTTAGATCTATGCGTCAAGAAGGTAAAGGCTGGAATGCTTTTCCAGCATCCCCACATTAATGATCTCACTATAAAACTCATAGGGGTGATTATATATTAATTTTCAACCCAACTCTTTAGCAGTGAATACGAAGTGAACTGGCAGAGATGTAGCACTGATTTCTTAGAGCTTCAACAGTTTGTTGGTTAATCCAGAGAGGCCTTTTTACTCCCTGAAGTAAGGATGTTTCTTGCTAATTTTACACATTTCTCTTTACAGTACATGATTCTCAATTCTTCTTTCTTACAGAAATGTGTCAGACAGGTCCCTGCTGATGGGAGACATTGGCTACATTGTGGAGGTATTGTACTAATCGACTTTCTGTGCATGAATGAACACATGTAGAAGCTACACATTACAGTAAGTGTCCCCTTAATATTTTTATTGGAATGCCCTGCAGCAGCTCCTTACCCTGCTCAAAGACAGAATGTCTAACTCAACAATTTACTCCTAACGGGCATGCTTGACATCCCCCTCCACTTAACCCCGAATCACAGGAACCACAGTCTAAGGTAAGAGGGCAATTCAGTCCTGGTCCTCAACAAGTCTTAATAGTTCCTTTCTGCAGCAGGCACTGCCAAATGTGGTCAGATGCATACCTGGGCAGTGGCTTAGAAGTGCAGTTGGCTGCCTGCAAAGCACTACATTGGCATCCCTGAGCTTTTGGAATTTTTCAAATGCTGCAGAAAGAACTTAGGACAACTAAAAAGAAGAAAAAAAAATAAAAAAGAAAGAATTAAAAGAAGAGGAAGAGAGAGGATGAAAGCTGAAAGATCCTGTGGTACAAACTTCAGGGCCATCTGGGTGAATTCTATTGAATAGGGCAGGTAGCGAGATGCTGGCACACTCTCACCCATGTGCCTTGCCCAAGGAAGAACCCAGGGATTTGGCCCTGTTAGATTATATATTCAAGAAAAATCTTAAAGCAAGAATTAAACTAGAAATGCCAGGAAATGTAACATCTGGTGCAGGACTAGGGAGTATTTTAAAGAAATGGGACGTCAAAATGAATGGCTTTATATCTCTGTCTTCCTTAGGCACACACTACTGAAAAGCTCTGTCTTTCTAGCTCACAGAGCACAAGTTACACTTTGCTAAATTTATAGGTCTGCTGCCTTTGCTGTCTCTATACACTACCAGTCCAACTCCAGCTGATTCTGGACTGAGATTAGATACAGCCCTGCTTTCCATCTGTGCTGATAAAATGAGAGAAAATGAAATGATTTCTGCAATCTTGTAAATCCGCTTCACTTGCTGTTTATCAAGAGGTGGCGAGGGCAATGACAGAAGCAAAATCCCCAAGGTCACTCCAGCACACACTATGCCTCCTTCTCACAAAGGACTTCTCTTGCTCTCTCCTGCATTAGTTCACGTGGAAAGAGGGTGGAAAAAAATGAGGAAAGGAGTACAGACATATCCAATGTTCCAAAAGAAAAATACCAAGACCATGTCAGATTGCTTTATGTTCCCTTCTGTAAGAACAAGCATGTCCAAACAAGCTCTGCAAAAGTATTTGCCTTGCCTGCTCTGAACAATGGGGAAGAAGCTCCTGTGTGTGAGGGGAAACTTCACTCACATTTGGATAGCAGACTTCTCTTTCAAATCAGGAGGAATTCTGAGGGGGTTGAGACCTGCAGCGTTTGTAGGGGATCATACCTAATGCTTACATTAAACTGTATCTCCTAAGGAGAACTACTGTGGGGACCTGGATCCACTAGAGTATATCCGCTGCTATATACCTATATGGAAGTTATTACAACATTTCTGCAAAGCAGATTGCTTTCCAGGTATCCTAATCTCCATGGAAATTGGATAATCCAGGATACTGAAATGCAATCATCCAAACCTCTACTGACACAGGCTGCCATCTCTTTAGAAGTCTGTTTCATATTCCATGAGGTTTGTTTTCAGTTCCTGGTGACAACAAACTTTCTTGTGAAGTCTATCTGGGTCAAGCTTTCAATCTGTTTTTATGAAAAAAATGTACTTGGGAACATTGCAATGTGATGAATGTGAGCTTAAGTATCTGTCAGTAAAAGCCAATTCATCCTTCAATATCAATATGGATTCAGTTTTGCTTGCAAGTTGTACTAAAAGCTGAAACATACTGATTCTCCAAGTCATACGCACAGGGAAAAGGAAAAAAAAAAAGGCAAGTTTGCAGAAATCTGGCACTAAAGTACTTAAATCTTCAGAGTTTGTGGAGTCAGAGATGCAAAGCCAGAGCTGGAGCTCTGTAATCTCCGAAGCAAATCAATACAAAAGATAAGCACAGAAGACATGCACAGATAAATGAGCAAGTGAAATGGAGGTACCCAGGTCACCCGCTTTGAAAACTGAACCGTGTAATACGGTGGATTTCGATCGCTTCCTTGGTCACATGTCTCTGCTAAAGCTGATGCCTGCAGGGCCAGGAATGGAGTCAATAAATAGGTCAGAAAGCGTGAACTTCCACTGTAACAGCCTGCAGGCTTTGCTGCCCAGCCAGAGCCAACGCTGAGTAAGCAAAATGCTGCAGACAAGATGCTTTGCTGCTCTGCTCCCCAGAATGGCTGTGGCAGCAGCAGCTCTGCTGCCTCTCAGGACTCCGAGGTGTTTGCTTGCTCCCAGCCCTGGAAGGAGGAATATGCATTTCCTAACCTGGCCCCACAGCAAACTCACAGCTGTGGCTTGGCCAGCAGGAGAGGACCACAAGGGAGGTATGCAGTATCTAGAGAAATCATCTCTGCTTAGTGTTCTCTGCTATTGACATCAAAGGCTTTAATAGGATGAGGACAATAATAAGGATAACAGGACAGCTCCCTCTGTGTGTGGTTGAAGAGTATCCCAGAGAAACGCGAGGTGATCCATGTGCAGGCAGATAAATAGCAGCTGCAAACTCTGCAGACACCACCACAGATGGAGGTTAGCAACCTACGGGTGTCTCTCTCAGTTCTGCAAGAGAAGAAGAAGAAAAAAACTCTGTAAATTGGAGGAATCACAGTGAAAAAGGAAAAAAATAAACCCCGAGGATGGCAAGTTAATTATAAAAGTATGTTGCACATGTTCAAAGTAGTGAAGCTTTCTCATCTGCTAAAGAACACAAAGTAAATGTTCACTTCAGAAAACCACCTGGGAAATGCCAACAAAGGCTGGTATAACACCATGTCCTTCCTTTATTTGCACGAGTATAAAGACCTTTCTATCAGGCATTCTAATCTTGCTTAACATTTAATAGGACAGTGTGCTGGGATATCCACTCTGCTATTTACTATTTAATTAATTTGACAGAAGTCCAAAAATACTGAAGGCAAAACAGTGTATCAATATTTACTGTACTGATTCACTGGAATTAAAATACTGTAAAAACATAACTGTGCACAGACACCGTTTGTCTTGGCCAATGAAATATTTTGAAGGTTCATGTTCAAAACACAGGTTTGGAGTAAAATTATCACTGAAAGTTATTGATCAGGCTGTTAGGTTCCTAGTTTTGTCTGGTACCACAAAATATTTTCAACTTCATTAGCTATGGGATCTTAATGATCTATCCAAGGTTAGAAAAACAAAGGGTTTTATTGACAGCTAAATAAATATTGCCATTAACACACTGGCAATCTGGAGAGTCTATTGGCCAAAGCTGGACAGTTCGTTAGAAATATGAAGTGAAAGGTGGAAATGTTACACTGATTTTTAATATAGCAGAATCTTACCAAATTGTTTCTGTGGCACTCCTTCCTTTCTCTAAATGAGTAAAAAATACTAGACCTGGTGAGTGAAAGACCACATCAGGGTCCTGTAAAAGCCAAGTGATGCATCAAATGATAGAGTATGCACAGAATGTGAATCTGCATGCTAAAGGTTTTTGTTTACTAAGCCACTGAAAAACTCTTCCTTCAATCCACATTTCTATGAGTGCTACAGTCTGGCTTTCATTCTCTAGCAAGTATTAGTCATTAACTGCATAACAAGAATTCTGGATGGACAGCCTGTCCCCAAATTGAAGTGCCAGAGCATCGATAAAAAACCCCAAAATTGAATACAATGTTGTAATACAATAGAACATAGCTCCATTAACAGCTTGGGGGGAAGATGATGGCAGATGTGAAATCCAAGAGAAAAAGGTTATGTTATGAGTGACCCTTACAGAAAAGATTCTCTGAAAAATTCAGCAAAAAAAAGTCCTTAGTTAATGTTTTATGTACATAAATAACCATGATCCTTCTCTAATGTGGTGTAACTCCATCCAGTCACTACTGTATTACTGAAGGCACGATAGCTCCATCTGCACACCGTGGCACTGCCATCTCTCTTTCTTCCCCATGTGCTGAGTGGTCTAAAAGGGCATGTATAATCCCAGTGCTTGAGCAGAGGGGCCTCCAGCATGAATGGGAAGGTGTCCTTAAGCCAGGATGGCCAAAGTTTGGGAGGGGTCAAGCTTTCAAGAGGGGCTTGCAAGAAAAAGCAGCTTAAGCTCGAGGAGGGCCACTGGTGAGAGCTAGAAGAAAATTCCACAAGCCTGAGAAGTGTGAAGAAAGGAGTCAACCAGAACAGTATATAATTACTAATCCACCTTTCCCAGGAAGGCAGGTATCAGGAATACATCTCAGACCTGTGTTATCTTAAAAAAAAAAAAAAAGAAAAAAGAAGATAAGAAAGAGATATGGTATCTCTGAAAAAAGAGATAGCAATGTCTCTGATTGCCCACAGCAGGGGTGAACTATCAGGCATCAGTCCACACCTCTGCCATGGCCTGGTTTCCACAGTCAGTCCCTGCCTTTGTGGCAAGAGCACATCAGTGTTTTTCTTGGTTCATGTCTGTAAAATTGGGCAGGTAGGCAGGATCTAAATCAGGTCAAGGGAACTACAGTTCCCCACTGCCCTGGCTGGAAACCACGATCTCCAGACAGGCAGCTGCAGAGCACAGGGGAGTGCGCTTGTTTAGCACATTCCTGAAGGGCACTGACTATCTATAGCCATTTTCAAGTGGTTCTCCTCAACTGGGCCCAGGAATGTGTTGATGGGCCGTACAGGTAGGGCCAACCTGGCTGAGAGGATGCAGGACCTTCAGGGAATGGAACGTGACCCTTCAGCCCCTTGGAGAGCTGAAGGGAGGAACGTCTGCGATGGGAAGCACGGCAGGCCAGTGCTCCCCTGCAAACAATTTGTTATTGGCTCCGAAATTAAGCACATCTTAATTGCTTAGCCCCTTTGTGCTTTGTGTCAGGAATGAACCTTGTGCAATCACATGAAATAAAATGAGGTGACAGAGGAAGAGAGGGATGTTGGAGTGCCATAGAGAAGCCAGAATTCACACCAGCTGGGGAGGTTGTGCTTTTAGTCTTCCGGAGCCTCTGGCCTGAGCTGCAGCAAGCAGTGCTTCACTCTCCTGCCAGATCACTGACTCTGAAGGAGGAAATAGGCTGCTTGAGAAACTGCTTTTCAGAGAAAACCCAACATCCTCCAATACGGAGCACTTAGAAAAACTTTGCATGAATTAGCAAGTAAATGTGAGGCTGGAACAAGTAAAGAGGGACAAAACTTGTCAGTTTGTCATTCATGCAATAATCCTGTCAAATGTGAAATTTACTGAACTGGTGAATTTTGGCTTTGTTGTTTGGAAGGGAGGAAGGAAGAGGGATGTTTAATTTGTTTATGTTGC
Source organism: Campylorhamphus procurvoides (assembly GCA_013396655.1). Lineage (NCBI taxonomy): Eukaryota > Metazoa > Chordata > Aves > Passeriformes > Dendrocolaptidae > Campylorhamphus > Campylorhamphus procurvoides. The sequence goes on from WBMV01006969.1 coordinate 157,646, forward strand.
ACTTGTATTTTTTCCAAACTGGAGAATCTACCCTACTATTTATGATCACTTTTCATCTTTAGAATGTCACATGCAATTTTAGAATCCTCTGTGAGTACGACACTGATGTGCAGCATCTGAATATCCCTATTTGTTTCACTAAGATGGACAATAGATAAATATAATTCTCATTACAAATTCAGAACAACGACTGATGCCCGTTCCAATTCTTCATGAATTTAAAACCTGGCTGGAATACAAATAAAATCATAATCCTATCTTTTATTAAACAGCCCACATTTTTTGCCATCAATCTCCAACCTGGGTCTTGTACAAAAACTTCATTCCAAAAAGTCCATTAGAGTGTCAAGATCTACTGTTACAAAAAGATAAAGAACTGTTCATATTACCAAAAGTGCTCGGAAAAGAATTGTCCATCTTCTGATTCCTTGAGAAGGGAAAACTAAATTCACCCCAATTACATACACAGATGTTGCTACAGGAAACACTGAAAAACTCACACCAGATTGGTGTAGGTGCCAGTCATCTTACAGCCCTATGAGGAAAATGCAAACAGCTAAAAGCATAAGTTATTGCATTTATGGTGCTAGAATAGGGACCCAAACCAAGAACTGGAGCTCTACAGAGCATAAGAAATGGCACCTTGATTGTCACCCAACAAAGCATCTTTGTCTGAGGGTTAGTGATCTCACTGGCAGGGCTCAGAAATGAATCCAAGTTTTCAGATTTAAAACTGACACAGGAAAGCACATAGTTTCTGATCTGTGAAGTCAGACAGAGGAGCTGTTATCTGAAATAGTGCACAGCGTCTGAATAATCTGCCAGACTTAACACATCCTGCCTCAGGAGTCCAGGTGGGAAACTTTAAAAATCAAAATGAATTGCAAAAATACCTACTAATAGTTCAAGTAGTGCGTCACCAACACCCCACAAATAAAGATGTTATACTACACATATCTCCACCAGTGTAACTGCTATGCCAACTGGAAAAAGTCTGTAGGGAAATGGTCTGTTCAGGGAAATAGGACTTCCATGACCTGTCCTAATTAGGGCTAGATCAAAAGATGGGATTTTTTTTTATTTCATTAAATAAATCAAAGAGGTAGAGTGGGTCATTGGCTATAGAGTTATGGAAGAAGTTCTGGGTGCAATATACTGACATGAAGACTGTCTTGTGCCGGAGGAGTGACCTGCATCCAGGCAGTGATCCGGATAGATAAGCAAGCAATTCATGGGAAAAAACACATCCCATCTCCCTGGGAGGACGTCATTCCAAGATCAGAAGGATCCAAGTTCTCTCCTCTTTAGACACTCTAAAGCTTTTCTGGCAGATATTCCCTCCCGTCAGCCGTGCCAGGTTCAACCACTTATCACAACGTGGAGGGGGATGTTTCCCCACATTTATATTTGGCACGAGAATTTTCAGCTCAGAATGATGGAGCTGTTACAGAGGTAGTGCTTATGAGAGCAACATCCTCCCAGATGGCCTCATAAAAGAGGGAGAGGATGAACTTGTCTCGCTGGCTTGGAATTGCCAAGTCGGCAGAACTAAAGATCAAGTTTTAAAAAGAAAAGGTCACGTTGCATCGTGGAAGTGCCGCCCCCCCCAGTACAATAGACAGTCTTAATCCAGCATCACTCAAATCAACAAGAGTTTTTTCCAATGACCTGAACAGCAGCAAGATCAAACTTTGAGGACACTATATAAAGTCAGGGAAGATAATAGAAAGCATTCTAATCACTGGGATGGGCTTTACATCAGTCCCTAAATGACTAAGACATGGATCTATGACTGCAGAGAGTAAATCATAAAAGAGACAAGAGCTCAGGGTTGCCAGTAGATAATTTTACATTAGTTTAATATTCCGATTTCCTAGGTGTGCAAGCAGTGATGACTTCTGCAAAAGCTGTGAAAGCAATCAAGTCAGATGAAGTTTTGCCTTGCACAGATGACTCTTTGCAACGGTTTATAGATCCCAAAGCTAGCTCAAAACTGCCACCAGCCAGCAGGAGAACATGACCTGGAACCACACAGGGTTTCCTCGTAGGATAAGTGTTAATGGCCTGTCATGCAGCAGACAGACAGAAGCTGAGTTCCCATCAGAGTGTTTACCATGGGAAACTGGCACAAGTTCTCTTTTGGGGGTAGTTGAAACGGATGGATAATGCACAGTGTGAGTGCTGCTCTCCAGCCAAATGCCATTCAGGCAAACCAGGTACCTCTTGCGGGAGGCTGATGCTGAACAGCCTTTTGTGCTACACAATTGCATAAATCTTTGCTGTTTAGTGACAAAGCCATGGGAGCTTTTACCAAAATAAAGGGAAAAACAAACATGCAGTCAATGCCTCTTCCCCCTCTCCTTGCTTCCCTTCCCTGCTGTAAAGTATGATCCACTGGTATGTGATAAGGTTTGAGCTTCCAGTCAGCTAAAAGTTGCCAGTTGGAATTTAAATCCAGACAAATCCAATGGGGAAATATGAATCTTCTTTTAACCAATGCTGTTTAACCATTAGAACATCTTAGCTTGGGCTCAGTATGTATCAGTAGACTTGTAATATCCTTCTGGCAAGCTGTTAATAACCAAGTTGGGAAGGATCTAGGATAAAGTTTGGGGGAAAAAAATTCATTGATGGTGGACCCAGACTCACAGAAATGTGTTTTCAGAAACTAATCTGATTTTCCAGCCAGGGCTGGATTTTTTCTTCAACTGTTTCCAATAGTCTTTGTGGCAAAAAACTCTATCCACTAAATTCAGCCTAATTTTCTCTTGGGCAAAGATACCCTGAAATCATGGCCCATACCCTTGTGACTGACATTTTGACTTGTAGAGGGGTTTTTCAAATGACAAGGATGACAAGGTCCTGTGTTATTGGATTCACATTTCCTACTCACAGTCTCTGATGAAAGATTTGTAGTTTCATTTTGCTGGGTTTTTTATTCTGGTGAGTTTATTGGAAACACCTTAATAAATAGGGCATTCATTGAAATATTCTGTATCAGCTACAAGCTAGTTCAAAACTGATGATGCCTGCTGCACAGGAAGGGTTATCTCAGCTGTACTTTATACACAGAAGTTACTTCTTGTACTCAAACAAGAACCTCCCTACTCTGAGGCAGATGCAACATGACTAATAGGCTCACCATGACTAATAAGTTCACCCCAGTTACAGCACATCAGTCAAATCAAGTATTGCTTTTCACCAGACATGACACACCATGATGTGTAAGGCTGGGAATTTTGAAAGATAATGTAAGTGATAGACGACACCCTGATGCAACCTCTCAAAATGCAATTTTAACTATCTCCGGGGTAACCACGTGGAATTTCTGCTGGGAAGCCTTGGGCCAGGGTCTCTGCTGAGTGCCCTGAGTAAGCATCAGGTGTTCATAAGGATATTGATCTGCAGTGTCCATATCCTCTTGTTACACAGGGGTTGTTTTCAGAAGGTCAGTCAGACAGGTTGGTTTCCAAGATTATTGGGATTAAGGTTTGAGATGGAATCATGCCTTAGGTAAAATGCTTACAAAGATCAAACCTTTGAACAGCTTTTAGCTAGGATTAGGAGGTGAATAAAACAGGAAGGAGCAAAAGTAAGCACTGAGTAAGAGTGTTGGTTAAGGTGGCTCTGGAGCAGGAAGTTCCTCAGTGGCTGTCACAGCAAGACAGGTCAGCGAGCACTAACAATGAAGGAAACACTCTGATGTCATGAGAAATGGGTGCACCTCACTGAACTTTACAGCAATAGTTCAATTACTGCCATAAAAAGGGGTGTTGGAAGCAATAGAGTATTTTAGAAATAAGAATCACGTGTCTGGTACTTTCCTGCCATAACCATGACCCCATTCTACGTCTTCTTTCACATCCCACCCCAAAATCTGTTATTCCAGGTAAAGAAATGTCACCTTTCCTTTAACCCTCACAGTCCAAACATGGGAATTATGGTCCCCTCCTTGGGTTTCACCACACAGAGCCCTGCAAATGAGGTGTAGAGTGAGGGGCTGAAGCTTTATCACAAGAGCATCAAAGTCTCTTAGAGAGCTTTAAGACTTTCAAGTTTTTCACATAAAACTCAACTCTTTAGCATTTCCAGATACTAAACCCCAAAGTGCAGCTTCTGGACTGGCACTGGTGGGCAGTCACTGGTTACCTGCTAATTACAACCTCAAGCTGTCTGTGAAGATCACTCTAACTTGTGGTATTCACGAAATGTGCAGAGTGAGAAAGATGTAGGCCAGAAGGCAACATTTTCTTCTGACCTTTGCAAATTTAAATGGTGATGTGGTGGCCACAGCAATGGTCAATTTGTTTTGGGAATCCTTTCTTCATTTTTACTGCTGCTTGATGGTGTAAGGCTAACTGGTATAGAAGTTAATGGTAAAAAACTCTCCTAAGCTGCAGTTAAATATGACATAATGAGGACATCAATTAACTTAGGGCAAGCATTTATGATTAACTATGAAAATCAGTAGCATTCAGTGGTGCATAACATGAGAGGGAAGACAGTCTTCCCGACCATTATTTCACCCCAAGGTCATAATGTCAGAGCAATTTCAAAAGTGTCCTGACAGAGAAAATATTAATTTTCAGTAGAGCTTTTATTCTGGGTGTTACTACACTCATAATATCAGAAAAGGCAATTAACTTTTCATATAAGTCTCTATAGATGTGACTCTGCCTCCTCAACCTTTATTGGAGCAGCAGAAGAGATGTTGCACACTGCAGACCACGACTGCCAGCTGGTATTACTACATAGTCAGGAGATAAATAGGCACTCCATCCTGATATTTACCAAGAGGAATAGAAAAATTATCTACAGATTCTTGCATTTATAAACCATCTCACAATCTTAGAAAGGGGATAGGAGATAAATCTTGATAGGAAGAAGAGATTTATGGATGTTTCACCCTGGGTAAGGATTTGTAAGATGATGAGGTAGCAGAAAAGGCGATTCCGTTGAGAGCTGTTTCCTTTCAGAGAGACCTTGCAGGCACAAAGCAGAGAAAAACCAGGCTGTTTGTGTGATCTGGCCTCACCTGGCCAAGGGGCCAACCCACAATTGACAGAGGCTGGCAGACCTGCAGGATCCAGCTCAGCTCTGGGTAAGTAATGATGAGAAAGATAGGGACAAGCTGGAGGGTGTTCAAGATTATTGCAAGGTGAGAGGAATTGAATTATAGGAAGAGATTATAACAAAAATGAAATATTGCTCCACACCAGGTCTGTGCCTAGAGCAAAGCTTTACACATATAGAGTTGCACTGATTTATATTAGCAAAGATTTAACTTCTAATGTCCTCATTCACTTTGTACAGAACATTTTGATCCTTGGATGTAATAAGGAAATCAAAGTGAAAGTTTTGCCCCTTATCAGAACAGGATCTTCACGGATAATCAACAGGGGGAAGTCAGGTTTGCTCTCAAAGTACAAAAAGCTGTATTCAGTAGCAGAGATTTCTGCAGAAATTCAGAGGGGAAAAAATCACGCAAAGCGTCAGTTAAGGTCTCAAACACTGGGATTTAATTAAGACCTACAATTAAGGTATGTTGTTTGTCTACCAAAAGATTCACTGGCCTGAGTGAGAGCTGGTGGTGCTCAAGGCTGAGCAAGGTATCCTTAATTTGTGTAATATAAGTGTCAATCCCACAGCAGAAACACAGCTAAACACTTTGGTAATGATCAAAGCAAGAAAAAACACAGCAGAATTGAAGAGTATACCAAAGAGAGTGGGAAAATGAGGCCTGCAGCAATCATAGGTACAGATATTCTTAGTTCCACCCTCCCACCCATAGCAGACTACGTGTTGTGGGGCTAACAGGCCACTAGAGTGTCAAACAATGGCTTATCTCTGTAACCTTCACTGCTGGGCTTCTGAACAAGTACTGCTCACCCAGTGCTTAATAACCATCTCAGAGCTTGTTTCTAAAACTGCACAGGACATTTTATAAATGCAAGTGTACCATAACGTGCCATTGCAGGTGTCTCAGTTGCTCTGAATAAAACATCCACCACGAAGGCAACAAGTGTAGTTCAACATCTAAATAGCCCAGACAAGCAGTAACAGCCAGAAAAATGCATAAAATTCCACATGCAGCAGCTGCCAAAAAATTAAAATAAATAAAAGCAGACTTACTCCATCCATTAAATCCATCAGCCCCTAGGAGATCCATTAAAAAACCTACTCTCCATGCCCCAAGGGTCCCACTCCCCAGGATGCTCTGTGCTGTGGCCAGAGCTGCCCTACCCAGCGAATGCTAAGATGTAGAGGTGTCTCCTCTTCCTCATTCTGTGGGAACCAAGTCTCTTCACAGTGAGTTTTTTTGCTTCTTTCCTCCCTGTACTCTGGCCAAACATCCTGCATGCTGCATCTTCTCTGCACACTTCATCAGAGGGGAGGTGGTCACGGCTGTGCCACCCCTCCCTCTGTGCTCACATCCAGACCCTGTGAGCTGGGAACTGGAGCTCGAGGTGTCAGACCTGGCTGGGAGCAGGGCTGGCAGCCTGCTCTGCTCTGCTTGGCTCGCAGGAGAGAAAAGCTCTGTTGGTTTGTAGCCCTTTTACAGGAATCCTACGGGCTACAGCCCCCCAGGAGACATGAGCGTCAGAAGCACCTGTGAAAGGAGTCCCATGCTGCCTGGTGGGACTGGTGTAGGACTTGCTGTGAACAAAGTTTTCCACAACTCGGTAACATTTTGGGGTAGGATAATCTGTAATGAGCTGATGCTGACACACAAGGTGCCAAACACTGTTGCACCCAGGCAAAGTCACCGTCCTTTGAAGGACAGGGTCGTGTGTGGTCACTCCAGCCCGAGACAGCACCACTGCCAATGGTACTTCCTCAAGCCTGTGACATGTACTGTTCTCCAGTTCTTGGAGAATACGTTTTCTTTGTGCCCATAAACTCCTGTGCTCATCAAGAAAAACACTGGAGGCCATGGGAAAATGGTTATGAGCCTGACTCTTGATGTTTTCATTATGTTTTGTACAACACTGGTGGATTCCTGGTTGCTATCATATTTTCATTAGGTACCTAGAGATAAACACATAAATCAAAGCAATGTTTCCCGTGGTACAGGCAAATCAAACCAGCAATTATTTTCCCATTTCATTTTAAACCACTGAACTTCTGTTTTATCTCCAGATAATGACGACTATGGTTCTGACAGCAGAGGTCCACACACTCCTGCTCTACTCCTTCCCCATGGAGCACAAATAAGTTACTTGTTAATATATGAACTGTCATGTAAGAAGCCACAATTATGCATGATTCACCCCTACAAGCTATGTAAATCTGTGGTGTGTATATATGATAACAAATGAGTGTTACTTGATGAAAAAAACACAGGTGCCAAGAGCTAGGACTCTCTGTACTGCAGATGTCAGATATGGCATCAGTGTTAACACCTCCACCAACCCTTACCTTCAGGTAGACTCATTTCCAAAGGCTTATCAAGCATCCTCTATCACTCCAGTCTGTCAAAGCACTGGCAGAGAGCCAGACCAGATCCCGACCACGCAGCATTGTTTAGCGGGAAGTCAGGAGAGCAGATACAGCACGTGCCTCCTTCCACAGACCAAAAATTACAACACTTCCAGCCTCCCTGCTTTCAGTTTTATATGGTCAAAATTTGGCCCCAATGCTGTTGTTGCCTTATCTTTATTAAATTGTGGTGACAAACCATAAGGGAGTTGCACCACGTACCTGGAGCAGCAGGCTGATTCTGTCTTTGGCTAAGGAAACTGAGGAGAGGAAGTCTCCTCTATCCACTTCCAACCAGTCCTCATGCTCCATGTCAGCCAAGCTCCTTGTCAGCCAAGCCCCAAGCACATTTTCAGCATCACCGTGCAGCCCTGGGAGAAGTTAACAGGTTAATTCCCTGAGCAGCTCCCTTGCCACATGTGCCCAGCCTGCTTTCAGTCTCACGATGCCAGTGGAAGGCCACAAAGGTGAGTCTGAGTTATGGACAGAGCAAGAATGCAAAGTTATACTTTTCATTCCAGAGGATAAATATACAAACCCACCAGTTTCAGGACCCATCCTGACCACTTCAAAGTAAAATTAAAATTTACAGTGGTGGAGAACTTCATATCAGCCCAACTTTTAACATTTTAAATCCTTGATGAAGCAGCTACTAAAAAGAGTGGTTTGTACTACTTGGCTGTGATTTATTAATGTTATAAATTACAGTGTAGACTACCCTGTAATCAAGTGCTTGTGAACCCTGCATGTTACACCTTGAAAATGATCAAGTTGGTAGGTAACAGAAGCAGTTTCCTTCTTTAGATAAAAAAGTAGACACTTGAAACACAAGCCAGAGCAGTCCAAGGGTCAGAGTGAAAAAAACACTTGTGCTCTCAGGTTTTGAATTCTTCTTCATGCCATTCTGTTAGTTATGGTATTGGATAACATCTTTGGTGTTTTCTTAGCCCCCAGTGGACAGTAATACACAATTGGAATAATCTGTGTGTTCTGGGAACAAAGGGCCCCATTGAGTCACCGCTCACACGTGTCGATAGGAACGGGCCGAGTGCCACCTCGAACAGGGAGACGTTTTGATATGGGTCCTTGATTCTCACCCACACAAAGGAAGAAAGACCACTTCATTTTTCCTGCTCCTCGCTATGATTCTTCATGCTGTAAAGGCTGAAAAAAAATCACTGATTTCTCTCATTTGAAAGGAATAAAATGATTCTAATTGGTACTCCCTGTAGGGGAAGAAACTGGTGGGCAGCACTAGCGAAACACTGATTAGGCTGATGGTGCAAAGATACAGCAAGGGACTGGATATAATTATGCCAGACACATCATGTGCATTGTAAGGCGCTATTCACAGGAATTCTTATCTCCTGAAAACTTTAATTGTCTGAAAATTACTTAGGAGTTCGAGTGTATCCAGGTGATACCATGACAGGTCTGGTATCTCTCAGGTATTTCTGCACTGTCAATCACCGCAGCATGCAGATACCATAGCACACCATAACTCAGTTTGATCTTTTTCTCCCTTCTCTCACCCTGCCTGACCAGGTGTGCAGGGCTGCTAAAGCAGGTTTCCCCCTGGCTGCTCCTGGTGCACTTCCTTGGCACTTGATTTACAGATGAAAGACGAATATATACGGCTACGTTCACCAAAAGGAAGAGCAGATCCTTTGCTTTCTCTCTGTTGTACAAGTTTTGCAGGGCAATCTCTTGTCAATCACACTCCATTCCTGTTCATGTCCCTGAGGTGCAGTTTCAATACAGGGAAACACAATGTACTTTGCTCTGCACCCTGGGGATTAGCATGTGCATCAAGGAACTATCTCTTTATCTCTGCATTCAGAGTGCCTCCACTTAGAGTTTCAACGTTGCTCACAAATTCTTTAAGCTGCTTCTCCCTGCAGTACATGCTTAGTTATTAACAGCACCTTATATTTACAGATTTGCAACTAATACTCAAAAATTAAAGGGGTTTCTGAGATCTCCATGTTTCTAGTTTACTTTTGAAAACACTGTAGACCCAGACCTCAATGACCTGCCCAAGGTCACACTAGGAGTCAGGGCTAGAGCAGAGATCGGAATTGCAACTTCTGAAAAATTTGGAGGAGAGGACTATCAAGCCTTCCATTTACGTAATTTGTACATGAGATGTCAAACCAAATAGGCTGAGGAAGCTTCAACACCCCAGACTGCAGAAAACAGAGCATCAAGGCCCAGGTAAACCCATCCCAGTGTGGCTTCAGAGAGTCCCTTGGGTGGTTAGCACATGTATGTTTGCTCTTCCACAGAATGTCCCTTAAATAATACCTGGTTTCTTAAGCTGGTTTGGATGATTTTAGAGGTCTTTTCCAAACTTAGTGATTCTATGATCTCCAAAAGAGAAAAAGCTGGCCATCTTTCTGAGCTGATGAAGATGTTTCTCCTTATATTTTTCATATCAGGGTGAGAGCATGGTAGAAAACTTACTGGGGTTAAATCTCTTTCCTTGCCTGTTTTTCCTCTCAAGCCTGGATGAAGGTTTTTGTTTGGAGAGCTTGCTAACAAGCTGAGGTTTTCATCTTAGTAGGTTTGCTAATAGTACAGGACGTTCCCCTGGATTTGTGATTTCAATGCAGGGTTTTCTTTAGAGAGTGAGGAATTTTTTTATTAGAACCAGCCAGTCTAGAGAACTGAACTGTACCTAAAAATAGAAGGGTTTGCACTTTTTTTCACATGTTAAAAATAGAAATGTGTAGAAAGGGTCATGTATAGCCTGATTTTTACAAGAAGACAGAGGTGCTCTGAATGGAAATATTTCCTATCTGCCATCTAGTCGAGAAACACAGCATTTTAAGTGTATAAAGGATTATAGAGTAAACCTGGAGAGTCTGAAATGGAATGATACCATGCTGAAATAGACACATGTTTTCAGGGAAAGAATGAGATGTTTGGTCTTGTGAAGCACAAACAAATGTAGCACTTCAGAGCTGGGGATGTGCAATGGGATGCAGGAAGCAAAATTGTCCCATGTTGTTACTGAGCTCCTCTTAATTCTCCTGCTGGTGGAACCTCCCTCAGCCCTGACTCTGAGCACTGTGGAAAGGTGGATTCCCTTTTTCTCTGCTGAAAAAAAAATTACCAAGTTGCCTTATTTTCCCCCCTGCAGAATCCCTCAATGTCCATCCACAACACCCAGGCCAAATACTGAGCAAAAACACAGGCCTTAGAGGGGAAAAGTGCTCCCAGAGGGGCTTTCAAAAGCAATCAAATCTCACACCCAGTTAGAAAGCTGCATCCTCAGCTAAGCCTCATCTTTTTGGGTGATCTGGCAGAGTGAGGATCATTTAATGACAGATGGATTTTGTTTGCTGTGCTCTTCTTATCCCATGTTTCTCACAGTTAAACTGTGGTCCCATTTATCTGCCATATTATAGCTGAGATAGTCAAAGCTGTTAAAGCAATTTGGATAAAAAGTTACCAACAACTGTAACTGGAATTTGGCATCTAAATCTGTTAAAAGGGGAAAAAATCTCAGCTTTGAGGTCTATATTCCATTCAAAATCTGCAGCATTCCTAGTTCTGTTAAGTATTAATAGGCTACTTCAAAAGCAAAAAAAAAAAAAAAGAACCAAAAAAACCCAACCACCTTGTTTTAAATGGATATTTGCACCTTTGCACCATAGAGACTCAAGGTAGATTTCACGTGGCATGGCTCAGACTGTACAAAACACTGTAATATGCCACCCCAACTCATCTAAATGAGGAATTGCTTATTTTATTTTTCTTTCCCCCCTGAACATTATAAATGGTTCACCAAGTTCTTAAGATACATTAACCATTACCTCTCCAAACTGCCACCACCACATAAATCCCACCCTGGAGAACCAGCTGTGTCTCAAAAAGCTCAGGTCAAGTGTACATGACATTTCACATGATGTAGGTACCATGTGTGGCAAATTCAGTCCTCGATTACCTCCAGTTTAGAGACACTCATATTTCTTTCAAAGGATCTGATACCTCTTGATTTAATGACTGGGGCCGTTAAGTTTTTACTGCTGTACAGAAGTCCTTTCAGCTACAGCCATGTGAAGTAGCCACAGCTAAGTTCAATTCTTTCTAAAGCCAGGAAAAGAAAGTGGCCAACAGCAGCTTGATGTCAGTGGCCTTGTAGAGCTCAGCATGCTGCTTGACCTCCTGGTCCATGAGGATGAAGATGCAGAATAAGAGCTCCCTTCCAAGAGAGAGCAGAAAAGGAGCTTAAAAAAGCACCATGGCATTTAGAAAACAGGGAATGCCTTATGTTCTGCTTTGAGTCTTTTTCTCTTGTAAGACTATTCCCTGTAGAGATAAAAAGAGGAGTAGATACACAAACAAAACAAAAGAAAATCCAGATCTGGATCAAAGATAAAAAGTTGCAGCAGTTCATATGCTCATCAGTTGTTCAGAGGAAAGATTTTGACTAGGACCTCTGAGGTGTAAGTCAGCACAGTCTCAGAAGTTGGCAGAACAGATGAGGATGGATTTGCTGAACCAAGGGGTCCCATCCTTTGGGTTACTACTCCCATAATTAAATGTAAGTTGGTTTAGTAGTCATGCCAAAATCCATGTCTGAACAAGTGCTTGTTGTGTCCATGCTAAGTGGAGCTAGAGTCCTCTTGCTATTTTGAAGTTAAATGTAAAACTCATGTTGATTTCCAGGAAAAAAAATTAGTTCTTTACACTGTTTATGCATAAAATGTACCATATTTTTATAGCCTCACATATATCCCAAAAGCAAAGCTGAGGTTATGAGGTTTTTAAATAACTATGGATAGATTTGGCAGTGGCTCATCACATGGATTTTTTTCCTCTTGAAATGGCAGTGGTGCTCTGAAACAGAGTAAATAATAAACAATACTAACCAACACATTCATGAAGAAAAGTGTGTATTCCCATCACGGGCAGTAGCTCCAAACTGAATACTTCCTTCTAGAGTCTGAAACTATAAACCAAAGGGCTTTTTCTGGACTTTATAACCACTGAATGAGCAGCGGGTCCTGAGCAGGTAGAGAATGAAGTGCTGTAAGAGAAGGTATGGAAAGATGGGAACCCTGAGACTGAGTCGTCTGACATAAAGTGTTTGCCCCTGAAAACTTAGAAGCAGAAGGAGAAGTTTCCCCTGTTCCCTAAACACTCCCTTTGTGTCTACCACATGTATAATTGATTGTAAGCAAACCATTCATGCTGAACTCAAAGCTGCTTCATGCACACAACCACATTAGAGGAGTTGCAGACCATGGAAACACCAGAGCTGATTTAGGCATCAATTATGGATGAGAAACTTCTTCAGTATAAATAAACTTGCTGGTTCACCACTGTACACAGAAACGTCTGAATAAAATAATTGATTATTCAAAGGCAGAATTCTTGCAGATCATCTCAAGGACAGGTTTTCTGTTTGAGCACATGCACGCACACATGTGACCATGAACACACTTGGTGAAACTCCTAAACCTTGACCAAACAGAAACCAGACATTGATCTACTGATAGACTCCTCTTTCTTGAGTGGCCCTATTCCAGGAAAGCACTTCCTCTGGGCTCCCTCTGAAGCCTCCTGCCATATTTACAGCCCTGGGTGCCCCACTAAATCCTACCGTCTCTTCAGGAATTTTCATGAAGGGCAGGTCTGGAGTTCTCCCTTGAGTAGAACTATTCCAATTATTTGTTCAACTTCAGGGCAAACCCACACACACGTGTGTATAAATTTGAAGCTCTGAAGGTGACCTATTTTCCAGCTGCAGAACACTGTCGCTATCAGAGGGTTTTTCCAGCTAGGAAAGGATATGAACCAGAGAGATGCAGAGCAAACTGCTGTGCCTGCATTATTTAGAGGCTCAGCATGCCAGGTTCACAGGTGTTCAAACTGCCCAGGAACTATTTGGCCCACTGTAATGGAAAACATGATCTTAGAGATTGAAATCAGCCAGCAAGAAAAGGTGTTTAACCAACTGGCTATGGCAGGACAAAGCAAAAATCAAGGTTTTCTTTACATTCTTTTTATTGCTTTTGTTACGTTTTTCCCCTGGCGCCTGCAATACTGCTTGCCTGATATCCCTGGGGACTGCTGGCAGTGGAGGGATTTATTAGGTAGAAAACTCCCAAAGTATCTGTAGGAACTATTGCTCACAGTTGCAACATTTCAGACAGAAAAGAACTTGCAGAAGGGAAAGGGACTAAAAATCCGGTTCTGATTCTGGAGTGAGTCTCTGAATGGGGACACCCTGTATATAACACAACGCAGAACATTTTATATGTTCAGCTTTGCCAAGGTAGTCACAGCCCAGTGTTACTGGGGAAGGTGGGCACGACAAAACAGGCAGAAGGTCTTGTCCCTTTCTGATGTCCTGCTTGAAAACTGCAGATCAAGTTGCTGGAGCAGCAGCATTTGCTCAGAGCACATTTGCCACCATTTCTCCATGCTAGACTGGGTTTAGGGGTAGAGCAGAATTATTCCTCAGCAGAGACTGAAGTCCCCAGAGTATCAGTCCACAACAGAATCACATCTGCAACTGGGTGGCCAGAGAACATGCAGGCACCAAGTATCATTTCTTCCCTAAATATATGGGACCTGTCTGACCTGCCTGGGAGGAACCAGGACTGCTCAAACCCAACACACTCTGCCTTCATCACTCCTTCCCAGCAGCTAAAAATAAAGCAAGTCACTCTCTTAAGTTAGAAGTCACAGCCACTGTGCTAAACTGCACTCAGCTAACTCTTTCTGCCCTTACAAGTCTGTGATTATCAAGCAGAAAGACAAATATTATTGTAAATATCTTTCTGATTATGCAGAGGCATCTAAAAAAGTCTTTTCTCTCTTTGTTCCTTCAGTTCCAACTCACTGCTAAATATACACCCAGAAGTATAGGACAAAAGTGTATAAAACTGCCTCACTGACTTAATTCAAAATCCAATTTCTAAAGGATTTTAGGACCTGACTGACAACAAAAATTAGGTGTCTGAAACACAGCTAAGAATATTCCCGAATATTCAGACATAGTCAAGTCTTACGAACCACAGATTTAAAAAGACTTCAGGCTCCTCAATGACCTTTGAGAATTGCAGGTCTGTTTCTGCATTACTTAGACATTGCAAAATATAACCATATATTTTTGCCCACAGTTCCTACTTTGCAGAAACCAAATTATTTTCTTTCCTCTAAATATATATTTATAAATACATACGCACACACTGTAGTTCTGCACTAATTGGTATTTGCAATGTAAGCACTGGCCTTTCCTTCCTTTTCCTCAGTAAAAGTAAACATGATCAAAGTCCGCCAGTATTTAATGATGAAAATGCACCGTGTCTCTAAAGTCTTAATGTCATTGGAATGAACTTGAAGATAGGTTTACAACAAAAATAATTAAAAAAGGTTTTCATAACAAATTCAGAGGGGAAAAAGCCATAATTACCTTTTCTTTCCTTAGCATTTTTATTTTGTCTAAGGTTAGAAAGGAATAAACAAAGATGTTTTAAAGTGACCTGTGAGGAGCAAAATAAATGCATAGAGATTTTATCCAGCACTTCTAAGGATCTTGGAAGTGCTACAACTACACTGTAGTTTCTTTGTTACAGCCCTGTATACATTTATACAAAAGAAAGATGAAAGGGGGGAGAGAGTGGTTGATACGGCTTGTGAGAAGTTGGTGGAATTAGATGGCAAGGGGTCAGGTTACAGACAATGTAAGCTAAAATGCATCAAAGGATATGAAGCAAAAGACTAGATCAAAGTCTAAGAAGCCAAGTACAAGAATAAAAGAGTGATAATTGTAGGCAGTGAGAGAAAGCACTGGAATAGAAATGTGATAATGGTATGACCTCATGACTCAATCTCCATTTTTTTTTTATTTTCCTCAAGTCACCAGTTTCCTCACACGGGCTGGAGAGGGCGGGAGTGTTTGTGGAAGCAGGGAGCAGTAAGGGGAAGAAGGGAGAGGAATTCTGGGGTTGATAACCTTCCTGGGCTTAGAGGAAAAATTCACTTTGTTTTTTGCAATGTGCTTCATTCATAAGTTTTCCACAGGGTGACAGGGCTGTCCTCACAGATACTGTTATGAAACAGGGAGCCTGGGAGACTGAAAAGCAGAAGGTCAGATCCTGCTTTCCTGCAGCCCAGCAGAACGTACCAGGCACCAGTGGGAGTGGCTCTGTTTTAAAATCCCAGTTAGGCCCTATTTTAGAGAAACTATTGGGCACTGATGTCTCTCTGCTCTGTGGCTGAGACAACATGGCTGGGAAAGCTGTCATCATCCAGGGAGCTCCTAAATTATACCCCTGTTCAGCAGTAGGCTTGATCTGAGGAAGACTTTGCATTAGATACTCACTTTTTTTTTAGGAACTAAATGTATTTTATTGCCAAGGAAGAACTTCCCTTTCAATATCTAATGAGGTCCCTCAGTCCTCAGTGATGTACAGCATGGAGTGGAAGTCCCTATAGATCCAAAGCAGTCTAGCAGATCAGGGGACATCTCACCCTGGCTTGCTGGCTGCTGAAGAACCTCTTCAGCTCTCACCAAGCCCCAGTGGGAGCCAAGGGCATTGGTTCAGCTGACTGCATCAATTAAGGCTGGGCTTTGTTCCTTGATCCCTGACAGGACACATTTGCCCATTCACACAGGTTTCAGGTTGAGACTGGGTAATGGCCATCATCATCTGGCATGACCAGCTCATACTGATACATTTCCTGCTGTCTTTAAAGGTTGAGGCCAAGGCTGCACAGGCTGTTCACTCTTCTTAATAACATGTCACTGCACTTTGGTCTATGCTTGATCTATGGGAGTGGGAGACAAATGGGGACAGTCATCACAGGCAAGTCTCCTTTCACTGTCCACATGGCTGAATTGGTGCCACAACCCCACCCTGTTCTAGTGGCTTTGGGAAAAGGAAACAGTTGATGTCAGAGAAAAGCAGCTTCTCTGGTGTCTCCTCAGCAATGCAGACACCCATTTCTGTTTGATCTGGAATGGAAAGGAGGCACCACTGTCTTGCATCCTCCAGCCTTTTTTTCCTTGCCTTCCCTTCTCCAGTGAAGCCTCCAGACATCTGTGTTCTCTTTAGTGAGTGAGCAAATCAAAGTAAACCGCTTACTCGTCCCTCAGAAATCCATTTGTTGCTTGAGATATGTGCACCATATATCTCTTCACCTCCTTCCTTTCAGTGCAGTTTGCTCAGAGTCCTTTGGCAATGTGTTTATTTATTTTTCAGATATAGTGGTTGAGCTCAAGCTCTAGACCATGGCATGGGATGGAGGAATATGTCAGCAGGTTCTGGGTTAGTGGATTTTGAAGAAGCAAAAAAACCTTTGAGAAATTCAATGTGTGTTCAAGTCTTTCCTTGCTGCGCCACAGGTTGATGTTCAAGTCTTTCTTCCTGGAAAATAAGCTAATGAGAAATAAAAGAGGCAAAAAGGTTGACAGCTCCTTCTCTGCCTCACTGAACTGTCTCTAAGCCTGTGTAGATTCCTTGTCCCATTTGTGTTCCATTGCTTTGCTGATGAGAGCTCAGCTCTTCATTGAAACATCTGAATCTGTCATAGGGACATGGTTAACCAGAATCATTCTGAAATCTCTTGAAGTGTGGTTTAGTTTATGCCTGAGTGAAAAACTTGCAAGACCTTCCAGACAAAGATCCATACCTCTGCCCTGGGCTATACTCTCGAGAAGTGAAAGCCATTAGTGTGTTGACTGACCTGATTCAGAAAGGTCCTTGCTTTCCAAAGTAATTTCACTTCTCTGTGTGTTTCATTTCTAGTATTTTCAGTTTACATAGAACACAAAACCTGAGAGACACATCTGTAAAATGTTGCTTTTGAGCTCAGATGTGCATCAATATTTCCAGTGCTTAAAGGTCACTGCACATTATCCCCAGGAGCTGAATGGGCAGGGAAAACTCAGGAATTTTGAGGACTAGGGAGAGTATGGGAGAACAGAAAGGAGTGTGACAGTCACAACATGCTTGTCATAAAGGACATGAGAAATCTACAGGAGTGGGCATTCTCAGTATTGCATCTTCTCTGGCTCCCTACAGGCTTTGATGTTCAGGTGATGCTCCTGAAGAGCAGGTCACATTTGGAGCCCAGTTTTGGCATTGTCTGATCCCAGCACACCTGTGGAGCAGTAGCAGAAGGTTCTAGCCAGAACTCCAGTGGCCTGGAGCTGCTGACTAGTGCTGTGGCTGAATGCCAAGCTCCCTTGCAGATATGCTGACACTGACATGGACCAGAGGTACCTGTGGAGTGTGGTGTGCTCTGTGCTGCTCTCTGCCCTCACTAAACCCTGCTGCCCCATGCTGATAAAACAGCTCAGAAAACACTGCCAGGTCTGGTCATGGTTCAGCTGTGCCAGGCCTGGTACAACTGCTGTGAGTCACGGAAGATAAAGAGAGTAAACATGTAGGAACTTTTGCCTTGAAACTTGCTTAATACCATCAACTGTTCAAACTTGAATGCAGTGGAGCTGGTCTAAAATGTCTTCTAAAGCTTGAAAGGGACACTGGCCACTGCTCTATCCACTCTTGGGGAGCCACATTGGCATCATCAATACCCAGATCCACCAAAGAATCATCCCATTGTGACTGCACCACCAACAGTCCCACTCTGAAGCCTTGAAACCATGCAAGAGTCTGGAGGAATCCACACAGAGACAAGAAGGAAATGTGGCCTGCACAAAGATATGGAAATTGTCCTGCACATCAACAGAGAACCAGACAGCAGGAAGAACAGACTAAAACCCATTTACATTATTCTTGTTTTAGGTGAATTCCTGCTTTGAATTCTGACCCTTTGAGATGTATTAGAAATACAAAACTTCATTCCCAATGTCTGTCACAAACTATTATTTTGATAACGTGTATGTGACAACTCCCAGACCCAAACGGTGTAGAAGGATTAAGGAATAGAAGTTCAGTGATATTTAAAGAACTCTGAAGAACACAAGAAGAGCACAACTCTGAAGAGCACAAGAAGCATGTCTGAAAGGTTTCATTTTATTAGGCAACTATTTGTTTTTAGACACCTGTAGAGGTCCTGCACCCAAAATTGATGTCATACAGTGTCTTGTGGTTGTCTACTCCGGAACTGTGAGTAAAAGAAACTTCCCTAAACCCAGTTCCTGTTTTTCTTCTCCATGTCCTTTTCTTTTGAGTTGTGTAAAACATGTGACTTTCATTGACTCACATCTTCGTGAAACACCTAATTCAGACATGCTTTTTCCAGGATGCTGCTAATTTCAGTCACTTAGCTTGGATTTAACATATCAATTACATTCCAATATATTAATAGTTATCAAACTCTGACCCTAGGAGACAATGTGCGAGCACAGGATAACCCAACAGCCACCGTGCAACAGCCACCCTACATCTGGCCAAGGAACATAACACAGAAAGACATTGACACTCCTTGTTACTCAAAAAGATAAAGGAACAAGACTCACAGTGGGGTCAAAAGGATGAGGAACCCTTATGGACTTTTGACACAAAAGCCACAGGCTTTCCAAAGAAGAGGAAGGTTAAGGTTCTTCTGACCTAAACCAGCCTAGCCAATTTCCTGGACCAGTAAGGCCCCATATTTTGTTGCATCCCACAGTTTTGACATAAATCTGGACATGTTGTACTCCTTTTGCCCAGTTGTTTCCCATTGACACGTTTGGACAAGTATAAGAAACCACAAAGGGAGGAGGGCGGTCAGTGATGAGTGTTGAGTGTGCACAGGAGTGTGAAATATTTCTAAGATCTTCCAAAGCACCAAAGAGAAAAAATACCTTATACATAAATCACATCACATGTTGTGTCTTTAAGGGGTAATCACCAAAAAAAAAAAAAAGTCTTCAATAAAGTCTCTGCTGTGAGAAAATTGTCAGCTAGTTTTGATCAATCCAGAAAGTCAAATCAGACAGTGGTGGGGAAAGTTTCCTTGACTGAATGGAGCTGGAAGATCCTGTTTTTCAAAGTTGATTTCTTTTCTGTATATTTTTAGTTATTTAAGTAATTTTTTTGTTTGATATTGTTCAGTGTCTTTGTTAATTTGAACTATTTGGCCCTAGTTAAAAAGCAGAGCCATGTTTACCTGGCTTTGACATGAATGTAGCCCTCTCAGCACCAAGACTCTTAAGGTCAGAACTGCTGCAGTTTCCTCCCAGGTATCTTGTCAGTCCCACACAGCTCTTGGGCAGTCCACCAATGAATTATTTATCTAACAAGGCCCCTCAAAATATTCTAAGACCTCTTAAAAGAAGGCATTTCCTTCAATTGACAAAAATCAACAAAAATGGTCATTTCTCCTGCAATTTTGTTGGGTTAGAGATCATTCAGAATGACGGGGGAAATTTGGTAATGAAATCAGAGAAGGCTCAGAGGTTTTAATCCCATTGACCTTCCTTTAAAACTGCTAACATTTTTTTAGAGTCTTATACTTCTACAGCTTCTACAGTCTAAAAGAAAAATCTGAAGCCCACAGCTAGTTCAGATTTTCAACTGCAAGAGGAAAGCTAAGTCGAGGAGGGACCTGCTGTGGGGACAGTCCTCCAGCCCCCTGCCAAGGGGCCAGCAGGTGGTGAACAGATGAGGCAAAAATGCTTCTTGGGAAGTCTTTGGAAGAGGGATGTCAACAAACTCCTAACAGCCCCAGACATCCACCAGCAACACCTTGGCTTCTGTGACCCAGAGATTTATAGCCTTCCTTTCTAAACATTCTTTCTTTCTGTTGCATCTACTGCGGTGATACAAACCCTGTGCTCGGAGACACAGCAGGAGCTGTGTTTTCATCACACACCCTGTAAAGCTTTACAGTTGCTGCTCTCCTTTTAGGGTCTTCTGTCTCCCCACTCACTCCCCTTTGCACCTGAGCGTCCCCTTCAGCAAGGAACCCTCTCACAGTAAGGAGACCCTGACTGGGAAACAGCAATCATAAATTTTGCAGATTGGTTCAAGATACTCTTCACCTCCTCCTCCTTTCTCGCTTTATCTTTCAGTTTTGGGGAGATTCATTCCCTTGCAGGCTTGTTTGCTTTCATACCCTACTTTCCCACTCATGCTGCAATAATGGCTTATCCCTGTGATAGGGAATTTTAGATCCAAGCTTAGTCCCAAGGTCACAATTTCTACCATTTTGCAAAACAGTAGAAAGCAGAAATTCCATAATGGCTTGTTACTATGAGTTAAGTTTAATATACTTAGCAGTTTCTCTTAGGTAGATCTGCAGCAGAACTGACCTCACTGACTGAATGAATCACTTGTCCCCCAAGGGCAGGAATGTTTCTTCCAGGACAGGATTGAAGCTGCTTTCTTACAAAAGCACTATCAGTCCCAAGCAGGGCGTTGGAAGCTGCCTGAGCCACACACCTGTCTTGTAGATAGTTCCTAGGCCTGCCAGGCATTTACCATTCAAAAAATATACATTCTTCATCAACTTGAGCTGAACTTTGGCAAAGGGTGTAGGGGGAAGAAAGGAGAGGAAAGGAGGAGGGGAGGGACTCAAAGGGTTCAACTGGAAGTTTTTGTTCAATTCTTGACAGAAATGAATATCCAGCTCTGTCTATTTTGGCTCTTTAGTGCATTTGTTAAATGTGCCAAGGCTAGAATTCTTACCCCATATGTTTTCCAAGGATTAGATTTAAAAATAATAATTGGTTACTTGTTAACAAGAGTATTCCAGCAGCTTCAGGTGGCAGGACTAAATATCCTGAGGAGAGAAAATGTGACATGAACTAGTCTGGTCCCAAAAGCAGGTAATCACTGTCCTGCCTCAAACTGTCCTGTAGGTGTCACAGAGGAGAGCTCGTTCCCACTGGGTTTGCAATGGGGCACATTCCACCATCATCCCAGAAGTATTTGCTCACTACATCAGGTCAGGAGTAATCAGAGAGCGAATTGGACTTTTAGAACTACCAGCAAAGCAGATGTGCATGTGACACAGCATATTCAGCCTGCCAGTGGTCAAGGTTACACTCCAAAGTGAGGTTGTGACACACTCCCCAAACTGGCACTGGACACATCAGAGCAGACACATGGTGGGGCCCTTGGTCTGTGCTGATCACAGCATCACAGGGGCTGGGGTGGGTGAGAAGCATGGGAAGAGAACTCGGATGAGCTTGATACATCCCAGCACTTCAGCATGTTTTTGTCTTCAGACATACAAAGGAACTCTTCATGCATTTCCAGCTAGAAATGGGCTGTATTTAGAGATTTATGCCTTAATTGTGGTGAATAAAGGCATAAATAAGAGTCACCTATTCCTGTGGCCGTGGCTAAGAGATGCTGCATCCAAGACTTAAATATTTTTGCGTGCCTGATCCATACCTCCCGTGTGCTAAGAAGCCTTTAAGCTCTTTTTAGCTGATGAGACATGAGCAGGTGGTCCAATTGTGAACAAAATGTCAGAATCCTTTCCCAGGTACAAAACCCCACTTAGAGAGACAGTCAAGCTATGCTGATAAACGTCAACTAGCCCCAGGCACCACCAACCCCCAAATCTCTGCTTTCAGTGCTAACATTAAGTCTAATTATGTTCATCCTAAATCTGCTTCCAGTCTGTTTTCATTACCTTCATTCACGTTACTTTACTATCACTTGTCCCTGCTTGCTGGCCTGATGTGCGATCAGATCAATTAGCAGATCTGATGCAGTGTGTTTGTATTCCTCATCAGCTTGCATGTGGCACTTCTTGCTTTCCTTGACCTGCAGTGTGGCTGGTACACTGGGCATGCAAATTTCTCATACTGGACAACAGCTCCATGAGTGTTTTCCAGAACATTACCAAAACCTCTTCCTCCTGAGGTCAGCAAACAGAAAAAACATAAACCCTGATGTGTCTCTAGTGGGAAGCTGTTCTTTACACCCCACAAACAAATGGTACGTGTGTTAAACAAGGCACGTAAATAAGGTACTTTTGTTGGATTTCCAGGAGCTCTGACGGGCTTCATAAAAGCTTGTTTTGACAAAAGTGCTCACTCTCCAGCTAACTGGTCAAACACCTGGAGAGAGCAGTGATGTAAACATATTGTGGAGGGCAACTCTGCCTTCTGTAGCTCGGTCACATACAGAGTGACAGGATAGCCTGGACAACATAAGGCTACAGGGAGACTTTATAGCGCCTTCCTGTACCTCAAGGGGCTACAAAAGAGCTGGAGAGGGACTATTGACAAGATCATGGAGTGACAGGTCACGAAGAAATGGCTTTAAACTGACAGAGGGCAGGGTTAGATTAGATATTGGAAAGAAATTCTTCCCTGGGAGGGTGGGCAGGCCCTGGCACAGGTTGCCCAGAGAAGCTGTGGCTGCCCCATCCCTGGAAGTGTTCAAGGCCAGATTGGACGGGACTTGGAGCAACCTGGGATAGTGGAAGGTGTCCCTACTCATGGCAGGGAGTGGGAATGAGATGATCTTCAGGTCACTTCCAACCCAAATCATTCTATGATTCTATGATAACAAAGGCCTTTTCCAGTTTCCCTTTTTCACTCATTATATGCTGGAAGGTAGTGCTGTCTGCAGGTTACATCAGGGAATATTGCGGCCAAAGGGCCTGGATTTTCAGATGTACTGAGCATCCAAGTCTCCAGGTGTTTACAGTGGGATGTGTAGGAGCTCTGTGTTTCTGAAAACAACATTTACAATTTAGATCAACATTGTACATCTGCATGAATAAAACCTCTGAAGATTATCTCATTCTGGAAGGGGTCTAGGCACCTACAGCTACCCTTGTGCCCATTGAGTGTGGCAGGCTTGGCTCTGAAAGCAGACAAAAGGCCAATGACATCCCTGGGATAAGTGCACTGTTCCCAGTGTAGCTGCCAAAAGGAGAAACCTAGATAGGAAAATTGCTCTCCCTTCTTCAGAGAGTTGTTAAGATTCTGAAAATTACTGTAATAAATTGTGAGATTTCAAATGGAAGGTGCCACTGAACAGTAGGTCGTTATGTCTGGGAGGATTTTATAGGCATTTCTATAGTACTCATGAAAAAGATAAGGAAAATTATATTTTGACCACATTCTCAAATGCATGTGTCATTTCTCTGTGCTTTTACTCAGCTGTCAAGAGACAGAATTTAAAAGGATACTCAACAAGTTGTTACTATCCCAGTATAACACAAGGTTTTTCATGGAATTTTTAAGTAGACTATTTACTGATAAGCAATAATCCTCAAACCTTTCTATATTTAATAAATTAATTTCTAGTATGAGTTTTAGCATTTACCACTCTTATCCTTTTAGTGAATTTGGTCAGTAAGACCAAGAATTAGCCACTTTTAACAAAGGTTTCTTTTCTTCTATTTCTCAATTTTGAGACTATCATTTAAGTATGATATTACTATACCCAATCAGAATTAAGACTATACCCACAGAGATGGGTAACGTTGTGGGCTGTCATCACATTCTTTGCTTTATAAGATCAGTAGAATTGCCAGCATCACTGGAAAAAGAATATTTCAACTGACAAAGCAGAAAAGAGGAAGGTTCCTGAAAAACTAAAGGAGATTCAGTAACTCCCTTCCTTTATATGAGAACAGACATTAATTAAATCAAGGCCCTCCTTGATCTGTGCAGTTGAAAGAAACGGGAAAAGCATTGCATTTCGTGTTCCTTGCAGAATAATAATTCCTAACATTTTTAGTAACAAATGGAATCATTGCAAAGCACCCTTATAGGCATCTGCTGGGACAAACACAGGTGACTAGCTGTTACAACCAAGGACATGAGACATGTGAGGAGCAGTTATTTGCAGAGGTGCATAAAATAAGCATTAGATAATATAAGTAGTAGATAAGATTCAAATGACATTAGTATGCCAAGGTTTCTTGTTCAGTGTCTGAAATCTCTACAGAGATTAAAAACCCTTGGATATTTGAGCAGCATATTTTAACTTTATTTCTGTGTTGTTTATTTGTGGTAAGTATTGGCTGTCCATCTGAATTATGGGGTTTGGGGTTTGGGTTTTTTTAAACTTTTCTATAGAAATAGGAACATGTCCTTCATTAACACCAAGTCATTAACACTAAATCAAGTCAATGCTTGTTGGCATAAGGGAGGCAGCCTTTTAGGAGAAAGAAGTATTTTAAATTCCTGTCTTCTTCAGTCACTTTCTGAGCTTCACACAAGCATTCTGCTCCTGCTGGTTTACTGTTTCCACTTGGGCAAGAAGTGGATGCAAGGAATAAGTCCCAGCCCCAACCCTGAATGGCTGCATGCTGTCACCGATGTGTGGATTCCCCATTCTGTAAAGCTTTGCAATTCCCTGGGCTGGACCCTCAGAAAGTCAGTAAAGAGGAGTGTCATTCGGGCTTACTTTTGTGAGAGGATTAATGTCTTAATCAAATAACTTACTTGGAAGAAAAATTAGCAGATGCTGCAGCATTTCCATTGTCCTTCAAAATACCATTAAAAGTTCCTTATGCTCCCTAAGATCAGATATGTGTGTGACGGTCCCTATTCAGCCTGTGTTTGCAGTTTGCATATTTCTGTGTAAATGTGTGTCTTACAATTAGCTTGAGGATGTGCTTACAGTTGCTTTTACAAGTCCTCATTCTTGACAGTTTTACGGATGTTTGCACTAAGTAGCTTTTAGTGGCATACTGGTGAAACTAGGCACCTTGTTTTCCTTTCTTAAAGGCCCTTGGTTCTAATACCTACAAAGACTAATCCATTTGCCTCAGCTAATCCAGTCTAAAAGTACTCCAGTGCACTTGAAAGGATGTCCTGTGAGCAAAACATCTCACCTTGAGAATGGGGAAAAACTTGTTTTGGAAGTTGCTTCCCTCTGAAGCAGCAACTCCAATTGGCTAATCTATTTAGCAAAATTAATGAGAGGGCCATGGATTGAGTTTCATGGCAGACTAAAGCTCAGCTTTCTCAAAGAAAGGAATTCATTGTTGAACCTTTGATGGTCTAAAGGAGGAGAGGTGCATTCATATGTTTTGGGTAACTCCCTCATCATTACTAAGATAAAATAAAAAGGCTTTAAGGTTTCTTTCACCAATCACCCCACAAGTTGGCAATTATATAGGATTACTAGTATCCCATAGACCTGAGCTACCAACAGCTATTTTATTCACTTGTGCAATGCATTTTATGGTAATAACAAAAGAGCCCTTCAGGCTATTTTGTGGTCCATACAGATTTTGAAGGAGGGAGAGCTCTTATTTTTGTTTGTGTTTTGAGTGGGGGTGATGGGCAAAAAGGGGTTTCTTCTGCCAAGAGATTAGTGTGAAAGAATGAAATGAAATGTTTTGGTCTTGTTCAGTTCTAGTCTAATCAAGCCTACTCTCAAATTAATGAGCTCTTACCGGGGGGAACATCTCTCGATGCTGGAAGGCAGCAGTAAAGCTATGCACTTCTATTTCGAAAAAATGTAAAGCAATATCCTTTTTGGCTTCAGATAAAACAGTGAAAGAAGCATTTTTCATCTTTTAAGGTTTGATTTAATGCTACACTGACTCGCAGGGTTTGTGTTTATTGGAGGCATTTTTCTAGAGAGCTGAACAAATTGCCAATAATTTGAGGGTTAGTATTCTGGTCTCTTTTGGCTCATGGTGAATGAAAAGTGTGGGACAAGGAAGTCTAGCAAGGGAAACTAAACTGCATTTATTTTGCATATAGGCCTTCCTAAACCCCTGTTCAGGTCATACCAATTCATCTTTAGTCCTTTCTTCTAATAGCCCTTCCTTGTTCTTTCCTGAATTTGTTCTGCACTGCCCTAGCTAGCTGCAGCAGAGTCCTTCAGCTCTGGAGGGATGAGTTTTATCACAAAGTGAGAAAACTTTGTATAAAATCCATCATGCCTCAATGGCTCACAAGACTGCAGCTGATGGGCTCTTCTGGGACTGGAATAAAGCACAGGCACAGGCCTGTAGTGCCTGAGGGCTGTAGATCCTGGTGTTGTGGAGCAACAACGCATGGGAGTCCTCTGTGTGCCAACGCATTCAGGTCACCTTGAGGTACTTCACAGTGCTAAGAGCAAAATCCCTCCATGTTCCACAAAAACAAACCCCCACAGTTCTGTACTGCCAAAATCCAAGGCTGGCAAGTCTCATGCTTGCACAGTAGGAAATGCCCATTGGAGTCTCATGTGCAATTGTAGTTTCCCCTTTGTGTGCTCATTACAGAACTCTCATGAATTATCTCAACACATATTTTCTCACTTTATTTATCACAAAGAGCGACTAGGGTTCACTGGAACCGCGTGTGGCTTGTATTCTCTTGTAACCTTGTAATTTCAACAGTGTTTTCAGGTCTTATCTGCTGTTCTCTATATCCAAGCATTGTACTGAACCAAGGTGTGTCCATACATTCTTTGAGTTTCCTATTCTATTGCTGCTATAATTTGACAATATTCCAAAAGCATCAGTTAATCTTTACAACAATCTGGGGAGATAAGGCCTGGAAGGATTAAGCCCAAACTTGTCATATTTTCTAGTGTGAATAATGTAGGGACTGACTAAATACACCGTACTTTCATAGGACAAAAGTAGAAATGTACAAATACAAACCTCATAGTTCCAGATCTAGGTGAGATCCTAGTGGGGTTTGGGTTTTTTGGTTGGTTTTGTTGTGGGTTTCGTTTTTTGTGGTTTTGTTTGTTTGTTTGTTTAACAGGCTGGACCTTTCTGTGTATGAGGGGAGTTTAGTGGAGGAATTTACCATGAGTGAAGTAACGTGGAAATGTTCTTCTAAGTCATTTATCTAGCATCACATCAAAGCTCCCTGCTTGACTCCAGAGAAAGTCAATGATTCTGGTCAGGGATTCAGGTCCCTCAACCTCACCATCATCCATCTGTGTCCTTCACCAAGGTCCCTGCCTCATTTACTGTCTGTATTCCAGCTCCTGGGACATGTGAGGCAATGGTCTGGCTAACAGCAGCCTCCTTCAGCACAAACCATGATTCATTTCCTCAATATCATCCTCAAATAATGCTAGAGGCCGAAATGCCAGACACTACAATTCAGTTCTTCTAATGTCTGCTAACAAAATACTCTTGGATTTATTTTTTTTTAAGAAGAAAAATTTAAAAAACAGGGCTTGCCACTGGTGGAAACCTACTGAATTTCACCTACTCAATCAGCAACACTGGACTTTGAGAGAAACAAGGTATATGTCTATCTTTTGAACCAAGAGAGAAACTGATATCAGAATATATACAGCATTTTCCACTCTGGGCAAGTCCTGATGGGGGATGAGGCAAGTGAGTTGTTGACAGTCTGGATAGGTGGCAAACAGCATTGGCAAAACTGGCCTTCAATTTTGGAAAGGAATAAAATGACATCTCAAAAAGCTTTTAACCCATCCAGTCTTTATCCTCTACTGTTACTGCTGCAACACAGCCTGCTTCTTGCTTCTCTTGGGTACCCACCAGTGTCTTCATTCTATCTCCAGTGCTGTAGGGCCTGTTGAGTGAGAGAAAGACTCTTTGTTCCTTACCCCATGTTGGTCTCCATCAGCCTCGAAGACCAGTTCCAAATGCATGGCCTGATTGTTGAAGCCACTCTCTTCAAAATCAGTATGGTGTCCTCAAGAGAGCTGGAGAATGTGCAGGCAGCAATGCTCAGGGATTTCAAAAGTTCTTTTTACAAGCTGTAACCTGGTCCCCAGGTGAGCTACCCAGCTCATTTTCAAGCTCCTACTTCAAAGCTAAACAGCTCTGCAAACTTACGGATGAAATAGCTGCAAGAAGTGCTTTAAAGTTGTTCATATTACTTTTTCCATCACGTTTCATGCCTTCAAAATACCAAAACTATTTTTGCTAGAACATTCCCCAAAATATTCGGGCAAAGGAATACACCCAGCAGGGAAATTTCCAGTAATGACCATTACGGGAGCTTGTTACCAACTCGTTGTGATTTTGCCAAGCACTAACAGGAAGAGACAGGCTGCTGTAGTGATAGCTGCTGGTGTCAGCTCCGTGTGGAGTGACACCAGGAACCGATATTGTTGAGTGGTGCCACATGTAACTTCTGCTAGTGCTCAGAAAACAGGACTTTTTCTCAGTAAATGGTAACTCGACAGGCCGCAGTTGTATTTTAAATGAGTGGTTTTACACTTGTAATGAGCTGTGAAGATGGGGCTAAACAAGGGAATCTGTATGACAAAGTCACAGAGGGCTGTTTCCCAGAAAGGATTGCTGTGCTCCAGCAGCCCGGCTTCCTGCAGGCCAACAAAGGCAGCCCGAAAGCTTAAGGTGAGCTCTTCATCGTGGGCTACAAAGCAGGTACTGATCTCAGGCACGGCATGTTGGTGAGAACCAGAATTTAAGTTTATAAAAAATAAGTAGGAGTGCAGCAAGACACATTCCTTGTCAGAAAGAGCTGGGAAGAGGAAACAGTTCAGCCTGTCTGCAAACCAGCACGGAGGTGCAAACATTCGTGGGATGTGGCAAATCAAAATGTCTTTCAGGTAAAAGCTTTGCCAAAATGCAGCAAGTGTTCCTTTCAAATAAAACCTCCCTTTATTCATCTACCTCAGCCACATAAGCTTTTAATTAGATCATATGCGTGGCTTCATAGACAGCTCCCTGAAACTGGAAAACTCCAAGAAACCTTTTCCGAAGTGAAAGCCATATCAAGTTGCCCTTGTTCACAGCATGCCCTTCCCGGGAGAAAGAAGCAAAACGGAGAGTTCAAAGCAGACGACAAACACCAACACACCTGAAATGGCTTAAGGGATCATTATTATTATTATTACTATGTCTTACAGCAGTCAAACGCATTTCAGCTTAGAGACTCCAAAGTCCAAAAAAGAAAATCCAGCTGGAAGTACTGTCACATCTTTCTCCTTATCTACCTTCTCTTCAGATGCCATCTGACACATTTTCGTGCTTGCTTTCACGGCAAATGTGAATCATTCATACATAGCAGTGTCACTCAGGCTAGCAAACCCTCTCAGCTCAGCTGCCCTGTAGCCTTTTTATGAGGCTGTCTATCACTCCACATAGTTGGCAATGACGTGTGGACTACCACGGATCTGTTTCTGATCATATCTTCCAGTTATCCTGCAAATGAGAACTCCTAATATGGGGCTATCAGCAGACAAATTGCTTAAGCCTAACAATGCCACAAGAAGTGTAAACAACTGGAATCTGCTCTGTTTAAGCAATGCACAATGCTTGCATTGTCTGCCCAAAAACAACAACTGGAAGGATCGTTTCTGGATTTTTAAGCCGGTCTGCTGCCAAAGCAGAATGGGAAAGCACACAAAAAAGGGAATGTTTTAATGCATCCACTGACACTGCTTCAAACTGGAGCAGGATCACAGAAAACTCCAGTACTTGGAAAAATCAAATGCTTTGCCCTTGAAATTCTGCCTGTGAAGTAGTTTTGGGAAGACTGGGAGGACTGAGAACAAACAGTAAACAGAAAAACAAGTCACCCTTCAGAGTCTGGGTTTATTGGCACAACCAAAAGAAGGTGCAGCCTCATCCCGTGAAGGTTACCTGTCCTCCAGCTCCAGCCAAGAGGAGCAGAGAGGGCAGCAGTGCAGATTGGCAGTCCCAGCTTCAGCGCCTTTGCTCTTGGCTCTCTCCCACAGCACTGACGCTTCCCTGGCTGTAGGATTTTTCCTAGATTAAATGTGTAGACTTCTCCACGTTTTTTTTTACTTCTGTCTCTATTCATCTCAAAACATGGGCAAAGAAAATTGGCTCACTCTCAGGTGACAAGCTGTGAAGTTCCATCCTCTCTCCTGTCCAAATCATTTAAGTGAGAAGAAGGGGACACGCATTGAAGGAACCAGTTGGAAGTGTCTGATACCCAGCTCAGAGGACTGAGAAAGGCGTACTAATATTAAGTCACTTTGATGGCAGTAGCAGAAACTTCATTTGATGCAAGCTGGCCATGATATCTGGGCTTGTCTTTCACCACAGAGCCCTCATTTGTGTGCTCTCTTTCCCTATGTTGTTCTTTTCTATACTAGAAAGGAGAGGAAAACAGAAGGTGTGAAGGGGACTATTCCACACTTACCCACAGGGGAGAATTACATGTTGAGATACTTTGAAGTCAAGTTTTCCATTTTCTTTTTTTTCGATCCAGCGAGGGGCTGCCTATTTCTTTACATTGAAGAAGACTGATATCATTCATTAAGGAGAGCACTCTGAAACAGAGAGACATCCACAGTCACAGGGAGTGGAGCTTGAAGGACCTGTCAAGAAGAAAAGCACCTCAAGGCTCTTTGGGCCTTACTGGCCACCTATTTGAGCCTTTCTTACTTTGGTTTGGTTATTCAGGGTTTTTTTGTTCTTTTCTTTATGACAACAGGATGAAAGTCTTGTCACAGCAACCTAGAGACTAATAGACATCTCCTGTTTATAAACCCTTCCTGTGATGGGTTTTGTGCAATCTCAGCTATGAAATCAAGCACTATAACTTTCCCCCAAAAGTATTTTGACATTCTTGGGTGAGCATATCTCACTTTTATTCCGTCCAAGAGATCACTCCCTAAGAGAGGAAAAAAAGCCTTTGCCTCATGTACTGGCTGAGGTTTATTTCTTCTTTCTAGTGGAGCAACCACACTAGTGTGGTCTCACCAGTTTTCTGTAGATGAATGAAATCTACTGGCTTGCAGCAAGATCTCAGAGGTATCATCAGTTATTTATTCCCCATATCCACCCAAAACTAGTATAAGAGTCTCCTCTTATACTGGTATTTTCATGAAAATTGTGATCAACCAGGTGACACTTGGTCTGCTGTCCTGCTGTGGCTCTGCACAAGTGCATTGCTTCTAACAGCATTCACTTGAGGATGTTTTGCTTGTGACCTTCCATTCCTTACATGTTCCACAGCACAGATCAAATTCCTGCAAAGGAACATGAACAAAAACATCCTTAATTGTGGTTAGGAACCACAGGTTGTGACCCCAGAAGGAAATGTCACACCTTCAATGAGTATTTTTACTTTTCTAAAATTTAGAAAGCCTTGTGGATGTATCTGTCACTAGGGCAGTTTCTCGCTGATTCACTATAACACAATTTTCATACAGAAAACCTCAAGAGAAAACATGTTGAAGTCAAGAGAAGGAAATGGCCTGGTGCATTCTTTGGAATTTCAACCACCAGACTGTGAAACTGGAAGAGGAAAACTTTACATAAAATACAAAATGAGGCGTTTGAAATAAAACAGAGCAAGTGAAGATAGAACCCAAAAGACTGCAGGACTCGGAGGGGGGGAAAGAAAAAAGGGGTTACTTGATGGATCAATACATTGTTTTCTTTATGGGGATCTTTTTCAGCACTGATAGTTTTGCTCCTGAGCAAAACAAAACAGGGAATTTCATTGCACAGATTTGGGGATTCCAGAAATTATACCATTCCTTTTCAGAGCAAAATGAATTTTGTTTCTCATGGAAAATTTTTGATTTGATAGAAATTAATAGTTGTGTTTCACTCATGGCTCTTTTATACTTAATATATAATGTAGTGTTAATTTTTAAAAACAAATCACACAAGTTCAAAAGAAAATAATAGATCTGAGGGGTTTTTTCAAGTATGAAACAAATTTAGAATGTTTCAACATTATTGGAACTTTTTCATCACTTTTTTTGAGATGAAATTTCCCCAAAAGCAACATGAGCTCACAAACTTCTTTTTTATTATTACTATTTTAGCACTACTGCATTTTACTGATGGGGGAAAAAAACCCTTTCCATCAAAGTTTTTTTCCAATGAACACTACACCCGGAGTCAAGTAGGAGCGTGTCTGAAAATCCTTCAGATGGAAGATTTATTAGGTATCATTGGGGAAAAAAAAACTTTGCAGGGCCAAATTCTGATACAAGCTGGTTTGTGCAAATATACTGAGCTCCAGCCAGTGAAAATGAGGCCCTTTCAATGTACTTTGTGCTCTAAAAGGGAAGGGTACCCAGCGAAGAGGCTCAGAAACTTTAATGTGTGTGTGTACAAATGCACACACGTGTATGAGCACAGACACTCTGCTGCCGTTCTTGGCACTCAAGAACAGCTTTCCAGATTGTTTTAGAAATGTATGTGTTCAGTGTGATGACCCATAGCCACATGATTTTCAGGTATTTTTATTGGCTTCCTGCTTTAATTTTTTTTAAAAAAACTTTTTATTTTTTATTTTATGAGTGGTAATTTTATAAGCTACAACCAGATATACTGACTAAATTTTGATACTACTTAGTGAGACCCCATTTGCCAAAAAGCCAAGGCGTAGCTCGCCTGTCATTTGGAGCTTCCCCACAGATCTGTTTAAAAGAAACACTCACTTTATAGAAGCACAACAAGTTGTGGGTTGCAGAAGTGCCCAAACCAGCAAAAGGGTTAAAGAAGTTGTGGTAGAAACAAACAGGCGTGTTTCTTGAGTGTTATCAATTATGCTCACTATAACAACTTGTATTTTTAGGAAGATGGTAAATAGAAAGATGCCTGTGTTGCCAAGCTTCAGAAACCCACTCAGCCCAAAGGTTGTCTGAGAACGTTGGTATGATAATATGGCTTTGCAGACAAAAACATTGTGATGTGTATCAAAATATTGCAAAGGGGTTACCACCCTGCCAAAATGAGAGCCAGCCCCCAGAGATGTGAAGCACAACAAGCCCGGGTGATTCAGTCCATTGCTATAAACAAGTTCCAATGGAAAGAGGTTGCATAATTAACCCACTGCCCTAATAAACAGCATTTAATATGCCATCCATTTAAAATTAAACTGCTGTCAAAAGCAGCATTTTTATTTCTCATTTTAATACTGTTCAAAGCAAATAAAGCCGTGTCTGCGGTATTGCCCCAGGCAAAGACATTAACTGTTCCAAATGTGGGATTTTGCAGCCTGATTTACAATGTTATGGAATGGCCAACATTATATTGCTGTTTGAGTGACCTGGTGAGAAACACCCCGTGCTCATCTGGAGCAGGAGAGACAACGACTGAACGCTCTCCTTGAGCCACCTGGATCCTGTTAAGTGCAGGCATAAATCAAAGCAACCTTCACTGACAGAGGCTTGTCCAGGCTAAGACTGGGTCAGACCCACTCCTTCCAGCAAACTAAAACTGAACTGTGAAAAGCTGTGGGATTATTATTGCTTTGTAGTAGCTCCTGGAGTCATTTCACCACCAAAGTGGAGGAAGTCCAGAAGAGTCAAACTTGTCTTCTTTTCTTGTGCTTTGGACTCATCTGCGCCTGTATCCAAATTACATGGATAAGTTTGGCCTTGAGCCAAGGCTCAGCCAGGACTTCAGATGCAAGACTGATGCTACCACAGAGGACAATTTGCCCATTTTCTGGTGGCAGAGGCAAGGACAGAACTTCGGGCTCCAGAATTACCAGTTCTTAGGCTCCTCCTGGCCTCCAGTGCCTGCAGGGAGAACAGTGTCACCAGTCAGACAGACCTGAGCTTTTCAGATGAGCTTGATACTGAGAGGAAGATTTCTGCAGGTGGTAGAATTTTTAAATGCCACCTCTCTACATGGAGGAAAGCTTTTAGTTCAAGAACCACTTAACGATTAGACAATTTTCAGTCTTCCCTAATCTAGCCAAGAAAGACTGCAACAAACACTCAGATGACATATATGTTTCATTTTGAGTAGTAAATATTTATTCCTGTAGAGGTCCAGAGCTCAGCAGCACTGGATAATTGAAGTTATTCCTGTATGTGCTGGCAGTCTTCACCTATCCCAACACTACCACATGTTTACTTCAGCTCTGACATGCAAGACCACCCTTCCACATTTACCCTCCATTGTGGCTAGCATGAGTGCAGAATGCCAATCACTCTGAACCAACTGGAGCTTGTGGTAGGGCTTGTGTTGTGGTGACAGCTGTCCTCTGCAGTCAGGGAAAAGATTCTCTATAGGTGGTCTCTAACAAAGGTAGCTTTTCTGGTAGGTGGAAGGATGTTTGGCATTTTTTATATTCAAATGGGCAGAAATGGGGTTGAATTGTGTAAAAAAATGCAAAGGGAGCAACAGGTGAAATCACTGAAAATAAAGAAGATGTAAGTGCCCATTAACACATTTTGTATCCTTGCTGTTGGTGGAAAAGGCTAAGAATTATCTACAAAAATCCATTAAAAAAATCCATCTCCTGCTGTGGAATTCTGCTTTATTTTTTTACTGGCTCCTATGAAGTCCTTATCACCAGAGTATAAACCATTTCACTTCTGAAACATCATAAAACTGCTGCCATTAAAGCCCTGGTAATTAAAGCTTGTTTGAGACTACAGAGTTTGTAAGCTGCAAGAGAAAAAGCCATCTTTTTACAGAGTTTTGATTAGAAACTCTTTCCAGATATGGGCAGACGAAATGTTCTAGAGACAATCTCAAGGCAATCTTAATTCATGTAACATTGATTTACTGAGGAGCTCATAGCTCAAGATAGGCTTTGATGGCAATATCTTATCTCCTCGAATCTGATAAACTCTGAGGACAGATGTATTGCTGCAATTAACATAAACACACACTGCAAAAAGCAGGCAGGAAAATAACAAGCCTAAGAAAACAGGCTCTCCTTAATGCCACCTCCTGTACACTGTGCACTGCAGAGCCAGGCTCCACGCTAATTGCAGGACTCACAAGTGAGTTCCAAGGCAAGAAATTTATGCTGGGAGGGTCCTCAACATGTTTGAGCTCTTTCCAGAGGTGATTTTTACACCCTAATTAACATCTGTCACCAACGTCTTCCTTCATCTCTTCTTGGGGAAGAAAGCTCTGCTTGTGGCCCTGTGTTCAGTGATGCCAGGGACAAACTGGAATCATTAGATTGGATTTCTGAATTGCTGGATCAGAGTGATTTTTGTAGTTTTAAAATATAAGTCCGGGCATTTGGAGAAGAAACAGAAGGTACCTCTGAACCTCTTTATTGTGCAGGTGACTGAGCACTGGAACAGAGTGCCCAGTTTGGTTTGGCTCCTGGGGGGAAGGTGAGGGTAAAGTGAGGCTGGGAACTGCACTGAGACCATAACATCAACCTTACCAACACAAATAAAAGCAAGGCAGTCCAGTCTGTGTGAACAGCATGAAGAACTAGCTGAAAAACAATTGTTAATGTCTTCTCTAACACCAAAACCTTTTTAGAGCAGCCAGCAATGTCAGAAACTGCTTCTTGGAAGTATCCCTCAAAACCAAGCAAACACAGTCAAACCAGAAGGTGCTGCTCTGTCTGTCTGGCTTGTCAAAAATAACATGAGAGTGAAAAGCAAAGCATTTCCAAGTGACCAGTCAAAGGTTGTTTGTGCCATGCAGTGTCACCTGGAAGGACACAGCAGGAGAAGAGGTGCTGCTGAAGAGGTGGTTTTCTATCAGCTGACAAAATGGGTGTTCTTTGCAAGGAAATGTCTTCTCAGGGAAAGAAGGTGGGAGAAAGGATCATGAAGTAACATGGTAATTCCATAAAATTTCTCAGGTGCCTTCCTTGGCACTGACCCAGTGCCAGTCAAGAGCTGAGGGATGTTTAGCAAAGCTGGTTGAAATCTGGAATTTCCCTTTGAAGCCAGGGATATTACAATATTCTGATTTTATTTTTTTTTCACACCTCACCAGAAAAAGAACAAGGAAGGCTGAAATTTCCTATGGAATGGAAATCCTGAGTGATTTTGTCCTGATA
This sequence comes from Campylorhamphus procurvoides, assembly GCA_013396655.1. Classification (NCBI taxonomy): domain Eukaryota; kingdom Metazoa; phylum Chordata; class Aves; order Passeriformes; family Dendrocolaptidae; genus Campylorhamphus; species Campylorhamphus procurvoides. The sequence continues at coordinate 193,671 of WBMV01006969.1, forward strand.
GCATCAGAACATCCTATGTGCAAACATTTGTTTCCACATACCTTGCAGCCTTCACAAAGTCACAATGCTTCACATCTCTGGAATTGTTTAGAGTTTTAGAAAAACACAAATTCAACAGGAATTTTTGAGTGAAAATACAATCTTTTGTTTTCTCAAAACGGTGGTTCTCAGCAACTTCCTCCTGAAAAAACAATCGGTTTCCTTTCCAAACATAGCTTTCCTTCATTGAATAAGTACACTTTGCTGGAAAACATCCACAGTCTCCAGTCCATTTCCAGTTAAGCCTGTGCAGAGAAATATTGCAAGTGCTTACATGTTTGCAGGAGCCACGCCATGGACATATCATTACAGCTCCAAGTTGTTTAATCTTTTGTCTAAATATAAATAGATGAGTGAATATCAGTAATTTCCTCTGTCCCTCTCTCTGTAGGGGGTTTATCTGTGTGAGGGAAGGTTTTAGGATTAGGGCCAGTCATCGGGGCTGTTTCCAGGCTATCTGCTCAGGAAGGCTCATGAGCTGTTTGGAGATAGCAGCCTGTTCAGACTTGGCCTGATCAGCCACGGTCCAAGGGGCATCCCACATCAAACCCAGAGCTGACTTCAAGAAACAACAGCTCAGCTGTTCTGTGCCTGCTGCTTCTGGTGCAAAATGGGAATTTTCCCACGAGGCTGAACTGACTGAAAGGGCCTTTTCCTTTCATTTACCTGTTTGGGCCAACCTCCCATTTCTTTAATTCTCTGCTGATTTGGGACCTGCCAGTGAGCAGAAAGCACCTTTCCCCCATAGACCTGGATAGCCCAATAAAACTGGAAGCTGTGGGTGGTTTCTTCAAGAGAGATCTTCTGGAGTTTTCAGCCAGTTTACAGGAGCTTTCACTCTTACTGGCCACGATCACTGCCCTTATCTTTTCCCATAAGTGTTAGCAATGTTTTTCTTTTCATCACAAATGTCTTCTTCTTCTCCCTCTTGATCTCTGATGGGTCACTCGCCTACCAAATATTCAGAAAAAAGGGGAGAGCATTCACCCTTATGAACTTGGATCCACATTTCTTCCCAGTCCCAATATTATCCTCATATGACCCCAGTTTCTTCTTTCACTGTCCAAGTCCTATAGCTAAAAAAAACAACTCCATCACAGTGGCTGGCTGACACAACCAGATAAAGACGACACAGTTCATAAGGAAAACTTGGAAGGGAAGCCCTAAAGTTTGATTGCACTGCACAGGGAACTAAACTTTATTCAAATAAAAGGCACACTTCTAAAAGAAAAAGGTTCCTGTGGGATCCCATTACCCCTTAGGGATTAAGACCTGTGCTTAAGCTGGGCAGCTCTCTTGCTTGCTAATGTCATAATTTAGAAGTCTGCTGAGCTCCAGCTATTTGCAGTTGTTAGACTGAAACGTCCTTTCATCTCTGCAATCTCATTCAGTCCCTTAGCATTGTGGGGATGCAGGCAAACCACTATAAATAACTGAGCCTTTTCATGTCAGCTGGTACAAATACCAGCCACTTTGAACAATCTGACCTTTCTTGGGGATTCTGACCAATCTGCAGTGGAAGTTGGCTAATATCTTTCAGGATTTTCCAGGGTTAAGTTATATATAAAAATTGCTGGCTGTTTGTGTGCACTCTAAATGCTTTCTGGCTTATTTAATCTGGCTGTGACACTTTGTTCTGTGGTTAAAAAATGAAAGTAACGTCCCAGTTAATGATTTTTGATGAAACCCATTATTCTCACAGCTATTTTTAAACACCTTGGAAGGCAAATCAATCTAACACACCTACAAGACTAATATTTTAATAAACGAACAGAGACATTGGGCTAAAGCAATGGTATTTTTTTCCTCTGAACTCTTGTTTTTAAGTGAAATCCTGTGAGGTTACCTTGGCATTCCTTTGCACAGAGAAAGCAAAACCTAGAAAATAAATTGCTGTTGCTGTCTCCTGAAGTTCGACTTCAGCTTTAAATGGAAAACAAAATAGAAAATGGCTTCAGCTTCATAATTAGCAAAAGCTGATGAAGGATGTTCCTGCAGAAGGTATTAAATGATTATGAGATTTCCCCTTCTTCCATACACCTGTTAAATGGAAACTGATAATGCCTCCCTCTTATTAATATCTTATGAGGAAAGTCAGAGGAGCTGTATCCTTGATCAAGAGATATCCATTTTATGCTTACTGCTGTAGTTCGTTCTGGAATAGAGAATGAATCGTGCCTCTGTGAGAAACTGAAGATATTGACCCTGAGTTTAGTCATTGCAATTAGAAAAATAATGAGAAAAGGTTATAAAATAAGGAAAATAATCTAGACTTGCTTCCTGGCTTTGCCAGAAGCTGGTCTGAAATTTGAATCAGATTTTTCACATCTGGCATCACCCCATTCATTCCCAATGTATCTGAGAGCTTTACCCCAGCTGCCCCACTTATCAGGAGCAGAGCAAAAAGGATCACAGTTTTCACCCACTGTGAGAACCAGCTTAGAGAGGTAAATGTTGGGAAAAATTAGACTGTTTCCAGAGTGAGACCCTACCCAACAGGAGCAAGAGTGGCTGTAATTGGCTCACCAGAGTTGTGAGGTTTCTTAAGCCATTTTGCAAAATCCCTCATAAGCATAGTGCATTTCAACTATAGATGTGCATTTGTTTCAAGATAAAAACATTCCAAAATATATTCAGAGAGCAGAAATGTATCTTGGTCTATAATACATTTTAGACTTTCACCATGACATTTCTTGGGGTTTGCCCTCTTCCATTTTGCCCTTTTGTAGCTTGAAGGCCAGTTCCCTTTGTTATAGCTAGGGGCAAAGCTATGTGCATAAGAGAAGATGCTCAAGAGCACAGATCCCCATTCTATAGGATAAATATATCTGAGACTGCAAGATGAATTTCCTATCATGTCCTTATATCAAATCTTAAGTTATCCACAAGTAAGCAACAGTGTGATGGTGAGAGGGTATTTTGCTGATGCAGAGTAAAGCTGGAGTTCATGAAATTACTGCCACGTTATAAAGTCTGCAAAAGCATATTGTCCCTGCAGCTCAAGCCAGGAGCTGTAGCAAGGAGCACAGAACGACCCCATGACTGGCATTAGGCGTGCTCTCTCTTTTATAAAGGCAGCTGTCAGAAAAGGAGAGAGTTACTGAACGTCAATTAAAATGCTTCAGTGATTTAAGTGGGCAACTTCCATGCACTGCTTTGTAACACTACACTCCTCCGTGTCCAGCTAACAGCACTGCTCTTACAGAAGCCCCTAGTAGGTCAATTTATGCAACAGCATTGACAGTGACCTTAAGGAGGGATCATTAAACTATTCTCCTCTTCTGAAATTCGTAACTCTATCTGCTTTCTCTGCGGGAGAGGATGAGACAAGGCTGGGAGGGAAGGAGCAGCTCACTGACCACCCAGAATGGAGAACTTGAAATTACTTTATTATCCCCCATTCTTCTGGTGCACATTCTAAGTAGAAAAGTGAGCATAAAAAGCAGGTGATGTGGTCCCTGCAGTGGGTCAGACCTTACTGGTATCTAACAGCAGAGCCAGAGGGATCTTGTTCCCTGATGAAGTGGGAGCACTCTGAAGGCTGGTGAGAGTCTGGGGGCAAGGGGTGCTGCTCCAGGGAGGACAGCAGGGTCAGATGCACCAGCAGTACCCAGCAAACTGAAACACAGAAGTGCAGGAGGGGATGTGCTGGCAGCCAGCACCAGGCCAGCAGAGGTTTCGGCAGCTGTGCCTGCTAACTTACAGGAAAGGATGACTTTTGTCACTTGTCTCATCTCAGGCACACTGCAAAGTTTGGCTGAAAGCTTTTAATGGTCCCTTGACTCTGAGCCTGCAGATACAGAGAGATAGAGAGCATAACTTTCAAAATATGATCTAACTGCGTTACACATCAAATGTGTATCTTAACTGTATCCAGTGGAGCTGAATGGAAACAAACACACCATTTCAAACCAGACCACACACAGCAAGATAGTGCACATGACTAATTTTGATGACTGATTTCACATAAATAATGTACCAAGATTAGTAGATGCACTGTAACATTTCTTCATTCCACTCCTTTAATTAACTTTTCATTGAGAATCCAATTGGATGTGGCTAATAAAATGTTTGCTTTATGCTACTTAGATTAAAAATATATCCTGTCCTTACCAAAAACAGGGAGAAATGGCATGAAAGTCAGGAAATGGTCTGCTTGATGCCATTCAAAATAGTGCCAGTGTTACAGCTCTTAGCTGGGTGGCAAAGGAAGAAATAACAGGTGTAGATAAGGAGTGGGAAGAGTACAGTATTATGGTCGCTACATGTTGTAAATTGCTATGGGAACCAAACAGTTTTGTTCTAGATCAGTTTTGCCACCTACACAAAAGGGGAATAAGACACAGATAACCCTACAGCTGAGTTCTGTTCTTCTGATGCCTGGCAATGTTTAAATGAACTCATGAAGGAAGTGTTGAGTAGTGAAAGACAAATGACCTTTTCCATCTGGGAAAGGTCTTAAAATCTTAAAGCTGCAATGCCTATGTTTATCAGAAGGGAACGGAGGGAAAAGGCAGGTGAGGAAGAGAGAAGCCAAATCCCCCTTGTCTGAATTCAAAGAAGATGGCAGGATTTAAAAGAGCTAGTGACCTTCAGGAAATTGATCCTGGTGTTGATGGATCACTATATATAGGATGCAGGCTTATAGGTCAGTTGCTGCCTTTTCACTGTATAAAAGGTAAGATTTTCTACTCCTCCAAGGACAGAAACTTTAAATGGTTTTGAATGAAGCAATCTCAACACTTATTGCACCATCTCCAGGGGTTTTCAAGCTATTTTGCAAATAATGCAGTCAGGTAGGGCAGAGAAATCCTCCCATCCTGTCATTACTGATGGTAAATCTGATACAGAAAGATGTGACATGACTTGTCCCAAAAAGCCTCAGTAAGAGGGACCCTTACTGCTTGATTTAAAGAAACTGAGGCATTTTTTTTCATTATTTTAATTTTCATACTTAGTTCTCATATTCTACATTTGAATGTGCCTGAAGGGTTTGTGTGGAAGGCAGCTTTCAGATTTCCAAGACCTGTTTCTGTTTCAGCCTTGATTCCAAATTTTTACTATACTGAGGCTGACAACCCCTCCATACAGCATTTGTAATACTAAAATCTTGGATATTATTTGGATTGGACCTTCCAAGACACATTAGCACCCAAAGTCACATTTACAAGCCCTATCTGTAGTGGGTATTGCCCCACTGTCACACCATGGTGTGGGAAAGCAAAATACTGCAACAGCAGTGTCAAAGCTGCATAAGGGAAGTTAATAACAGGACAAGAGAAAATAAATAATAAAAGGATTACCCACTCCATGGAAAGCTTCCCAAGGTTCAATATGATGTGGGAAAGAATTCATAATCCCAGGTTGCATTCAGGTCATTTCTGGGAACAAAGGCACCTGTATTTAAATCACTGGTGTTGATTTTGGCAAACCATGATCAAATAGAACAGAAAAGAATAGGAAAATGGTGCAAATCTGATTATCCTTGGGCACATAATTCTTGGTGCTTCACACATTCTCTCTGTCCTTCCCACATATTTCTTGGCATGACCTGGTATCTTTTGTTTTGCACCACATCTTTTTTGATTGAGTGAAATATCTCTAAGATGGTAATAGGGTGAGCATGAGAGAGCATTCTGTAGCTGGAGTGAACAGGGGCATCCCTACCACCTGCCAAGTCTCACCACAGTCTCCTACCCCCTGGATTCTTTTGGAATCCACCCTGAGAAAAATTCAGTCATACGTTTAGTTAATTTTAAACTAAAACCCAACCAGAAGACAACCAGAGTTAATAGGACTCATTTAAATTAGAAGTTCTCCCATATACAGAAAAAGTCCTTGGCTGGGTTTCTCAGCAACTGGAAATGAACACAACTCTGAGCTCCTGGGCCAGGGGCTGTTTCACAGTAGCTCAGCACCTTCCCCAGCACTCCTTTCTAAAGGCACCAAGACAAAGAAAAGAGAAACAGAATAAATGCTGGAATCCATTCATAAAATATTATCAAGATAAGAATAGCTAGAGATAATAATAGCTAATAAGGAGAAAAGGGAGGCAGGATCTTTCCAGAGCAAGGTATGAAACTACTGGGGACTTCTCCTGAAAATCAAACGGTATCACCTTAGCACGGGCCTCAAGAGCCAAAGCATTTTACAAGCAGAAAGAGGTGCTACCAGCTTAAAGTGCCATTCACTACTGAACTGTAGCATGGAGTGAAAAATAGCGTGTATTCAATAACTGTTTGGGACAGAAAGTGAAAAACAACATGGCCTTTGAAAGGGCAGGAGGAATTTCTGGTAGGCAGAGCATAATTAGCCAAGTTGGCCCATGGCCAGGACGTGGAGGTTAGTCATCTCCTTTTGTGAAAAGTGCCACCAGATCTTCAATGACTAAGAGCATTCAGGACCTTGGGTTTATGTCTAATCCAGAAGATGGATAACAATGCTAAAAGGGAAACATCAGAGGTGAGTATGATCATAAACAGGGAGAATATTCAAGATATCTTGCAGATAGAGAGGGGGAAATGGAGCTCTAAGCACTGGCCAAAACAAACAGGAGTCACCATGAGTGGATGGGGGTCATTCCAGGCTACTGTGTGAATTACATCAAAACTAGCATTGCCCTCCATATGGATTCACAAAGCTTGGCTTTAACACTCAAATGTCACTGGAAGTACAAGACAAAAATGCTGCAGCCACAGTCAAAGAAAGCCAAGAAGGGAACTCAAGGAGATAGAAGTTAGGAGTCCAATTTCACCTGAGGGAACAATTAAGAATTATTTATCACCGGTGAACTAAAGGATCTTTATTTTTAGTGGAGAGAGTTGGGGAATTTTAAGAGTTTCCCGCTCTTAGCTTGTATTTAAATAATAAATAACTATCTGAGTTCTGGGGAATGTTCAAGACAGCAGTTCATGCACTTGTAGCCAGACCACAAGGAATTCTTTTCAAAATCAAAACAATAACCAGCATTCCTGGAGCCAATTCTGCCATCTCTTCAGAAAATGTACAAGCAAATAATTTCACCTAGTGTTGCTATTGGGGTCTGTCCTGTTAAGTTAGGGGACATTTATGAAACTCCAGGATTGATCAATAACATATCATTCTGCAAAAAAAGTCTGCAGCTGTGAAAAATGAATTCTGTAGAAATAATCCTGATGGATTTTCAGCCATCGACAGACTGAACAAGCCTGGATATAAATGCTGATGCTTTTCATCTGCTTCAAACTAACTAAAATGCAGATCCACAGCATGCACTTCTATCGAGCACAGCCTTTAACTCTGTCTGCAACTATTTCTGGGAATTGTGTTTTTCTCTATCCATTTCACACACACACCACAGCCCAGGGTCATTCACAAGTGTACCTCAGGAGTGGAAGACAGTGAAGTGCTGTGCTAATCAGGCTTGCTCCTAACCACTTACTGTTCACATAGCTGAGTGGGGTTAGGCACTAATGTATTTGACCCTCCAATAGCTGAGTAGCCAATTAGCTTTCTAAAGGCTCTGATGAACTGCACTCATTTACTGAGCATCCACACACTCCAGTGTTGTGTTTAACAAGCAGTGGGACCACCGACAGCTGCCCAGCAAGGCCCTCTGCACACTTAGCACTGAGCCTCAAAATGTTGTCAGTCGAGAGGAAAATAGATGTAAAAACTTTGGATGGCTCCCATCAAGAAAGAGATGTCATTCACAAAACTGTAAGATTCCAGTCAGTTCCATAATTTTCCAAAGCTTCCCTAGAATTCTCAGGAATGGCTCCAGACCATCAGTTCACTTTGCTGCATCAAAGGCAGGTCTTATGTTCTCTTCCAGAGCAGCAAAGTCATAAACACCCAGAAAACCCAAGGTGATCCTTGACATCTTCATTGGAAAGATGGTAATGAAGTGCCAGACTGCATCTGAAGATGTTCACACCTCTGTTTGACAGGTCTAGCTCATGTTTCTCTCTAGCTCGCCCACAGAATTCTTGGCCAGTACTGGAGCCCATCATGACAGAACACTTCATTCCCATCCATAACTCACAAACTGGCAGATCTGCTGATTTTCTTCTTAGATAACAAAGCAGCTTTGCCAGGGCTCACAAAGGGAAGTCTAGGTACATAAATACAGAGACTTATTGTCAGAAACTCCATTTATCCCTTCAGTGTCCTTCAATCAATGCAACACTTGAAGATCAGCAGGACTGATAGCACAGCAATCAAACTACAGTTGTGAACACCCTTTATCTGAGAAATAACTGCACATACTTAGTCAGCTACTTATGAAGGGCATTTATTGGTCTGGTACCAAATCACTGAAACACTTAACATATTCTTAAGTCATATATGTCCCACAAGTGAAGTGTGTCCTTGGCAGTAGGCTGAATCCAAACAGACTTAAACACATGCTTAAATACAAGCACATACGTAAGTGTCTCACTGAATTGTGGTTGTGTTGACATTTGTATCACTAGCCAAGGTGTCAAGCAGAATCATTTATTATTTCCCTCTCTCTCCCCATTTACTTTGTTTTTGTACTGGTGCCTTCAAAAAAGAGAAGTTGTGCTTCATACCAAGCAGGTACAACTAATCAGTCTATTTTAATAAAGAGAGAAATTAGGTGAGAAGGACAATGGTGACTGTGAAATTGGAGAGACGATGTGTTATTTTCAAAGCTCCTAATTTTTTAAAAAGTGCTGTATTTTAGCACTCAGTCACCAGTGATTTTGCAAAAAAAAAAAAAGGCATTGTGTTAAGCAACTTTGAGTTACAATTTTTTTTTAAATTTCCAGTAAGCTAAACTTAATGGAAAGTCAGGGATGTTTGTTTCATGAATTAAAAGGAAATGTTCCCTTTTCAAGTAGCAAAGCCAGAGATGAGGAATGTTATTTTTTTTCCCCTCAATATATACTGGTTATGCTGTTGTACTCTCAAAACTTCATATGCTTTTTATGTCTCTTAGTTGAGCTGCCACAATCTGCCTAACAACAGTTCAGTCCCATGTCCATTTGAGGGCTACATCTAAGGCTCAGCCTCAATTCATCAGGATCAGATGGCAGCCAGTCCTGAGTGCATCTCCTGAGAGCTGGACACTCTCACCTGTCACGGAGCAAAAACGATTATCTGAAGGTCCCCACCTGCTCCAGGGCCACTTTGTCAAATACAATACTTCAGAGGTGATGCCTCCCTGTCATACTGATTTTTTGGGTGTTGACACAGTGGTTGGAGCGAACATCTGTTGCTGCTACTCCACTGTGATCTCATTTAGACCCTCCAGAATCAAAGATAAAATGTTTTGGTGCCTCCCTCCTGTCTGCTCCACCTGAGAAACCCTCTGCGTTTCATCTGAGCAGCTGAACAGCTGTGTCCAGATGACACTTTATCTCCTTCTCTCTCTAAAATATCAGTTTAATTCCCAGCTACTTGCTCACTGAGTCCTCACCACTAGTGGCAGTCCTCTGGGTATCTAGCTGTTCATACAGTCATTTCTCATCCTTTCATATAAATATCTTAGAACCCAAACGAAGGGGAAATCAGATCACTTCCTTTGCAGCCAATGGAAACGGTGAAGAAAAAAGCAAACAAACAAATAAATCTGGCTGCAAATCTCAGAGGAGAGCTCCAAGGTTGGGTGTCCCACTGAATGGGAGTGTGCTGATACTGGAACTGGCTAAGGGACCTAGTCAGCTAGAGAACATACTGGAAGCAGTGGGTTGCAGCCTGCCTGTGCTCCCTGCTATGGCCATGTGCCTCCTGCAAACCATTTAGAGCAATGCATACTGTTCCATAGCTCTAGAATTTGCTCATTATTCTGGTTCTGGAACTTGTGGGTGGGTTTTGTACTCCTCCTGGCTTGTTCCAGTTGTGAAAGCGAAAAAGAATTCCCTTTCTGAACAGCAACAGTGTACCTGGTGAGTTAAAAACCAGCACAGAAGACCAGGTTCCACCACCGTGTGATGCTACTGAAAAACAGACATGGGCAGGGTCAGGGAGGAGAGTTAGTCTGGGCAATGTAAAAAGGACGTTTGTGTACCTGCTCACAATTAACCTGTGAGAAGCTACCAGGGTCAGTTCTCACTCAGGATCTCAGCCTAAAAGCCTTTTTTAGGGCTGAAAATTGAAGACTCAAACAGAAACTGCAGTCCTGTTGCATTTCAGGCTTAGATGTGGTATCATCCCCTCTTTTCAAAAGGTCACAGCAATAGAGGCTGATGGCCAATGCTTTCTCCCAACAGCCTCTTGTTTAAGGGACACCTTCTCTCCATCTAAGACGTAGCTGCCCCTCTAGACTGGTGACACTCTGTCTCAAGCACAAGGCTTACACGCAGTGTCAGTAAATAATGACAGCAATATAATCATAGCTACCTACAGGATAGACATTCCCCCCCTACAACAGCTTCCAGAAGTTCAAAGCTTTTCATGAGCAGAATACATGAAGGCTCTGTGTTAACTAATCAGTGTTTCCATCTCTATGTGATCGTTTTCTAAATTGCCATAAAAGTGGCACCAGGAGCACCAAGATGACACTCTTCTGTCTGGGTGCTGTAATCACACTGAATGTGTCTGAGCAGATTGCATAGCAAATGGGCACTGGAGATTTTAAATATCTCGGTTTTCATCATCAAACATCAAGAGCTAGTTCCTGTTTCCTTCTCAGTCACCTCTCCTGACTCCATCGGCCTATTGATGCAATGCTGAGTGATATGTGGCAGCATGTTACTCTCAGTGGAGATTAATTATTTCTTTTCTAAGACTCCTACATCCCCCATCCCCTCTGGGTCTCTCAGTTGGTAAAGTAGCATGTCAAAAACTAATGGGAAGGTGTGAGACGTGACATGACTTTATGAGAAAATAAAATTTGGGACAAGGAAGATGGAATTTGGGTTTTGACAGCGAACTTTGTTTTTCTGTTTGTTTCTTCCCCTTAAGAATGTGTTCCTATTTTTGAATCTGAATTCATTGCTGTGATTCATACTGTGATTACTACAGGAAGTCGGGAGGGACTGCACCTGTGTTGGACCATGAGGGAGCCCAAAGTGATGCTGGCTCCTCCCCACCCTTTGTCTGCTGTGCACAGACACTGATACCTGCCCGGAACCCCTTCAGCCCCCAGATCTCCATTTCCAGCTGTCTCCAGAGTGTCACAAGGAAAGATGATGGATGGGCAGAACTTTATTTCTGTTAGAATGAAGCCAACTGAATATTTCCAACTGCTTTATTAGAGATACAAGTTCTTGCTTTGCTTAATCTTGAAAAATGTGACATGTTCCTGCAGCTGAGTTTGCATTTTGTCTAGGAAAAGAATGCCTGAGGTGGAATGATCTGCTGGGGGAACAGAGCAACATGCAGTTTAATGTCTTCCCTCTCACAGGCAGAGAGCATCCCACCTGGGAGAGAGAAGCTGATGGCCCACAACTGCATGTCCCCAAAGGGAGAACTTCAGGTTCTTGGGAATGTGACCCATGAAGTCCAACAACAAAGGCAGTGAGGCTGATAACTCAAACTGGGGACGTCCCTGTCATCTCAGCCTTGCTGTTCCACTCCCTGACTGCCCCAAGCCCTGCAGAGCTGAACATTGCTCTCCCTTCTCAGTGGATTTCTGTAATCCCTGCTGTTGACACACTGCTCATGACCCATAGTTGGCATCAGTTACAGAGGACTTCTGGAAGAGAGCACTGGAGTGTCTGTGTTCGATGGGATGGGGTGGCTGGGAGGGAAACAAATCAGAAGCACGTGAACTTGGCATCTAACACAGGGGCCTGAGGGTGTCAGGTTTGGGTGAACCACTGCTCTGTCTCAGTGTCTGTATAACTAAAAGTCTCTCCAAAGAATGGAGTTTGTTCTGGGTTTTTCTTTTCTTGCACTGCTTTTTCCTATTTCCCTCTTGTTTTCCCAGAAATAGAACATGACATTTATTTTTATGGACAGCATGATCTTATGGCTATTCCCCTGTGATGGAGTAATCTGAACACAATTATGTTCTGTTGACAAAAAGTGATAAAAGTGTATTGTGTCAACACTCTGAACTAACAGATTTGTCATCTGCTCTACTCCCAGATAATAGAACCAGAATTAGAAAATGCTCTGACAGACTCTACCCTTCCCTATGGTTAGGTAAGCCCCAGCCCTGTGCTTGGTTACTGTACTCCAGCTTTCTCTCTCAGAAAAATCTGCCTGGTTTTAAATTCAAGTGTAAATTTTGCTTTGATGGACTCTTTTTGGCAGCTTATAACTTATATTCTCTGAGGTAATTTGACCCAAGTTCTCCATTTCTCTTCAGTTCCACTATTACACTTTCTTTTCATGGCTTTGAAAAATCCAACTATTTTTGTGTACCTTTTTTTTCCCCATGCAAATTTCCTTGTAGAAAATGTATTTATCAATAGTACCTGCATTATACTCTCCCTCCAGCTGACTTCTTCTTGAGTTTATGTCAGTAGTCTACCTGTATTGTTGTTTTTCCTGAGACAGTCACCCACATTTTGCCCAACATGCAGGGCCAGCCCTAAATGAATGCAAATTCTCGCTGGAAAGATGTGCACACATCACAACACAAAACAACACCCCCTGCTAGGTTTGAAGACAAGTCTGCACTTCCAACTCTTGGTTAGTTGGAAGACAATTACTGCTTAAGAACTAAAAGAATGATGAAATCATTCAAGCAAAATAGAAGAAGCTTTTTCATGGCCCAAAAAAAAAAAAAGGCAATTTCAAATTTTCTGTAAAACATTTTATTTTCCAGCTGTGATTCTTTCACTGTTAAATGTCATTAAGCAGCATTTCCATTCAAAAGGGGATGTGCAAAGTATATTAAGGTCTTTCAAAATTATGAACCAAAAGCCACGAGGTGCAAGTGTGGAATGAGTCAAACATAATAGCATTTGGTCTCCTGGCTACTGCCTGTCTGAACAGACCATGAGCATTGACCTCCTCATGAGAGCAGAAGAGTTGATAGGTGCCATGAAGACGCTCTTAGCTTGCATGACTGATCCTTCCTCAGCTCGTTCCCCCAGCTTCCAGGTTAAATGTTATGTCGAAGTGAAACTCCTGAAAATCAGCTTTTAGGGCAACAAACAGAGTAACCCAAAGTCTGCCCTAATTTGAGGTGAATTCTGGACCCCTTCTTCCTTCAGCCTATGAACTACAGCTCTTTTGCCCCTTAGCTCCTGGCACATCCAGCCACAAGTAGCTTGTTCCTGTGCAAACAGCATTTTTCACAGGTTTTTCTTTTGGTTTGATACATTTGTTTGAACAGAAAAATGGAATTGATTTTGACAGCAGAGTGAAATGAACTGAGTATGTGCACATGAAGAACGATTGTTTATTCCCCCAATCCAGTTCCTGCCAGTGGGATTTTTAGTGTGGGAGTGGAATCAAGGCATTTACATCCTGAAAAAAGAATAATTGTCTGGAATAGTGGCTTAAGGTATTTTGGCACCATATTCTGATAGCCATAGCAACCTTTACAGAAAATTGAGCTGGACACTATGACGGAAACTTAACACCATCTACAACTTAATTCACAAGCCAAATTTCCCAGAAGAAGCCACAGCTCATTACCACACCTACAGAACCACTCGTGAAAGAGAGCACAGATCTGACTCTTACTCTTCCTCCTCCTCTCTTACTGACAGCCAGACTTGGTGCTCAACAAAAGGATGCTGCTGTGAGAAAACAGCTAGGGAAAGAAAAAGTTGCTGAAGTTCTTTGCAGGAATGACTTAAGGTAGTATATATATTGTGTAATGAACCAGTTTGGATAAAATGAAGCAATATCACTGCAGAGAAGATTTTTGCTTACCCACCAGGTTGATGCTCTCTGCACTTAAGGCTTATCAAGACAGTCTCCTTGAATCATTGATTATTTATCTTGTTTCATCAGTAACTATCCTAATGTATCACAGCATATCAAAACAAGTTGCATATACCTAATGTGATTTATTTTACCCAAAACACTTGGTCCTAACCGTAATAATTTTTGTAAGGTTATGCTCAAGATTATTTTTTGGTCCAATTTGGTCATGATTTTAACACTAATCCAAAGTATTCTGGAATCCAACATACTCAGCTTGTAGCACTTGAGTTTTCCACTGGAGTCAACGAGACCATTATTCACATGCTTAAAATTAAGCATACGCTTAAGTACTTTGCCTTTGGGATAAAGAGCCCATTTGGGACTCTTCAGTACTTAGCTCTGATAAAATCCATCAGTCTTGCTTAGATGATTAAAACAAAAGCATCTTTCTCAGAACTTCCAACAGATGTTTTCATAAATTTTAACATACTTCTTTTCCCTGTCTCATTCATTTCCAGTACAAGTATTCCCTTAAAAGCTGCATGCGGAAATCTGTAAACTTAATGGAGGAAATTTATTTGGATAGAAAGACATCTAAAGAAGTAGAACAGCACTTGCAATGATCTCTGGCCAAATTCTGCACCCGTTAAACTTTCTTTATGCCTTTCCCCACTGCCAGATGTATCTGTGCAAATGAGATTTTCCAAAGTAACTATTGTCTTATCTGAATCCCAGAAAATTCTTTTAATAGACTCTGAGCAGAGTTTTTAACAAACCAAGGGAGTGTGTAACTGCTCGCTCCATATGTCTGCAGTGTATTCTTTCCTCCACCCGCCCCATTTCATTCTGTCGACAACATGCATTTTGTCAAACCTCTTACTGCAAATCATTCAGTCAATGAAACCGAAAGACATTTCAGCACATTTTTATCAACAGAATGTAATTTTGTGCAAATCATGCTGTCAACAGGAAGGAATGCCAAAAGAAAAGTGAAAGAACCCAAACGCATTTTGTCCACAAAAATTAAATTACAGTTTGCTTTTATTTTGTGCATGTAGACAAAATGGAAATACCAAAACTTCCCCGTCCGTGGACAAAATTGAGATTGATCTCCTAATTTAGGAGACTGAATGGTATTTGATAGAAAAATACCAATGCTATGAAGGACAGCTGAGATGCTGAGTCAGAAGAATTTTTTTCAGAGCTCTACAACTTTCACTGTTTTTGTTGCATCAGTGAAATGCCACCTGAGATATTTAATCCATTGCAGAAAAACAGTTAGTAATGGGCATGAATACAAGAAGGCAGCCTGAGCTAAAGAAAAACAGAGATGCTGTTTCGTTTTCCACTTGATGAATGCCTTGGGTTGCTCTGCAGGTGCATGTCCAGCCTGGTGTGGTCACTGATGCTCCTCATGGCTTTGTGCCATAGCTGTGGCCACCTTTTATTTGTCTCTATTTTCATCCCTTTGTTGCCTTGAGTTGTAGTCTTGTTACTACAGAACTTGCTCTTTCAGCAATTGTCTCTGTACCTCAGGTCCCAGACTGCCTGGCACAGCCTGGTGGTCACAAAAGCTCTGCAGGACAAAGCAAAGACTGGTTTCACCAGCTGCCTTGCAATCGTTCTTCATCACAGGACTGGAACCAGTTTCTCCCTCCCAGCAACTAAAGGGCCTTCTTTTGCTGGTGCATGCTGGATTCCTGCCTGGACTTCTGTTAATGCCCAGCAAAACCCAGCTAGGCAAAATGCCTGGCTTCTCTAAAGGTGAAGTGAAAATTGGCCCCTGGGAGAAGGAGGTTACAGGAGAGCATTAAAACATTTGCTTTCCTACACCTACTCAGGCTTTACTTCAAGGTGTGCTCAGCTGATTGTTATTACAAGGTTATTTTTTATAAGGATGGCTGTTCAATTCCCTTCAATCCTTTGATATTATTTTTCTATGGACTGGAGTTATTTCTTAATATGGTAAAAACCAACAATAACCTTCCTGGGTTTTTTTGAGAATTTCACTGTGTTTTCAGATCACCTTATGCCTTCCAGTTCTTCAGTGAGTTGTTCAAATAAGGCCTTGGAGAACTGACAGTCCCGAAGAGTTTGTATGGGGCTGGAGGAGCAGAGACACTGGCTGTTACCCAGCGTTTTAGAAATCAGAATGAGACTTACCACATGCCATTTTGGTACACACTGTGGGGGACCACAGATCATTTTCTCCATCAGTCCCCAGTCTTTACTGGGGAAAAGGATGATCCAGCCAAATTCCCCAAGTCCTGCTCGTCCACAGGAGAGGGATGCACGGAGAGAAGGTACGCATTGTGCAGCATTAAAAATGTAACTGCTTTGAGACACGGGCCAACACGCTGACACCAAAAGCTGGCAGCAAATATGTCAGAGGGATCACGAAGTTGGCATGAGAGGGTTTCAGCTAATACAAGAGATTATTTTCAGGGCCTTGTTGCGTGCCAAGCACAACACAAAGCTGGCCTCAGAGAGCAGCTCTTCTGCTGGAGCCGTGGGGGGTGGCAGCGGAGCAGAGCAGGCGCTCGGGGAGGAACCTGGCCCCGGTTTTTATCTGGGACAGTAGTAGGGCTCTGCAGGGTCCAGCTACTTTTTGGCTGTGTGTCACTGCTATGTGTCCAAGCTAGCCTCTCTCTGCAGCGGTCTGCCTGACGTGCCTCTGGGGTGGGTCACCTTTCTGAGCTCGGTGTTCACCTTGACAGCTTTAGGAGGGGCACCTGGTGTGTCCCTTTGGCTGCCCCACACTGCTCAAGTGGATCTCAGATTTGAAAGCCAGCTTTTTGTCAACTTCAAGGACCTTTTTCTGATTAAACCTTACCTGCCTTTCTACCAGGGGCAGCCCCAAAGGCAAGAAAGTATTCATTAAAGGCAAGAAAGTATTCATTAAAGGCAAGAAAGTATACATTAAAGTCATAGTGTCACTTTAAAAGTGGCAGATAGATTCAGTGGGAAGAAGTATCCTGAGGAATGAAAAAATAATTTCATACTATTTTGCTGTGCACTTCTCATGATACCTCCTTGCCATTTTGATTGTGCTGACAGCGCTGCATATTGAAGGAAGGATTCTCATCTGTGAGGCACAGACACCAAGCACTGCAAAGCATTTGCCTGGTCTGCATCGACAGATATTTTCCTCCTTTTAAAAGCTATTACGTCAAAGCCTTTCTGAATAAGTGGATGAGGGCAATGGCTCTGCCTTCAGCATGGACATCTTTGTTCACTGGCATGAAATGCCTTCACCCTGATCAATCAGTTCTGCTGGTATGTGGCACAGGGCTTTTGCATAAGCATAGTGAACAGAGGGAGACCGAAACTTGTGCAACTTTCTTCCCCCTACACTTTGTACTGTGACACTCAGAACCAAAGTCTTGCTAAATTACTTTTTTTTAATTTGTGGACAAATCCTTGGTCCTGTCCCAGCTGTGTCCACCCAACCCCACCTTTTCAACACAATTTTGAACAAAAGAGAGGAAATGATGTCCTGGGAATTTCCATGTTTTCATGGCTGATTTCTTGTTTGCACGTTACACAATTAACTCCCAAGGAAAGATGGAAACCTTATATCAATGTGAAACTACAGTGCTCAGCTGCAGGACACCTGGAAATCAAATCAGTAATTACTAACACAGAGGTAGATTGTAAATTCCCAGCTGGAATTCACCCACATCTTCATTCAACAGCAATAAAATTATGGCAGTGGTGATCAGAATCAAATACTTAGATTGCAACCTGTGTTGCTTGCCTATTATTCTGCCAAATGCAGCCCATCAGCACTTTTAATTTAGAGTGAAAAACTGAGCAGAGAAGATAAAAAACAGGGAGAGGATCTCAGTGGTTACTTCATTGCTCAGCTGCTGCTTTGGAGATGTACCTGCCTGTCAATGTAAATGTGACACTGGAGGGAAAAACCTTAATGCTGTTACATATGACAACAGTCTCCGACATCCCTGTGGTTGTGCTGCTGTGAATGCATCAGGTCGTGGCCAGGAAAGGGTGATAAAGACAGAGCTCATGCAGAGTTCTGGACAGGTGTGTAGGAGTACTGTGAGGGTCACCTGCTGAAGAGAAGCTCCCAGCTCTTCCGAAAAAAATGGCTCTTTGTATTGAAAAGCTGAGCTCCTGGCAACAGAAACCTGGAAACCCGGTCATTTGTTTTTAAATGACCAAAGCAAGCTAATGGCAACTTCTCATAGAGGGATAGAGCAGTTCAGGTTGGAAGGAACATCAGGAGGTTTCTGGTGCAGTCTCCTGTTCAGAGCAGGAACAACACTGAATTCAGCCTAGGTTGTACAAGGGTTTGTTCAACCCAACACTCCAAATGAAGCCTCTCTGGGAAACTTCTTATAATGTGGACGGGTTTCATGGTGAATTATTATCTTTTTTTGACTCTTTTGTTAGTTGGAACCTTCCCTCTCTCAATTTATCACTGTTATCTCTCATGCTCCCCCATTAACCTCTCTCTCACTTAGGGCTGATTTTCTTGCATATATGTTACATGATAGAAGCTTTCAGTAAAGGGAATCACTCAACACGTCCCAGTAATTCGAAGTGCATTGCAGCAAAACAAAAATACAACTTTCAGGCAGAGGTATTGGTTATGCAGCCAATTAATGTATAGTGGCATTATGTGGGAGTGTGGCCCCATGAATCCAAAGCGATTCACTGTGTTCTGCTCTACATCAGGAATCTGCAAAACCTTTAAATGTCTAACATTTAAAAATATATATAACTTCCAACATGCAAACCTAGAAAATGTTCACAGGCTTTGATGTTGGCACTTTGCATCACTGTTTTTAGGGTTGTTTTTTTTTTTTGTCATAATAAAATCAGCTGTGGTGCAGAACTTACTTCATTTGAACTGCAGTTCAGAGAAAAACAGTTCTTGGGTTTATTCCTGTCCAAAAATACCTGCCACAGAATTCAGAGATGGACTTCAAACCGCATCCTTTCCTAAAACTGGAATTCAGTTCCCTGATGATAGCAGTTGGATCCGAACCTGATGTCACATCAGTCTTGGCAAACTACAAAAAAACACTGACTTTGAACCCCAAAACCACCTGTATGTTAAATTATTTCTTAAAAAAAACCCAACCTGGAGCAGGTATCTGCAAGGCTAGGGAAGTCAGCAGAGCCTGGCCTCTGCTTGGCTGGAACAGCTGGCATTCCAGGAAAGAGGCCAACAAAGGACTCTGGGGTGATTTTTGCCAAGCTGAGTTTTTAATTTGTATCGTTACAAGACTGAATGCAATGCAGATCTTTAAGGTTCAAAACTGTGTAAAGAAAACTAAATTTTACCAAAATCCCACAAGATTTAGCCAAGGTGCTTTGGCTCGTCCTTCCCCTGGCTCAAACACCTTTAAGTCAAGCTGGAGGGCGGTGGAAATGAACCAGAAACCAAGGTATATTGCCCTAGAGAGTATTAATGGGGGCTGACAATTTTCCCTCACCATTTGTAGCCAAGATAAAATCCTGGGACTTTGCTCTCCCATGTGAGAAGATATGTCCTGCAAAACCAAGGTGAGTGAAGGCAGTGGAAGGGGATGGGACCTTCCAGCTCAGCTGCCACGATACATTACTGCTTAGAACAGAGCCAGTGAAAGATACCTTGACAACAATCAGCTGCCTAGTTTTCTCATCACCTCCAGTTCGTGCTTTCTTCATAGTCCTTTTACTCCATGATACTAATCACTGCCAGCTCCCTGGACACATTGTGCATATTTGGGGTGTGCCTCTGAGCATTACAGCTGCCTTCAGAAGACAGTGCCCAACCTGTGCCCTGCAGGAAGAACTGCCAGTACTCCTACAGAGCAGGTGTAGCCACCAAGCTCCCAGGCACAGTATTTTAATGAGCAGGAGCCAGGCTTTCCTCTGTTACAGGCTGTCTCTTCCAGGACTACTCAAAGGCTCTCACTTTGCATCTGAATTGCACTGGCTTCTAATGCATCCTGCAGATTTACACCTGCTTGTGGAGCCAGCCAAGAACATTCTGAAAGTACCTGGCCTGTAATTTTGGCCACCTTTTACTTTCTGTGCGTTTGCCTGATATATAGAATGAACTCATTCACTCCAGCTATTTGGATGCACACCTCTCTTTTCCAAAACTGCTGGGGCTATTTTAGCATAACTTTCAAGAACCTCCTTTAACACAGAGACTCATTGAGAGCACAGCACTCGTAAAGCACCTGACAAACAGCTGCATTGCTCCAAAACTGATTTATTGAAAGGGATTTGTGGAAAAGGGGATTTAACGTGCCTACTCTTCCAATATAAATGACAGTGCAAAGCTGATCTGCTTTCCGGTTTGTTTGACTTACACGTTTTATATGGCACGTGTCCCTGGAGGAATTTATTAAAACACACCAGCAAGTACTGTATGGAAAGAGCTATTGTGGCCTGTTACCTTCAGCCAGGCATTGGTTGAACTCCAGGAAGGACGGTGCAGCTGTGTGACCCCTGGAAGTCACTTGGCCCCAGGAATGGAGTTGCCCAGGGAAAGGTGGCCTCAGCATCCTCCTCCTCACCCCAGCAGCCCCAGGTTGCCAACACACTCAGCTAGGTCAGCTGCCTCCAGCACTGCCATTGCTAACCACTGCCATCACAACACCAGGAACAGCCCTCGTCTCAGGGGTACAGAATTAATTAATTTGCATGGACAATGGCATTTTGGAGATGCTGCACTCTGTCTAACTGCCAGAGACTGTAATAGGTCCCAAGTGCATCTTATTCTCTATAAAGTGATGCTGCACAGACAAAACCATCTCTGGGCCCTCAAACTGCAGCATTATCACTGTGGCAAAAACTTGTCCGACACTGAGAGCCCTTTGAAGACGACGGCTGAATCAGCCTCCAGATATCAAAGCTTTGCTCTGGTTGCTGCAACAGCTTTCTGCTGCAGCATCTCTGGGTTAACCTCTGCATTACAGTAGAGGTGGGAGCAGAAATGCCAGGGCCCTAATGGAGAAAGGGAATTTTTGGAAACTCATCACTGTGTGTTCAGAAATACTCCAGGCAGGATCCTGATCCTCAGGAAAATCTTGAAGATAGAGATGTGAGGATGATTCTTCCTGTGGCTGTTCCTCTGGCTCAATCCTGCATTATCATTTCAGAAACTGTATGAAAGAGACTGAGAGAAGCTGGAGAGCAGACAGCTCTGAACAAAACTGAAATTCGACTGTGAGGTAACAAAGAAGGCAGGGAGGTCAGTGTTTCTCTGGAGACCAGACAGGAAGCTGTTTCGAGACATAGGATTGTGTACCCACACTGTGTGCCAATTCAAGTGGAGGTGAAAAAATCCACCTGTCTTCTTCAAACCTCCGGGAGTGTCACTGTCCTGTTTTCAATGCTCCAGCCACTCAACCCACATCCTCTGCATGACTCTGTGCCAAAGTCCAAGCGTGCAAAATACAATAATCCCCCTGAAGCAGCACCATGACAGAAAGTGCAAGGGCTCGTTGAAACTGGCGAGGAATATGTCTGTTGTAGGAAGGAAAAGATTAAAAGATGGGGAAAAGGGAATTGCAGTAGCATATGGAGAGCTGTGACAGTGTGGGAAATGGGGCTTAGGAAACACTGCTGAAGCAGCACAGTGGTGGAAGGACGTGTGAAGGGAGGTGCTTCAGGACAGGCTGTTGGAAGCAAAGCCACCCTGGTCTGTAAGAGAAGGGCCACTGCTGGAGCCACGGCGATGAAAAGTGTCACCTGAGTCCTTCTGCAGGACCCAAGGACTAGAGCAAAGCCCAGAGCAGCACATGAGCTCGCTTGGAGATAGCTACACCCCCTCCACACAGTCAGGCTGGTTTGTCACGTACAAGCAAGTTTTCTGTGTGCTCTGATGGGCTTTCAGTCACAGCAGTGACATTTTGCAGCCTGGGAGCATTGTGTAGGTGTTCATTCAAACATTACTCAAACACACCCCACTTCTCTGGGAAGCACCCCACGACTTATGGGCACCTCAGCTGGGGACCTGTGCAAAGCTCCTCATGTATGTCTGGCATCCCTGGTGCCCACCCTACAGTCCCCATCTACCAGGCTCATCCTACTGCTGCTGTAATGAGCAAACCATGGGGTTTTGCACAAAAGAAGTCCCTGGAGAGACACAGGTGTGGGACTGGAGTCTTAGATGCAATGCAGAGATATGAAAAAAAGCAATAAAGCAAAGTCTGCAGTGCTTTCTCCATTCTTTCTGTCGCTCTTATTTCCTGTTGCTATGCCATTCCCCAGGCAAGTACAAAAGCAGCAGCTTCCTCAGCCACAAAAATGAGATTATTCAAAGAGCCCCTCTGTCTTCTCATATTTATTGTGATAGGCAGTGTTAGAAGTGTTTGACAACAACTCAATTATTCGCAATGAATAGAAGCAGGATAGGCAGGCAATTACCCACTTTACCCATGTGAGAGACACCCATATTCAGAATCCACATTCAGAGAGATCCACATTATTTCCAAACCATTTTGCATATTTTTAATTACCAGCTTCCATTTAGCCGGATGGTTATGACTCCAATCAGTGTGCTTTGGAAGGGCTGAGCACTTGGGTTTGAGCCAGGCTGGCTTTGTCTCATTCACATCAGCACGCTGATGTGAAATTTTGGGCTGTTTGGGTTAGATTTTAAGAAGCAGCCTCCAGAATGATGCACATCATTAGAAAACATGATTCAAATTTTTAATTAAAATGAAAGAAATGAGAAAATTTCCCCAAATACAGATTTCAACAAGGTGGAAAGATTATATCAAAAAATAAATTAAATGGAAAATTTCTATTGCCTGGACTTCTCTTGAACATTTAGATGTTTTTTGAACTTATTTTCAAAGCAAAAATTATTGTTTTGTAGCACAAATGTTTTTACTTAATATATGAAATATTGCTACTTAATGTTTTAAGAATTTTGAGAAACCTGAGCTGCTTTTTCTGATGAAAGTATTTCTATGGTTTGATTCTATTTACTGAATGGGAGAAATTTACAGCTACATCATAAGAAGCTGAAAAATCTAGTTTCTATTGTTTTGAAGTAAATATATATCCTTGTGTATCATTTGCTTCCGAACATGATGGGAGCAAAAAAAAAAGTGGTAAAATGCAGCTTAGGTCACGGAATTTTTCACTTTTAAAATTTGAAATTGGACTTTTATATCCACTGTTGTGTGTGTTGTCAGAGTACTACGCCTATGGGAATCCATATTTTCCTGTGTGAAGGTTTCTAAGTTTCACAGCATCAGGATTATTCTTAACTCTTCAGCTGCTGGAAGCTTGAGATTAAATAGGATTCAATAGATTTCAATAAGAAAACCTTAAAACTTTGTATTAAGCAAAGGGGATTACTAAGTATAACTTAAACTATTTAAGTGCTCTTGTAACTTCACTCATTATATTTAATGTACAACTTTGCAATGCCAGTGCCATAATTTTAATAGTTATTCCTAATTTGTTGAGAAATAACAGGTATCAGGAGTTGATCCAGAGGGGTTTTTACAGCTTCTTTAAGTTTCTGCCATTTCCAATTCAAACTCAAAGCACTCCCAAGTGCTTACACACCCCAGAGTAGCCAGGCCTCAAGCACACAGGTTGCTCCTGAATGCACAAACCCAGCTGCAGCCTCTGCCATCTGTGAAGACTGGGACAAATGAGACCGAAGGATCATCAAAGGCTTCCCATGGCTGGATCTCTGTTAGAAAAGTATTTGTGGCTGCATCCAAACTGGTCAACTCAGTGAACTCTCAGTTTCCATCCTTGCTGTGTACTTCTCCCCCTTTTCAATGTCATTGCATGTTCTTCATCAATATTCCTCAAAATATTGACTACAAGAGTAGTTGACAAAGAGTACATCTTGCCTGGACCTCACCAAGGTCCCAGGCTTAGGACACCTTGCACATTCTTGTAGGATCTCCCATATTTCTCATCATCACCAGCTGCCCAATGTGCAAAACCCCAATTCCTGGCCACAAAGGCGACTCGCAGAGCCTGCCTGGCTGGGCCGGAGCTGCTGCAAAAACTGGGAGCCTGCTGTAAAATTAAGCAGGAGGTGCCAGCAAAAAATGAGCAGATCCACTCCACATTTTTCTTTTTAATTCTTACAGCAATATGTCCTTAAGGACATGTCTGCTGTCAAATGTGACATTGCCTTGCCTGTGTGGCACCATATTGTGATTTCCCTCTGTGTGTTTCAGGTTCTGCAGCTCTGAAACTCTTTAAGGTAGTAGATGCAAAGCTCCCTTGAGTCAATGAGCCTTGGATCAGCTCTTAAAAGTTTCAGTGCTGTGACTATTATTTAATTTTTATATTTTCCTTCTCATTCTCCCAGAACGTCAGTAAGAAAACTTGTTCAGGGAAATCGGGGTCTACATTTGCATATTTATGCAGTAACATTGTGGGTAACATTGGCTCATGTTTTACAGTGTGTTTGTTTTCATTGTGCAGATTTCATCTGCTCAGGGGGATCAGTTATTTGACCTATATTAATATTTAATGGTACAAATACTTAAAATAAAAGTCCAGGCACAGCCAAGGCTTTTGGCAACTCTGCTTTAAACAGCCACCCCTCGTTAAAATCTGGCTCTGCTTGAAAGCTTTTGATTTCTTGCAGGGATTGAAACAAGGAGCTGCACTTTTGATGACTGTTTCATGGCTGTTTGAATATTTTCTTGCTTAATATTGTACATCAAGTCTGCATTGTAAAGGACTTTTGTACAGTTCCTGATTTACTGAGCAGAGGAGATCTGCAGGAAAATGAAAGAGAAAAATCTCAGCTGGAATAATAAAATTGATCATCATATCAAAGCAATGTCTGTTCTTGCTTTGCAGTCATGCTAGACCAGTATTTGAGCATGGGCAATTACTGACAATGTAATAAAATGTCTTTCTTTTCCTTCTTTCCCCAAACTAGTAACTTCCTAAATTTTTCACTAAAGACTGTAAAAGAAATATATTATTCTACCAACTCTGTCCTCTTCCAAAACATGGTTCACCTGGGTTACCATAATCTCCTCAGTTTCAACCAGAAAGCAATCTTTCCTGGCATGCCTGTAAAAGAAATTGTAGCCTGTGAAAAGGGTAGGAGGCTCTCAGCATTAGGATAAATTATCTGCATAGTACGCTTCAGTCTATAGATTTTCTCTTGCTATGAAGCAGTATGAAAGCAAGTGAATGGCTCACTCTGAATCAACCAGCTGCTTTTCAGCACCTCTGTCATTAATCCAGCATATCTCAGCTTGCCTTTCACTCCATGCACAGGGAAGAATATCCCTGTGTCTACCTTTGGTGAACAAAATGCACACTTTTGCCTCAGGCTAGGGATGTGTTGAGAAGTGGAGGAGAAAAACATAAACCAAGCCTCTAAAGAAAGAAAAACAATCTTTAGAAACACACTCAGCATAACTATGTAAGAATCCTGAAAGCTGACGACATAAAGAAAGAAAAAACAACAAGTTTAGGGCAAATGTGCAATCAGCTTGGATATGATGCAGTTAAAAAGCTGACAAAAGCTTTATACAAACTAATGAATTGATTTAAGGCTCCACTGGGTGATATACAATGACATATTATTTATGTAACCTGTAGTTTACTGTTCACATAGTAATTTCCACCTCCCACCCTGTCAAATAGAAGAAACTTTTTCACCTTAAATCTTAGATGATGATGAGACCAAATAGCAGGAGAGGATGTATAAATGAAAGTAATTTAGTGAAGAAGGCTTGACTGACATGAAAACACAATAAAAGTTATGATAATGTTAGGGATATCAAAGTGAAAGCCAGGTGGGCAGACGAGAATAGGCAAGTTCCCAAGTCAGTCTGAAAGGCGTTCTTCAACACTGGGGAAAATCCAGCCATTTATTTTCCAGCTTATCACTCTGTGGGTCAAAAATTATGTATTAAATTTGGAGCACAAAGACCTGCCTTGTCTAACAATTGTACTTATTGTAGAGACGGACAGGGAGGAGGGGGAAGTGAAAGACTTTCAAAAGCTCAATACATACTTTAGAGAAGATTTGGGGTTTTCTCTTTAAAAAGCAGACCAGTTGAATCCCACCTCTCCTACATTTCAGCGAGTCATACACTAAGATGCTTTTCTCCAGTGTTTGTGATTACTTTTTATTGGAGCATGGTTTCCTCTGTTCCTCAGTTTGCTGTGTGATAGTCACCATTTCCATTGAGGAAAAACCTGGCTCCCTGAAAGTGTTCCCACATGGGATTACAAGACCCAGATTTTCAGAATAACTGAAGAAATGAAGCTCTGGAAATTATCTGAAGCTGTGAAAATCACCTCTGATATGATTAGACTGCCTACCCAACATTTGGAGAGTACATGGCTTAGCCCAGCAACCCAATCTGTCTTCAGTCTGGATAAGGCCCTTACAGATAGTAAGTGGCTAAAATCCAGCAGATCAGTTCCCAAACTCAAAATGCTGCCAGCTTGTAGAGGAGCCAGGCTGCACGAGTGATGGGTGCCAGGCACAGAAGGGCTGACAGGTTGGGGTCCCACTGCTGATGTTGTTCCCTGAGGACTCCCTTGTAGCCCAATAGGCATTGAGTTTGTAGAGAGACCACCAGCAGCTGCCAACCCACAGAGAGTTGGCTGCTGGATTTGTAAAGTACTGACAACCCAGTTATATATAGAAGGGTCATGCTCTTTCTCAGATGGGCTTGACAGATGTTTAGACATTTTATAAATAACAACAGAAAATAAACAAACACTCCAAAAACCCATGAGCACTTCAGTTATGTGAAGATCCTACAGTTCATTAATATTCCTTTTTCTTCCTGTTATATTCATTGGTGGCTCTGTCAGTGTCCTTATGCAAAAATATTTGAAAAAAAACACCCAGGCTGTAAAGAGTGGTCTTTGCTTGAATTTGTTTCCATTTTAAGACTCTACGTCTCCAGACAAAAAACAGAAAGCCCTGATCAGAATGAACTAAATAACATCCCTGCTGAGAATGAAGTAAATAACAGTTCCAGTGTTTAACTCCTCTATTCAGGAACACACATTCAGGTGCTCTGAGCACTAGCCCGAGCCCCTCCAGCTTAACCCTGCCAAGCTGGAAGCAAAAAGGGAATTTATTTCATACTTAGGGGGGAAAAAAAGTGTGAGGCATTGTTCTCCAGGACAGAAAGGGCACGAAGGTTTCCATTCTGAACCTGCTATTTTTGGGAGCAGGCCATGAGTCAGCGGAGAGCCCCTCCATGTGCTGACACGAAGGAAATCCCAGCTCTGGGTGTTGCTTCCGAATGCGCTCTGGGCTCAGCTGAGAACAATACAACACACCAGGGGTGGCTCAGCTCACACTGCTGCGGTGGGTGGGTGGGTGGATGGATGGATGGATGGATGGATGGATGGATGGATGGATGGATGGATGGATGGATGGATGGATGGATGGACAGCAAGGCAGTGCAGCTGATGGAGCAGCAAGGCACATGGCCGGACCAGAGGGGATGTTATCTTGTGAATCATCCTGATAGTACAACCAATGTGTTAATCCACTGGGTTTCCTTCCAGATACAAGAAGGGGAAATATCATCATGACAAGGAGAACAATTTCACTTCCCATCATCCACTTCCTGAAGAGTGTGCTGAGTAACTAAAGGCCAAATTTGCCAACAGGTTGGCAGCATTCAGAGTTCCTGGCTTTGGACATCTAATTTTGTCTCTTGGACTGAGCTCCTTAAGCACCCTTTGAGGTTGTTCATTTAGCTATTCTGAATTCCCCCACAACAGCACTGAAAAACACCCAAAAATGCTATTACATGATGAACATACATGTGGCTCTTTTCACATTTATTTATATTAGTTTCTTCAGTTCTATTTTGAATATATTTAATGCCTTCTGGCTGTTTGGCAATATTCTACACTGTGCTGATGAATGGGTCAATTTTATCATGTGGTTTATTTTTAGCACCTTGATCGGCTGATCTTCATCTTAAATAAAGAAAGACAAGCTCTGGAGACCAGACTGGTCTGTGATGCAGCAGTTTCTGAAACCATCGGCTTCTCATCTGCAGCTTAAGAAGGCTGAGATCAGTAACCAATTCACAGACCTCTTTATGGGCAAGTGCTTAGACCGGGAAAAAGAGCCATGGCATGTAAACACCACTGACTCCTCAGCCCCAGGAAAGGAGGCACAGACCCAACTCCTTCTGACATTTGCCTTCTGCAAACACTTGTGCTGACACAAAACTATCAGCCCAATGTCCATGGAAAGTAAAGGCACAGGAAGTGCAAAAATAGAGGTGATGAATTTTCAGGCAAAAATAAATATTTCTGAGCGGGAAAAAACCAACATTATTTATCCATACACCTCAACTTGAATCCCTAAAATCAAAATAAGGTGTGTTGAGGGGAAATAGGAAAAGGTAAAATAGACATAGCTTGTTGAGGCTATTTCATTGATAAACAGGTTACACCTGCATCCTTATAGCTAAAATAGGTTTATTCCTGCTTCTTCACCAACTGATGGAGCTCTTTGCTGAGTGGTGTCTAGCAGTGATCAAGGTGATACTATATCTCTTTAGAGAGGCAGCTCTCTCCAAGGATCTGTTAGTGTCATGACTTGCCAATGATGTATTGCGCTAAAAATGGTGCCTTCTACAAAAGAACAGGTCCTGGAGCAGATTTACCCCTAATTACAGGAAGGAAGGAACAGGAGAGGTATGCAGATACCAGAAGATTCATCTTGCCAAAATAGAAAGTGTGTTGCTGCAAGCTGGAGAATTTAAATGGTGATGCTTTGAGAATGGTCCCATTCTAAACAAATACCTCCTCTGCAATAATCAAGAATTAGGCTGGAAAAATGCAGATATCTGAAACCATAATGTATGTGTTTTTTTAGATAAGAGATTTACTTCTAGCCAGAGAGACTCAAAATACCTTTTTACTTCATCTTCTAATATAGCACAGCGTCTCACGTTGAATCTGTGACTCAGTATCATGCAATCACATCCTGGTTTTATTAGGTAATTAGTCCTAAGAAGCAACTGAAGAAGTCTCACTCCCCTCTTGGTACTTCTCAGGTTTCCTGCATTTGTCACCTGAAGATGATTATTTGCCATCCTGTGTTACTGCTAATTATCATTATTTTTTATCCTAGACATTTGCACTAGGTTATTATGTTAGCCTAATAACGATGACGCTCCCATGCAATGATACACAAGGGTGCACATCTGAGAGGCTTTTATGTATTTTCTCCATTTTACAGCACAGGACCTTAAAAATTGCTAAAATCATTCTACAGCCTTAGACAAGTCATTTAAACTAGTAGCAAGGCCAGGAATAATAAAAAAAACAACTAAAAACAACACAAAACCAAACCAGCTAATTCTCAGCTCCCACTCCAACCAGAGAACAACACAAATGTCCCTCTGTATTTGTTTTTTATTCTGTATCACATAACCACCAGTACATTGTCTATGAGAGCTGAGCATAGTAGGGATTAAGTTACTAAATGCTCTTATCATAAAACAGATATTGCAGTCCTCAGGTTTCCTCTGTTAATCTGTTTGTTTTGCTGTATCTGGAGGATAAAAAATGTGGGAGTATGAAACATTTATCTGTTAATTAGCAATTATAAAACAGTAATGGAGCTTGTGTGTTTAAAAATATGTGAGACAATGTTTGATTTTATGCTTCATTTAGAAATATAAGGAACGAAGCATCTTCTAGAAATAATTTAAAACTCTCTATATGAAGAGATAGGCGTAATCAAATGAAAGAGAGACAAAGTCCATGCTGAAAGTTATCACCTTTTTAGCAAAGGTGGCTGTGTTTGTATAAATACAAATCTCTGGGTGCCAGCTTCAGCATTAGGACTTGCCTATTCATTTAAACATATGCAAACTAATACAAGGTGTCAGGCTATGCCAGTTAATTACACAGTGAGTTGAGTTTGTCAGCAAAATTTCCTTTCCCTGCTACCCTTTCCCTGCTCCACTGATAACAGAAATATTTGTTCTTTCTGTACGTACAGGGTTGGAGCATTTGGAGTTTCTCAGTGCTTACTTGAAGGGGTCCAACTATCATCATCACAGGGGAGGAGGAGAAGAAATCAGTCTGCAGAGCTATTTTGATTGACACGTGGTGGGATCATACATCAAAAGTTTAACCTGAGAGAGTTTCTGTCCCTCCTGAGCCATAAACCCCTGTTAGCTTTATGTTGCAAACCAACACCAGACAGAAATCCCCACGCTGAAAAATTTACACTGAGCCAGCAGGAAATCGAGCCATTTGCAAGTGTGTTCACCAGGGAGAAGCTGAAAGGAAAGGTCGTGTTCAGAGGGGGATTGCTGTGTCCTGATTCCCTCGAGAGCAGTATTGCACTGGTAGGGGAAAGGCAAGGCCCGTGAGTCTTCTGACTGTGGCCAAAGCATGTGGAGATGGGGCTGCAAAGGGCAGTGTACAACAGCAACAGAAAACACTTTCCTTGCTAGAGGGATGTTGGCTGGCCTTTATAATCAGTGTGTATCCACATTTTTATTTATTACTCTCAGGTGGTAGACCATGTTTGCAAACACTCACAGAAGATGAGTAAATATACAACAGAACCATAACAATACATTCTTTAAATCTGAGTGGAGGAGTGTCCAGGTGGAACTAGGGCTTTCAGCATAGAAAAGAGAAAAATTTGGGATATAAAGATGATTCAAAAAAGCCATGGGTGGTCTGGCCCTTTAAACTGACCACGGACTCTCTTCATCTCACTCAAGTTGGTTCACAGCAAGACATGGGCTCGCTGACTGGGTAACTCTGCTGTGAGGTTCCTGTTGGGTCCATGCTTGTAATCTCACCTCATTTTTTGTGAGACAGGACTTCTGCAATGCTTTCTTTGTCACTACTCCACATTTGGGAACTTTGTGAAGCACCAAGGGCTATTGTTTCAGCAACAATATGCCTGTCATTAAAGCGTGTGTTTCCATTAGCTCTTGAAGATATTTCTCCTTTCCCCTCAGCATTTCCTTTCCATCACTATCCTGCCAAGCTCCTGCAGCAGCAGACACTCTTTGTAACACCCACTGCCCTCCAGCAGTCTTGGTGCTCTTTGTATTAATGCCAATATTAATTATCACTATTAACCCCAGGGGAGCTGGGAGGGCAGTTATTGTGCTGAGTGCCAAAGCAATGCCAGTGACCTCTCGCTTCTGCAGGGAGTTTCATGTCCATCCCTCAAAGGCAACACAAAGACTTAAGGTCAGATATCGGAAAACCATAAAAAGCTTCTACTTCCCTGGAGTATTCTGAACCCTGTTCACCTCCTTGCTCTGCACCTTCTCTCGCAACTGCCCTGTATCATGGCAACCAGCTAACGGGACTGTGCATTAGTAAAAATAAGCTCTGCAACCAAAAATAAGGGAATATAACATGTTTTTCCTCATTTGTGACTTTTACAAGCCCTTGCTTTTTCTTTCCTTTTTATTCTTTCTGCTGCCTTCTCCTGAGGCTCTCCCAGAGGTTCAGACCCAAGCAAGCTGGACACAATTTTCAAACAAAAATAGCCAGATATTCATCAAACACATTAAAAAGAATTTTTTTTTCTAAATTGGAGGTTTGGGGGAGTTCTATGTATGATGGACCTGAAGTTCAGATTTCCCATTTCACAAATCATGTGTCACAAAGACATCCCAGGTGTCCTAGTTCTTTCACCTTGGAAGAGTTTCCAAGGGTAGGTGTGTCTGCTTGCTCATTTGAGAAACTTACCAGGGCACCCGGGACGCCACTTATGCTTCACTGCAACACACAAGCCTCTGTTGTCAACAAAACTGTGTGCTGCTAGAAACAAAACAAAAAGAGAGAGGAGAAAATTAAAATTAGCTTTGTGGAAGGAAGTTGCTAGTTAAGAATGTGGTTGTTGGAAACAGGTGTTAATCTTTGCTGGCTTGGTCCTGCAAGAATCACAGAGGGTGCCAAGATGTCCCAGTGCTTCTTGCAACATCATAGCCAGCTGCACCAAGGGTGAAGTGACTTCTCCTCTCTACCCTGCCCTGAGAGACAGAGAAGAAATAAAGGTGGAATATATTTGTCATGGAAGTCCTGCCTCGGGAAGTGCTGTGCTGGCTCTATCTGCCATTGCCACTGCAAACACTACAAAC
The DNA here is from genome assembly GCA_013396655.1 of Campylorhamphus procurvoides. Classification (NCBI taxonomy): domain Eukaryota; kingdom Metazoa; phylum Chordata; class Aves; order Passeriformes; family Dendrocolaptidae; genus Campylorhamphus; species Campylorhamphus procurvoides. Next base: position 225,569 of record WBMV01006969.1, read on the forward strand.
AGCAGGGTTTGCAGCTCAGCTGCAGGATTAACCCAACAACAAACTGCTAATATGAATTTAAAACAACATATGATTTTCTAAGCTCTGATCACTTTACTTGTCTCAAAGAAGTGCCTTCTCCTTCCACTGCTCTAACACACCTTGTGAGTTTGTAGGTGCTGCTCTGCAGTCCTACAATCCCATGGGAGGTTGTCCTGGTGGAAGAGCTCCAGAGAGCTGAAACGCAGCCTGGGCTGGGTGCGGAGCCCGAGGCTCCAGGGAGACCAACCCAAGGCTCATGAAGCAGTGGTGGAATTGGAAAGAGGTTTCAAAAAACTACTCTGCATAGTGCACTGGGGTTATTGCATTGTACTCAGTAACAGAAGGAAGCTCTGGCATCGCACCAGGCTTACTCCCACTCTTTCTATGCAGGTATTCATAATAATGGCAAGAATTACATTCATTTCCCTATTCCTCCACTGTACGAGGCGAGTCTGATTTTTAGACAATACGACACCATTTGCAGTTACCTTGTGAACAGATGCAGTTTGCAGCTGTAGCACAGCAGGTTAAGCATGCAGCACACGCAGCTGTAACACACACAGGTAGAGCAGCCATGTGTTATTCTGCTTCTGGTCTTGAGCAATTAAACATCTGCTTTCACCAGGGAAATAATCTTTTTTTGTATAAGCCTAAGGGGAAAAAAGCTGTTTCATTTCATTTTTCACACTATGCATTTACTCTTCATTAAGATCGTTTATAATTAAGGCAGCCCAGCATCACTCAGCCAATTCCTTTTCACCAGTAAGGGGGCAACTTTTGAGCACTGGCCACATAGATTGCCAAACCATCAATCTTTTTGCAGTTACTGTCTGTTTATTCAAAGACCCTTTTGGGAGTACCCAGAGAATATGCAAGCTCCAAACACTCCCATGATACAATTCATATCCCAGCCTCTTCGACCCACTTCTAATCACTACATTCAAATTATTATTTTTAGATTATGCAGTTATCAAAAATAACCTCTATGTAAGGCAGAAAAGCCAAACTGAAGACGACTTGCAAATTCAAACTATCTGACACTACAGCAATGTCCAGGAGCAGGGCTGTAGAATCAGGGAATAGGTGAGGTTGGATGACACCCCTGAGTACCGTCCAGTCCAGTGTGAATGCCCGTGGTCTCCTTGGCTAAGGAATACCATAAATATAAATCTGCAAGAACAGAGCAGTGAGATGTTGCTTAGAATCTCAGCATTTGCAATGGGATTTTAAAACTGAAATGTTCCCCATCATGTGCACTTAGCTACAGCCTTTCAGAAAAACCAGAGCCATTTAGTGCTTGTAATAATTTGTCCATACAATTCGTTTTGTTGGGTATCCACACATGAATCTCCATACAGGTAGTCAGGACATAGGAGCCAGGTGCACATAGCTATTTATGCCCAATACTTAGTCTCTGTCTACTGCTGCAGCAAACTGTATGTAATTGCTCCAGTGTTTACGCAACCTGAACATAAATCTGGCCTCTAAACTTGCCTGGTCCATTTTGAGACTTCTCCAAACTGCAGTGGTTCCCTCAGATAGGCTCCCCCACGTTTGTCACTTTTTGCACATTTAGCATATTTCGATTTGCACCTTTGCCCATTTCCCAGTGCAATCAGGTGTGCTCTGAAGCAGCCGGGAGTTCACTGACACATGTGCCTTTTACACACTTGGAGATGTCTAAGCCAAGCAAAGAGAAGCAGCAGTTCGGCTCCCCCTAAGCCATCATACGGGTCTGGAGCGGACCCAAGAGGGTGTGTGTGCATGTGTGAAAGGAAGAGAGAGCACTAATGAGCTCAGGTTGCATCCAAGACAAAACAGTTACTCATTGCCAGAAGCCAGTGGCTTTGCCTACTTGAGGAATTCCCATCTCTAACCTTTGCAGATAAAAATAAAATGCCACTCACGTTTAGTCAGCCTCTCATCATTCTCTCGTTTATCAAACACAAACAACTATCTCTAACAAGTCAACTAAAGCATTCAGGGAAATGCAGCGTTCCCAGCTCTTAAACCTATGGGTTACAAGCAAAGAGCCAGTGGCTAAACAAATACAGGAGTAATCTTTCAGAGCCCAATTGGCTTTCTATCTATTCTGAGAGTGCCTGCAAATTCAGTGGTGATTTATTAACCTCTATAGAAGGACAGAGCTGTTAATAAAAGCTCACCTACAAATATCTCAGAAAATGGCAATATCCACAAATGGCAAGTTCCTGAGATTCCCATTTAGCCCAAATCAGCGCAGCATGGTGCTTAAGAAATTGCTTCCGTTCAAATAATGTGCTTAAGGCCCATTGCTTTCTTTTATTTGAAATAAATACGTAGACCCAGGAAAAAAACCGACAAAACCCAGCACTTCTCATCACCTAAGTTCTTAGAATTGTAAACTCCATACAGTTAAAGTCACATTCAAAGTTACTGGATTAGGAACAAACTCAAAAAGAAGAGGTCAAGAAGAGCACCCACACTTGTAGAGATCTTTCATGTATTATGACTTATTTGCATTTGCATGAAAACTACACGTTTGGGGTATTTTTCATGTCTGCTGGCCTAAATTTGATGTAGTTCAAATGAGAGCAGAATTTGGCTTTGTATCAGTGAGTGTTAAGTGTATGATCTCTTAAGACTTAATATTCTGAGTGACTTCTTTTGTGGAGAGCAGGATGTTGTGCTAAGGGCTTTCTTCATTAGTTTATAGACCATTTTTAAGTTTTGAAACATTTTAAAAGTATTGAGGACCACAAAGCTGTCGTGGCAATTAAAAAAAAAAAATCACATTTTTAAATAAGGTACCAAAAATCATACTGTTCGTGCCTGCCAAAAATAGCAGCTTTGGATTTCTCATAAGAATTTCAGTACTGAAAGGAGGGGGAAAATGTCAGAGCAATCATTCCTCACTCTGGGAATTAGTGCAAAAGCTTAGTGGTCCAGACTGTGCAGATCCACAGTCCAGATTCCCACCACTGCGTCCCTCCTGTGCTCATTTAGACATGTGCAAAGGAGATATAAATTTCTATAGCAGCAGAGAAATATTCCTGCTTTCCCAGTTTCCAAAAGTTTAAATGACAAAACTTATTATAGGCCAGGGGAGAAATGGTCCTATAATAGCAGTTGTTTAACTGAAACTCTTCAGATCTTTTTGCTTTTTCCCAGGAAGAAAAATTCCCTAAGATTAGCTTTTTCTGGTATTATTTCTAATAAATTCTGGTTCCAACCCAATGAAAATAAGCTGGAAAAAGGTTTGTCAGACTTTTCCATGAAATTAAGAAAAAAGAATCTGAGTAGAAAAATCAAAGGAAATTTTAAAACTTATTATCAAAAATTCTATCTTTCAGGTGAATGAAGGAGCTTAAATTAGGAGTAAAGCTTTGATAGGGATTTATATAGTCAGTTTTTCTGGTTGTGATGTAGTGATCTATCAGTATTGTCATTGTATTTGTCCCATGTGAGAATTCAATTGAACTTTTAAGTCCATTTTCAATAAAACACATGATGCTTTAACTGTGCATAGACTATTGAATATCTATGCAATAATGATAGGAACTCTATCCAATATATGTACTGTTCACAGCATGTTAGTAAATATCAGGCAGAATATAAGTCATTTGTCATAAAGGAGCCCATAATTTAAGACACCTAAGGAATTCCAGCTCTCTGCAAGGCAGTACATGAAATAACATGCAACTCATGCTGTCATTAGGGCTTATTTGAGAGGTTTAGATAAAGGGGAAAAATGCCAAAAGCAAACTAACACTTCAGAGGCACAGTTAAGAAATGACATGCTTTGGGGAGAGGAGGAAGGGGGGGGGAGGGTAACTTTTTTCCTTGCTGATTTTTTTTTATCCCCCGAATCTGTGTAATTATGACATTCCATTTCTTGCACAGCTTAATGCCTCAATGTATTGCCCAGAGTGTGCTGCTCAAATACATTGTCAGGACATGAGGTTTTCTTTCATAGGGCACAGACTGAGTGATCTGATCCTCCACTGTCAAATTACCCTGCTTGTGTCTGGGGCAGGTCCCAGTGGGGAACACACAGGAATCCTGCAGATCAGCCAGGAAGCACTGCAGCCCAGGAAAGACTTTCCTAACTCCCTTCTGATGTGTCAGTGCCAACATAATGTTCTTGGCTTCAAGAAGTGTGAATTTCTGATTCATTTTTTTTATTTTTAAATGAACCATTTCATGGTAGAAACCCCAAGTCTTTCCACTCCAAGCATTGCCATTACTATTAGTGACATTTTGTTAGGGAACACTGGGTGTCACGTAAGAAGAGGAAGGTTTATTGGAGGACAAAATGCTATCTCAGATCCAGACTGATTGTGCTGTTGCGTTCTGTGTGGAGAAGGTGTAAGGAGATCCTTCCATCCTGGATGAGCAGGGTGAAGAGCAGCATCTCTAGATTCATGATGTCAATATTGCTCACAGAAGAAAGGCTCCTGTTTGGAGGACTGATGTGGAAAGTGAATACAAAGCAACAGAGGCATACAGAGGGGAGGGAATGAGGGAAGGGGAGAAAAATAAAGAGAAAAAGTACTTGGTGAACTCCCAAGGACAAAGCCTTTGCACACAGGACATGCTGAGGACAGAAGCTGCCATGCAGCAAGGACAGGCTACTCTGCACCTTGCAAGCATGTCCCCATGTCCCATTGGTTTGTGTGTGGCTTTGGCCCCCTGGACATGGCTGCAGTGCTCTGGTTTGGTTTGCATGCCTGGCTATAGACCACTGGTTTCTAGTCCTGCCCAAAAGTGAGCTGGTGAGCAGCCCCAAATGAAGGAACTGACCTGAAGCAGTGAGACAGCATTGGAAGTGTAATGATATGTCACCCCTAAGAGAGTAACTCAGCAGAAAAATGGGAATATCTTCAGAAATTTCCTTTTCTTTGCACCAGAATTAATCTCTTCTGCTTGGGGTCAAGCAGGCCATGCTAGGCAAAATGAGGGCTTGGTAATCACGGCTTGAAAACCATTCTGTTTCACACAGGCACTGTTTTAGTATGCAGCTGACAGCCCTCACTTACATTTTACACTATAGACATGGCAACCCTGCAGACACATCAGCATTTACAACACTCTTGAGTTACTGTGTACGTAATGGCTCATGTGTTCGTGCCACTGGCAGGTCTGGCAGAAACCCAATATCACTCCTGACTATGTGGCAACGCCGAGTTTAATGATCAAAACTGAAACAAAAAGCTTAGATAACATTAAAGTCACGTTTCAGCTCAATCTCTGTAACTTTGAACCACTAGGTCAAGGCTGAAGGTTTTCTGGGGAATTTTTCAGCAGGACAGCCACATAGCTCACATCAAAGCGCACGGACTTCAAAATCTCATCTTTGCCAAGGGATCATTTAAAAATCACCCAGTGTTGTTGCAGGGCAGAATTCAGGTCTGAGAAAGAAATAAACCATTAACTTTCCAACCTTCTGCACCTGAGTGCTGTTCTTCCGGAGGGAGGGAGCCAGAAGTTCCCTCTCCGCCACCTTTTGTGCCCATCACCATTTTTGGTTCTCTTTAATTGCCTCACAACAGTATGGAGGGCTCCCAACAGAGATCAGTGCCTGACACCATAGGTAGATACTGAGGGTGGGATTCCTCTCACCTAATTTTAACTGTCTAAAGATTAGTTATCTAGTTTAAACTAGTCATCTAGACTGCCTTTATAGCCAATGGAGAGAGATAGGCACCTTTGTGGTAAAATTTGTCAAGGGTCCTAGCTGATGAATTTAATGTGTGTGTTTAGGCCTGAATTCAGTGAAGTACTTAAGCAAATGCTTGTCTTTAAGCACATGAATGATCTGATCTCTGTTAAGTGGAGCACTTCAGGATGTTCTGAGTTTAAAGATTACCATGGGCCTAAGTGCTTTGCTGAACTGCTGAGCTGGAGCTGGGCTTGACATGATGAAGCATGGCAGGGCAGAAACCAATGCACAGCATTAAGCTCAAAAGAAAGAGGGATTTAGGGAAGGGTAACGGGAGGGAAGACAATGTTCAAGGGATGGCTGAATAAAAGAGACTGGAAGGATTCTAATCCCTGCACGGCTATCTGTGGTATCTGTGAAGCTCCCAGAGGTCAGAGCAGGTGCTGCCACAGAACAAGGTGACATTCAATGCAATGGAAAAGCAACAAATACAAAACCAAGAAAAAGGAATATAGCTTAAATCTAGGTGCAATGAACTTATGGACATCGCTACCACAGTGAGTCAGAGAGGGCTTAACACTATCACAAAAGAGGCTGAATATTTCTGAGGTTGTCCAGAGTAACAGAAATAATACCTTCTTTAGGGCTTGAGCCAGTTTCTAGTGGCTAGAAATCAAGGTGCAACCCACAAGGAAATTATGAGGGAGAGAGGTAACCTCACAGCAGTCTCCATTTGGGTCTCTCACATCACTCTTAAGCTTTTTGTACCAGCCACTGTCAGATTCAGACTGAACTGATGTGTGTGTCCATCCCCATGGCTGTTCTTTGGATCCTTGGTACGTAAAAAATCCCATGACAGTTTCAGCACTTAATTAAACTCCCTGAATTTAAATTTAAAATTCCGGCTTCTCCTGAATTTAATGGGTGTTGGTTGGAGCACAGCACTGCAATAGAGAAGGTTGGCATGATATTGTGAAGTTAGCCCAGTGAGACAATATCCGTGTCTATAAAATACTCTGAATTATATCCCACAGTTTCTAAATACCCTGTTCCTCTTCATGCTGATAAAAGTGAGATCCTAACTATGTCCTGAATTACAGGTCAAAGACATCAACTCAGGGCAGGTCTGTATTCTTATGTGTGGTTCAGATTTTTATGCATCTCTATCTGTGCCCAAAGCTGTCCTGGGTGTGTTAAACTGAGAGGTCTTTCCTAGCAGTTATTTTTCTAATCTTGACATCATTCTGCCTACAAATTGCTGACAGACAGATGTCATGCAGGTCACATGGAAGAGGCTGGGGGAAATGAGGCTGCAGATACCAAAGTCAGTGTAGGGAGAAAAATATCCAAGGGGCAACAATACAAGCAGAAAACCCAAAGCAAATGCAGAGATTCAAATCCCATGGCAAAATATCACTTTCCATTGCACTACACAGTGTTAGGACCTTTGTGCAAGAATGGATGTTTTACCAGTCTGAGTTTGGGACCTTATTTTATAATCATGTTCTCCATACAGAGCAATGATCTGAGAGACATCTCTCTCTCTCTTGCAGGAAGGACAAGTGATGCAAACATCTGGCAGGTCACTTTGCCTACAGCCCACATTACAAAACATCACAATAGAAGCACAAAAAATTACCAGTGCAATTCAAATCAAGGGTCTCTGGTGCTGTTGGTTGGGACAGCACAAAGGCTGGAGAAATCTGAACTCTGAGGAATAAATTCCTCTATTTTCTTACAGAAAATCTTGTATGACAGAGTAATTTGCCCATGAGGTTCCAAATGGGAAACAAGCCTGAAAAACCGCAGCATCTGGGGATTTTAGCTGTCTTGGTCTAAGAAGCAGAGCAAACAGGGAAACTAAGATGATTTATTCCTTTTTGGGGGGGAAAAAAAAGGACACTCAAGCAGAAAGTCAGAGGAATCTTTGCACACTGATACAGAATCACCTTCACAATAATTTTCTTTCTCTGTTTATACTATATTCTGTTTCTTTTCTTATGTGTATGATAGTTACAGGAAGCTGATTGAAGACGTTTTATAGTGCATGTCAGGAAATATTAATATCACCTTTTAATTACCATACAACACCCTGGGTGCTTTTACAGGATGTGGTGAGGGGGAGAGCTTTATACATAAAAGGAGTAATAGAGCACCTTTCAGTACCTAAGGCCTTTGGAGTGCTGAGAGGAAAATTAAATTCAAAAAAACCCAATCAATATTTCTAACACTAATACATTGCTTCTAACTCTTTTGAATTGGCCCTCGTCTCCTGGTATTTTGTTTTTCTTAAGTGGTCTCCCTGGAGACAAGTGATTGCATGAGGTTCAGAGCTTTTCCTTGAAACAGAAGAAATTGTAAGTTTTTAACTCCTGGTGCCTGTGAAGAAAAACCTGAGCAATGTTTTTAACCAACCAGAATCTGAATAAAAAAGTCTCATATTTTGCACCCTGTATTTATTGTCTCCATTTTCTAAGCTCATCCCATGTATTCAGACACCTGCCAGATGAGATATGAATTGTCATTGTAAATTATCAAAATGCAAAGTAAAATAAAAGTTTAGTCATTTGACTGGCAGGATTTGGACAAGTATTCCTGGGTTTTGTTGAGCACCTGAGCAAAAACCCGGGTGCTGGAACTTCATCGAGCAGCCACATGCAGAAGCACACAGGTCAGCCCGTGGTCACTGATTTCAAAAGACCTGGGCTCAGATACAGCTAGAAAACTCCTTGGTCTTGACTGCTCCTTTAAACGTTGTTCCTTCTGCAGAAGGTATTTCCATTGATTGATTAAAATCTTGGATCACTGGCCCAGGCTCATTGCACTGCCGCATTGCAATGGCTCTGATAATTACTGCTTCAGCTCCCCACAAAAGAATGTGCAGTTGCCTCTGTGTGGAGGGAAAAAATAATGTATTTTCCCCAGTGATCAGCAATCCACATGGATTTCTAATATTCAAAGGGCTTCCTCTGGTTCAGCATTATGTTGTAAAGCAAAGTTTATAATGTTGAAACAGCAATTGCTAGTGGCTTTCTTGCTAATTTCTTGCCTAAGTGAAGTGCAGAGACCAATTTCCCATTTTACTGTTGCCTTCAATAAAAATTAGCATTTAACTTGTCAGAAGGAGCTATCTCTCATGCCAAGCAGTGTCACAACGTTGAACTCTCAGCACTAGTACGTTTCTATTAGATTTTTTCCAGCAGCAGGGCAGTTCCCAGAATAAAAGAGCCAAGATTCAATTCCTTGTAATTATTGACAGAAGAAACACATGTGCTTAACAAAAAGGCAGGCACAGAATTACAGCCCAGGGCCAAGTTTAATGGTCTATTGGTGGTACTCTGTAACAAATGGACATTTGAGAGATCTGGGCACTGCCTGTGAAATGAATGGAAATGGCTTTTTAATTATGCATCAGCTGTAGAACCTGTTTGCAGCCAAGCCACTTAGAAGCTGGTGTTGGGAAGATCAAGACAAGGGTTTTCATCCTGGGAGCTCTTGGGTTCGGTTGCAACTGTCTTGACACAGGCAAAGCCAAAGCCTTTTCTGGTGGTCACAGCTGAGACATTTGGAGCCACTGCCACTGTCACCTGCACGTAGATGAGTTTTTTGCTCCTTTTTCCACTCTTTGCTGTCCTGCTCCCCCATGGAGCCCTCACAGCTCCACAAGCTGCACAGCTCATGGTGATGTGGTCATGTTGACTTTGAGGAAGGTCAATTGGACATTCCCAATGTGGTCTACAACAACAACAACTGCTCGGCTCAGGACAGGTCCCAAAACCTACCTCCCACACCCCATTGCCCACCCTGGAGTGCCTGAGCTGGCTGTTTTAAATATATGTACTTTTAAGTATAGGAAAGATTTTTGACACTGCAATTAGCAATGTGTGAGCAACCTGGGTGGGATCCATCTCATCCAATTTCAGCTTCTTAACACAGAGTTGCCTACCCATCTGGGCTTTCCCTGTCATCAAGAGAGAGAGGGAAGAACAGCCAGAGGGTGATTCATCACACCTCAGGTACGGGTCGGATGCAATGAGTTGGCTTCTGGAAGCAGATATAACTCTACAGGTTACAGGGGTTGTCTAGACACCTACCTGCAGCCAGACAGCCAATTCTGGCAAAGTGAAGGGAGAGGAAACCCATCCTATGTCCCTGCTACAGTGGCAGGCACTGATCTCAGCAAGGGGCCCTCAGTGCTACTGGCATGCAATTAGCAAGATCCATAAATGTTGACAGGCACAATTGCCTGTGGGAAATTAATTTTTTTGACTCCTTGACTTCTCAGAATTGCACCCCCTTGTATCACTTCCACTGCTGACTCCATAGCTCTTGAACCAGACAGAACCAAAGGTAAGAAACATTTGAACTGGTAGGTAGTGTGTTTCTGGACATTGCCTGACCATGTCATAAGGCCGGGCTATGGAATTCAATAACATTGATGATGGGTTGGTGAGCAAAGAGTTTCTCCCTCCATTTTCAACCTTTTTCTTTTGGACAACCCTTAACATTGAACAGTTCTGAAGTATGATTTAATTTACCTTCAATAGGAAGATCAGGAATCTGTTATTGGCCATATCTTGGGGCCATTACTCGAGAAAAAGCTTTCTTTGACCTGACCAAACTCTGAGTTAAGGATCTCAAGATCTGGCCCTTGTGAATAAGCTGCAATGGAAACAACTGTGGTTGAACTAATGAGATAAAGACCACCCTCTCAGAAGGCTTTTAATCAAAAAGATGGTCTTGGTTTCTGTACAAGTGGGGCTTCTTTGTTTAAGCCCATTGACTTTTTGAGTCTGGAAGGGATTCTGTAGGTATCTGGAAGATTTTCTCATGCAAACCCCCTAAATCTCTGATAGCAGACTACATTGAAGCTTAATCACTTTTCATCCCAAATGCTCACTAAGCCTCTACTTTAGGAGAAAAAAATACACAAAAAAAAATTCCAACAACCAAGCAGGGATAGCTCCTGTTATAACTGAGAATTTGTGTAGGCTTTTTCTCTGAAGTTGTTTGAAAAATTTTCCAAAGCTATAAGGTTTTCAGAAGTGCTCATATTTGACTGAAACCCACACTACTGAAGGAAGGGTAAAACTCCAACTGGCTTTGAGAGGAACAGGGTTAGGCCAAAACCAAGTACTTCTGAAAATCCCACACCAGTATTTTTATCAGTAATGTCTGAAGGGAATGTGGCAGAAACTCACAATTCAGATTCACTTCAGATGTAGATCCCAAGCTTAACATAATGAACTTGATTAATTCCAAGAAAATATAATTAGAACATGTTTATAGGCATTAAGCCATTCTGATGAAAGAAATATTTTTCAGCCTTATGAAGAACAAGTCGTAACAGACTAGTGCAGGTTTAAAAGTCTCAATATGATTAATGAATTGGATAGTGCTTCTATCCGTAAGCAGAACAGTAATTTAATTCACTGATGAATAGTAAGAGGACAAAAATTAACCAAACATTCAGTACCTTCAAGTGCAGTAAAACTTAGTGGCCCTACAGCACTTGAAGTAGTTCTACACTTAAACCATGTTTAAATGTATGTAATTTAAAAATGGAAGACATCCCTCTAAGCTGAATTAATTACACTGATAGAACTATATTTATGGCCTTCAAACCTCAAGAATGAACACAGTGTTTCTATATTAGAGGATGATCTGGGTTTTCCAGATGTTATTTTGCAAGTTTTAGCCTTACCTCTAATAGTCTTAAGGAACATACAGGCTGCTTAAGGCATTCTTCCTTGAAATCAGAGACAGCACAGCAGTCCATCCAACACCATGAGTGAAAAGCTCTGAAAAGTCATTCCTAGGCTTAAAGCATTGCTTTGCATCTGGCCATTCAAAGGAAGCAAAGGGACTTAGGGGTTTTAAAGCTGGTGACTAAAAAACCCAGTGAAGGCAGCTTTCTGTGGTTGGCAGCGGGGAACAAAGGAAGAGCTACACTCCAACTGGTTTCAGGAATTCAGCCCAGACTTTGACAGACTTTCAAGACTCAAAAGGGGGGAATGGGAAGGCAGAGTAGTTGGATCTGAGACATCCAAAGGACTTTCTGACCCGGAAGGATTTCTGCAAGCTAAAATAACCTTTCTGCGGTAGGCTTTGACAAAGGCGCTTAAATAAACAAGATGGGTAAAAGAAGTTACACTTTATACCATTTTCTGCAGACAAAAGGACAGCCCAGCTGGAAGAAAGACTATCTGCTAGTTTGCTGTGGCTGATTTTCTTCAACTTACAAAGTCTTTGGTTATTGGGAGGAATTCACAGAAGTTGAGCACATTCCTGATTTTTGTAATAACAGTGATAACGATGTTCATGATACGCTTGGAAACTCTCATCACTTTACGTGTTCAAAGCATTGTATAAACATCACTTAATTAATAGTTGCTAAACAGCACGTTATTCAGGTGGTTCAGATATGCCTTTGAAGGGTACATAAGTACTTAGATTGCATATTGTGAAACAATTTGATATATTTGTTCATTTTAATTAAAGTTTTCCATGTTTACATACATGATACAAGGTCACAGAACATGATTGCACAAGTGCTAGAATGGAGAGGAGTCACAGGGGCCCAAGGGGATATAGGGAGCTGTAATGGGATGAAGCTGGAGAGGAAAATTAGACAGACTATCAGACAGTGTTTGCTACTGTGTGAAAACTGGAGAACTCTTAACTGTGCACTGGGCTGTATTTATGGCAGTAAAGGTGTTGGCCAGAATGATGCATGAGAAAGCTTGAGGAAAGCAAGAGAATTTCAGACACACATCCCAGAAATACCATGGAAATATAAGGTCTAGTCCAAAGGACATCAAAGTCAATGGAAAGATTCCTACTAAATGCAGAGAGCTCTGGATCCCAGGTTTCCCAAGGGAAATCGTGGAGGTGTCATTTCTGGCTCATTTTAAAGTTAAAAAAAATAAAATTGTAGAGGAGTAGTCTGCACTAACAGGGGTCACACCAATGTCTGAATTCTGCTTTGGCATAGCCCAGTGAACAAGGAGCTGGTCCATCTCAGCCTTTCTCCTTTATTTTTTGTATTTTCATTAAAGCTCAGTTAGTCCAACCAGAGCTACTCACCTTGTAACAACCTAGTAACACTTGATAAAATCAGTTATTTCCAAAAATTGGTCATAAAAGGTTATTAGAGCAGTGAGAGCAAATGGCTCGAGAACAATGATTGTTCTTGCCTCTAAGTATAGTCCTTAAATAATGACACCAAGGTCACATCTGTCACAAAAAGAACAATTCTACTGCTGTCCTTTGTCAGCCACCATCTTCTGCATTTAGTTCACTGAACAAGAGAAGAAAGTCTATGTGGTTGTTACAAATGACTGGAAATGTCCAGGGACTGTGGTCTTTACTCTAGATTTTAATTCTTCCCATAGTATCTTTATCAGTGATAATCTAATTTGGGGAGGAGACATAGTTTGTCTCCAGTGTTTCCCCAGAGATTTTGACCTCTTCAGCTCCTGGATTCCACTCCTCTGACCACTGCTAAATATGAAGTCTATCCACTGAGTACAGTGGTGTATTTAGCCACTCTCATTTACAAACCTTTTTTCCACCCTGTTCCCAGCTTCCAGTGTTCCCTCTGATCTTTTTCCTATACTGAAATATCTTCCCGAGTTATTTTTTTTCCTCCTGTCTGTCCAGCAAAGTCCCAAAGTCTGCCCTCATACACTTACCATGGGAGTTTCTGTAGGACACCCAATTTACTAAAATGTGTGGAATTTCTTGGTCCTACTAGTTAGAACATGATTTGGTCTTCATTCAAAGTGAAAGGCAAATATTTGTCTGGCAAGGTGACTCTAAGCATTTACTACGTGTTACTTATCCAGTTGAGCCTTGGCAGTTCTCCCTACCTTCGCACAGACTGACTCTCCTCTCCTTTAGGTTTTTATGCTCAGATACACTCAAGCAAAGCTCCTCCTGCCTTGCTCTGCTGCTGAGACAAGCAATGCTGATTTCCATTCTCTCAGTGTGGGCTGTAACACTGCCTTCCCATTCATGCCTTCACCAGCTGAAGCACAAATATCAGCCCTTCCTACCCACAAAAATAAAAGTGTTAAACACCACGACTCAGTCAGGCAGGACAGTATGGAGCCCATATAAGTACTTTGCTGGATAGACAAGCCCAAGTCCTAAAATGGGATAAACTTTCATCTCATTCTTCATGAGGGTAGTACAGCCATTTCTCTCTGTGGGATCCTACATGAAGAAATGAATTCTTGTGAACATTTGAATCCCTCCACACTAGTGAAGGACACTTGTTGGCATGTTTCCAACCATGCTAGAAGATTGCTGAAGCCTCCTGGAGGTGAGCCAAGCCATGTCACATCCAGGGGGCCCACTTTGCATTTTTGGCTTGTATGTGATTTTTGTTTTCAGCTATGGTGGATAAAGTGTTCAAGTATATGATTCATTGGTGCTCCATGTCAAGCCTTTGCTTCTTCCCTTGCTCCTAAATTATATGCCAGCCAAGGCCAGAAAGGCAGGATTGTCATTCAGAGGCTTGCATATGGCTCTAGTGAAAATTGCTTAGTAGGGGGCGATGTGACTTTATGATACCTATGCTGTCAGCTGAGGAGGGCTTTTTATAGTTAAATGTGATGACAACTGCACCCTATTTATACCAATGAACTTAAGCATATCAAAATAGTAACATCAAGAGGAATATCCTTGGCAAAAAAAAAAAATCACACTGCTCAGTTTACGCTTTAAAATAAATATTTTTTTAGCTTAGAATTGATCACTGGCTACAAACACTGGGGAAATGTTCCATGGCTTTGACTCCACCCTGAAAACAAGAGATTTGGGGCTTGGCTCTTTCAGGGCACACATGGATATAGGTTGCCATCCCTACAACCAAACATACACAGTACCACTGGACACTTGACTCTGTCTCCAGGGCAATTTGAGCAGAAAGCAACCATTAAGGGATGAAAACTTGTAATTTTGTGGTTTGTATTGCTCTTAACATTATTATTATTATTATGATGATGGGGATGCAGTACCTCTATCCTCCAAAATTTTGGAGTGCCCTTTCTAAGCCAGGATCAGTGTGCTTTCAGCAGCTGAGTGCAGGGTGGAAGGAGCGTATCTGGAGGCCAGGCATCCCTTTGTGCCATGGAATTTTTGGGGGTGTCCTTAGGCCATGCTGAAACGAGGAGCAGCATTCCCCAGCTCTCAGCTTTCACCCTCCTCCCGAGAGGCTCCCAAGCAGCTGAGCACAGTCGAGTGGAGCAGGGCTTTTAGACACATTTCATTTAATGGTGTGGGCAGGCTGGCAGGACCAGCACTCTGTTGCTTGTGGTCCCAGAAGTGTTATCCACTGCTCAGCCCATTTACTTATCTCCATGCTGTGGGAAGATTCACCTTCAGAGAGTAGGCAAGGCTTGCCTGTGTTGCTGAAACAAATTTCAACTTTTAATAGTCACATTTTCTCCTTTGTACCCTGTGGTATGATTACCAGAATTCAGTCTGCTCCCAAATCCTCCTTCCCACCAGTTCCCACAACTTTGGAACACTTTAGAGGTCACTCTGCATTTTGCTCTATAGCCCTAATTACTACTCAGCACCATAATTGATACGTTAAAGCCTATTAAAGCATGGAGCCGAGCCACTGCTTTACAGTCACTGCACTTGCAATGCCAAAAATCACTTACAGTTTGTTTCTGTGCTTCATTTCAGCTACTTTTAAATAAATGTCTCTCCCCAGGACCTGGACGATGCGAAAGGGATTTAGTCTCAGAGTGTGAAAGTTGCAGCCTGCAACACCAGAAAAAGAAAGCGTTCTTACAAAGCTATTCAAATGGATTTCCCTCACTGATTGCCTCAGCCAAAAGTAAATTATAAACCAGACATTATCAAAGAAAATCACTGTAGCACATTCCAGTTCATTTCACTGTACAGCAAGGATTTGAATGCAGACGTGCAGGCCCTCGGTCACATTTTCATATTTGCTAGGCAAACTCACACACTAGAGCAAACTTTATTTATATAGGTATACTTTAACTATCACTTCTATTATTTATTATGGCAGAGGATGCCTTCAGGACATTCTTCAAGGGATGAGCTGTCTGGCATGCATATAAAAATGAAGCAGCAAAATCAAGTACAATTAAACTTAGCAGAACTATTAAAAGCCTTAGACACCCAGCAGTCAGGCAAGGCTACTACAGGACATTTATAAAAGCTCATGAATACAAGATAAGAGAGGAAGGGACTGCCAAATGCCAAGGTTAAATGTGTGCTCTTGCATATAATTTCAAAAGAAATACTGAGAAACAGAAGGAAAGCAAGAGAGCTCAAAGGGCCAATCCATCCCAAAGCAACATCTGTCAGGGCAAAGAAGAACAAGGAGAAAACACAAATGAGGAGATAAATATAGCTGAAATTGATTATATAATAGTATTCTCAAAATCTAGGGAACACAGGGGTGTCTTCAGGATGTGCAAAATTCCACAAATACAGAAGGACTAAATAAACTCTACCTATTCCAAGAGAATGAAATGCTCTGCAGCGAAGACCACGCTGGGAAAGCCAAGCCAAATTGAGTTATTTTTAAGGAAAGTGTTTGGCCAAAGTTTTCAAAGGCATCTCAAAAGCCACTGGGCACTTTTATTCAGGCACATAAATGGGCACACATGGATTAACAGGGTTTGTTCTGCCATTATGTTTGTTTCTTCCATCTGAGTCTTTTAAGGAGGCATTATACACATGGAAATAAATCTTAATCTGTGTGACATTTACCCCTCAACAAGACTGTCAAGACTGGTCACACGGTGCACCAGGTAGCATGTGGACTTCTCTTCCCAACCTCAGGACAAATCTGGACACCCCAGAAGACATGGAGCTTCAGAGGGGATCAGCTACCTGCCTTGTAACAGCATCTGCGTGTATTTCTCTGGTGTCACACTCAAGAGAGAGAGAGGGAGAGAGGACAGAGAGAAATTAATTTCTAAAATGAGTGGAGGACTATTGGGTCTGATACCTGAGACAGCAGGAGGCTGGACTTTCCCAGCACTGTGCTTCTCAAAGCTCAATTCCTGGAGCTTTGCAGTTCTCACAGGGCTCAGCGAGTGTGGATCTGTTTCATCTTTCAACTGTGACCTGGATTTGGCCACCATGGAGGAGAACCTGGGACATGCAAAAACTCTACATCAGCTGCATCTTCCACAGCACAGGGCACAGCCCCACTTAGAGCAAGCAGTGACACCTAAGTGACAACCACAGAGGAAAGAACACTTTCAAAAAGAGAAAGCCCCATGGCAGAGGCCATGTGAAGGATGTATGGAGCTAGTGTGTCTGTGTCCTGCATGCTGGGCCACTTGAATGAGGACACCACTCTCCTCCTTGCCCACACCTCAGCAGACTTCCTCCTCTTTTCTATTTCACTCCCCAGTTCTTGCAGATGCAGTGTGAACCACAGGTCTGGATTTAACCTGGTAGGACATTCCCAGTGACAAAATGATGCCCAAACAACCTCAACCTCTTTAGCTCTGACTGCATTTCAGATGTGGTCCTCTACAGCTGTATTACATATCCAAACTCTGCATATCACACTCAAGTATCTGATAAGGAAAAGCTGCTTCTGCAACTCTTGCCTTTGGCTGTAACCAGGACATTATGACAGTTTGGCTCTCACTAAATTCTCCCTACCCCTTAGCACACTTGGGACAGTATCCTACTTCTCTCCCATTTCCTAAAAGAAGGAGGATTTTATTTTGGATCCATGAGAAGGGGTACAGATCAGCTTTCTGAAGATGAAGGTTTGAATATCCAACTCTCAGCTTACTGGGAGCTGCCATCGTAGTTTTGGGAGTGCACTGGACTGCCAACCTGGAATATGTTCCTTATCCATCATCCCACTACACAGGAGCTCTGAACCAGCCTCAGCCAAAGTCAATAAAGTGCCACGAAGACTCAGGATAAATTTTAACTGGAACAGCAGTAATTGTGTCTGTCACCCTCTAGAGATGCAGAGAAAGCAAAAGCCTCTGACACTGTTCAAGGACCTTTAAACTGCAGGGCAGACTGGCCATGGAAAATCCTCGAACTGCATGAGATTGTCCCAAAGAGCTACTGCAGAGTCAGTGGGCTAGAGCTCCAAACAATTTGTTCCATTTCAGATATACTAAGAGACTTTTCCACGATTACTTCCAAACCGGACAAGAACAAGTCTTTTCCTGCCATCTGAAATACATTCTATCAGTGTAATAGTGGCTTAAGGAAAAAAAGCGAAATAAGAAAAGAAACCTATTAAAAACTTACCCTACAGTTAAGCGGTGCCCAGGAAACACTGTGGAAAACAAATTTTGTCATGTGAGCACTGGAGCATAGACGGGTGCTTTTAACCAAGATGATTGTTGTTCTAAGCTGGCTCTCTTTGTGCCCTTCAAATGGGCTACGGATTGCAAAATTAGTAGTTAATAATAAAATGTCAAAGGGTGAAGGAAGTGCAGGTTCCTCCACATAGCTAGGTCCCTGTTTGAGAGTTTCTGAGCAGTTTTCCACATCCATTTGCTATTCAGCCATGCTGCCAAAACAGCCAATAAATGGAGCAGTCATAGTCGTGCTTTTTGTGCTATTCATGCCCGGTCACTCCACATCGGACAGACGCAACTCATTCATTTCATAAGGCCACCAAACAGAAGCCGGGCAGTGAAGGCATCCGGTCCCTGCTGAGTTGGCTCAGGTCTTCCTCACGATGAGGGTCTCCACACACCACTGTTGGCCCTTGGAGCTGCTCAGCAGATGAAATTTGTGTTCCTTCCTTCCAGTTAATGAAACAGAACCACATTGTCAAGGAAGTGCTCGCAGTGATCTAATAGGTCATTCCTATCTTTAACTTCTGTCATTCAAAATAGAAGGAAATTATTTTCCAATCATTTGAAAGTTCGCATTGTGAGCAAAATAAAGCAAAGTTCACTAACCTTTCATTTGCTTTGTGAGTTTTTCCTCTTATGGGTATTTAAAGAAATCAGATGTGACAATCCTGGACAATTAAAGTCTTTAAGAAAGGTCAAAAATCTCCCCAAAATAGAGAAAATGTAATGTTTCCAAAAGGCTGCTAAATCTTTGCCAGTAGATTTTGAAATAATAATAATTTAAAAAAAAAAAAAAGCCCTCTGTTTCTCTGCCAAGTGCCACCAAACAAATCCATATTAAAATCAGAATCCTCTCATACAGGCTAGTGCTGCACACTAGAAAGATAAGTTTCCTGATCTGAAAATTAATCTGAGTCATGTCTGCATTTTAGCATTTGTGAGGAGCACTTTTGTAATACTGCTAATTCCCTGATTAGTCTGATAGGACTTTTTTTCCCCCAGATAAAGAGATTCTGTAACGCAGCAGACATTACCACATTGTCTTTGTGCTGTTGTAACTGCAGTGGGGAGGAATTGCAGGCTGGGATTTTCAAGGGCACATCAGCCATTCAGTTCCAGCTGAAACTCCACTGAGCTGGGCACCTACCCCATCCTGTAACCATCACACTCCAGCTCTCCAAAACGTACAGCAGGGATTGCAGCCTCTTCTGGCACAGATTCCTGAGCTAACCTCACCTCTTACGTTAATAATATCAAGTTTTTCCTTCTCCAGCAGAGAGTGGGACTGGATGAAATTCAGCTCTGGCTTGCTAAAGCCCTATTTTGAGAGCTCACATGAGACTCTCCTCCTTGAAGAATGGAGAAAGTCTTTTCAGCCTCCAGCTATTGTGTATATTACAGCAGGTGAAAGCAGTGGCTGCAGCTCCTTCCTTGTTTTCCATGCAAACTTTCACTGCATCATTTCTCTGGAGTCTTGAGGAATGGTGATGGGTGGGAGAAGGGAGGACGACAAAAAGGAGGTTTATCTACAGATGCTTTGGAAAGATTTCAGTACTGGAATCTCAAAACTTAATGGTCTTGTGTGTGAGCACTTCCATGAGGAACTGACAACCCCAGGACTTACTGAGAATGCAATGAACCAGCGACGTGACTTTGCTTAATGTTGCCTTCCCTACAGCATCACTCCTGGAAATTAAACCAAAATAAAAGCAGAAATGCTCAGCCCTGGGTCAGAAGCACCTTTGTCCTTATGGCTACACCGTCATTTTGTGTATTGGCAATCTGAATGTTGCTGACATTACTGGAGAAAAATGGAAATTTAGAACAAAAGACACAGGCAGACCTATCCCCACACATGGGAAGGGTAAATCAGAGTTCAGTCCAGCTGTGAGCCCAGGCCTCCAAACAGACTATTGCTCCAACTTTCTGAACGCCAATGGTCACTGAGGACATTGAGCAATATGGTATCCCCTTTGCAACACAGGGTCTCTGATGCAAGGGATGTATTTTGGGTTTCAACCATTTGAATTCTGCTTGCTGCGCTCACTATTAACTGCTTGTGTCAGGGCAGCTCACAGAGACCAGGTGCAAAAGTGCCTTGGAGGTGACAACTCCTCACCCCAATATCAAGCCTGAATGACAAGTAAAGTGAGAGAGAGAAAGAATTTGTCATAGTGTCCAAACTAATTATTCTGTAATGGAAAATTGATACTTAGTCCCCCTCTAGGCATTTTCCAAAGTTGTTTTTTTTTTTAACTACGTCTGTTCTTGTTCTGGTTACCAGGTAGCAAACCAGCTGGCTGCACCTACAGCCACACAGTTAATGTCTGACACAGGCACTGGGGCCAAACTTGGTCTCTCAGTGCCCTTCCATAGTGAACTCATTTCTGGCAAACTGCTTGATGGCAAGCTGGTTTAGACCAACACCTGCATGGCAAAGATCAGCTCCTGTTTGCTCTGACAAGGCCAAAGGGGACATATTTATACAGTGAGTCAGCAATAATTCCATCACAGATATTTATTAACTGCATGTTTGGTGTGACTGGTGATGTCAGAGGTCCTCGCAGAAATTGTCATTATTGGCACAGCACAGCATTTGGGTTGCTGCTCCTCCACCTGCCTCTCCCAAGGGCTTTCTGTAGCATGTGATTTGTACTCTCTGGCCCAGATATTGCAGGAGAACAATTACTTAGGCTTCAACATCTTTTTTTTTCTTTCCTTTTTCTTTTTCTTTTTTTTAAAATGATGCTAACCTTCCTTCTGTGACTGGATCATAAAAATATAGACAAGCTATCATTTAATAGGACATCCATGAATTTACCCTCAGCGTAAGTATTTTTGGAAATATTATTGGCTCAGCAGGGAATTTGAAATGAATACAGGAAATGTATAGAAACATTCACAACACCTGATAGATAAATAGGCCACACAAACACAGTTCAATTGGTTAATTACCACTTTCATGAAAAGCTTATGTAATAATCCATTCTTTTCATAATCCTGTATTTGTTCTTTATAGAACTTGCTTTTATTGGGTCGACAGGAGTTTAGCCATGGGTTTTAAATGAAGAACAATTAAACCTAAATACAATAAAGTCCTAGGAAATGTAGTGATATCTCGCTTAAAAATTGCCAGTGCTATATAAATCAGAATGAAAAAAATTACTTTCAATCAGATGATCTCAGTACAAAAATGCAAAGAATAAAAGAAAAATTTCAAAGGAACTAGACCCCTGGGAAGATAAGAGTACAGTGTTTTAGGAGAACGATAACAGGATTGGCACAAAACAGGAAATTATAAATATAGACTAGTTGTTCTCTTCTGTACATGATCCCATACTTTAAGAGAAAAATTTGGGACCTTATCCATGTAGCTATCAAGAAAAGATGGGTGGTTGCCTGTTCCCTGGGCACACAGAGGATACAGAAGCAGAACCCCTTGGAAATCCAGAAGTACTTTCAAGCAGCAGCTGCACAGCCTTTTGGAGGACTTATCTAGGTAACTTCTTAATTATTAACGATAATCTATCATCCAAGCTACAACTATTGTTGCTAAAAAATGTTAATACCAGATAATAGGCCCCTAAGTTATTTAGATATCTTGGGAAATGTTAATCTCAGATCTCAAGACCTATTTTCAAAAGAGGGCTGGAAACCAGGACTGCCTTGCTGAAAAGATAGATCAGCATTTGAGAACAGCCCAACTCTTTGTGCCATGGCTCAGATTTCAAAGTCCAGGAGATCCAGGCTGATGACTACCTGTGCCACTCCAAATCATGTCATCAGTCACCTAAAGCAATTAGGACCCTCCATGCCAGTTATCACCATAGGCTTGTTAATTTCAAAGGATTTTAGGGCAGCATCTCTACCTAAAATATCAGCCAGGTCCTCCTTAGTGGTCTCACCCAACTAGCTGAAGTGTCCAATGAATATTAAAAAAAAAACCTGGGAAGGCTCTCTACATTCAGAGAAAGTAGATTTGCATTTTGATTTTCATGACCCAGAACTAATAATGCATTTATCACTGAAATGTCATAGCTGTCCTACATGGGGAATGACCATGAATATGAAATGCACCTTCTTCCCCTGTGGAGCTCTTTGAGTCAGTGCCACCTTTGCTCTCTCTTTTGGTGGAAGAGGTGTTAGTGGTTTTAGCCAGACTGGGAACCAAATCCCAAATCCCTTGCAAGCAAGAAATCTTCTGCAAAGACTTTCCTCGTGCCTGACCATGCTGCAGGAAGTGAATGGGTCTGACTCCATATGAAGCTTCTCAGAATTGTCTCCAGCTTATCAATAAAGCATGGCACAGGAACGAGAACTTCAGCAAGAAAACAGGAAAGATCATCAAAACGCCGGCAGGGTCTCCCACCCCCACACACAAGACAAAAAGGACTTTCATGCACACAATGATTTTTTTCTTGTCTCTGACTCAGATGGCCAAACACAGAGCAAATTTTCACTGTCTGGCCAGACTTGGGTGGGCTCTGTCTCCTCCCAAAGAAGGAAATGTTTATTGAGGGACAGACCTTAATAGTGTCTCTAAGTGGTGTTTGATTGAACATGACTTAGGGACAGCTGAGGAGAGATTCAACTACTCATCAAGTAGTGCTGGAGAGAGCCAGGGCTGCTTCTTTCTCCATAAACTGTTTCAGAGAAATGGCTTGAAACCAGGTGTTTCCACTGCTTGGCTCATCACTGCCCCCAGGAACATTCCTGGCATTTCTGTTTCCTCCTGCAGGCTGGGTGTGCAGGAAGCACCAGAGCACCCTGTCCAAACACCTACCTGGCATGAAGCTTTCCTCCACCATTGCTTGTGATGGGCCTTCTCAGGCTGTCTGTGCTCAGACAGGGGATGCTGAAGATTTGGGCCCTGACCTCTAGACTTCAAGCACCCCAGGACCTGCCATGACCTCGAGATCAGCTCAGTGGGTTAGAGCATGGTGCTAGTAACACCAAGGCTGTGTTCAGTCCCTGTATAGGCCATTCACTTAAGAGTTGGACTCAATGACCCTTTGGGTCCCTTCCAACTCAAAATATTCTGTGAAATGTGAGGGTCTTCCCCTCACTGTCTTTTCTTCCTCACTCCACTGCTCCACCCTGTCCAAGCTGTATCAGGATGAACAAGGTGATGAAAGAGGCCACTGAAGGTTTAGGGACCACTTGACCTTGAGTGTTATCTTCTGCTGCCAGAGAGGTGGTGACATCTTACACTACTTGGATGCAATACACCAAAAGATGCCTGTTACCCTTTTGAAGACAGTAAGAATTTCTGAAAAGCGTGCACTTCTGCCATCAGTTTTTAAGGTGCACTTCTCCCTGAGATCATGATATGGCTGAACAGGTTTTCTAATTTATGTCTAGTCAGAAACAGAAGAGAAACCTGAGCAAATGCGAATACATTATGGTCAGAACACTTAGCTGGCCTGTAGACTGTTAATGATTTTCTGTTGTTCTGTTATATTCATTCATCCATGAGGTGCTTTTTGTGGTGTTACAATAGAGCCTCCCTGTTCTGCAGCCTCTCCAGTGGATTAATATAATTCCTATCAGTAAAATTTTCATGTGTGCTAATACATGAGACAGCCAGAGATAAGAAAGAAACTTTGCTCGGGGGGGAGGAAAAAATACCATCAGCACCAGACTTAGACGTTTCACTTAATAGCTTTCCTGGAATATACCCATCGTGCCAATGGGAGATAGTAGCTTCAGTAAAGCCATCTCCTTCACACAACATATGGGAGCGCAGAGTGTGGGGAAGATGAATTCTTGGAGCTACCTTTTGAAATGTAATAGGATCGCCTGGCTCGCTCAGCCGTGCTGCCTGTTACCGATTTAATAGGAGAAGAATGAAATGCATCTGTGTGTATCCTTTTCCACTGGGGTAAATACTTCTTCTGCAGCTACCAGTTTAATCACATTGTACACTGTGCTCTGCTCCCCACCGAGAGCTCCCAGCCATCCCATTGCTGAGCTGCCACAGGGGCAAAAGCCCTGGGATCAACACTGTCCCAGCAGCAGATGGGAAGGGGGAAAAGTTATAAAATCATAGAATAGTTTGGGCTGGGAGGGACCTTAAACATCATCTAGTTTTAACCATGGGCAAAGACAGCTTTCACTAGACTAGGCTGTCCAAAGCACCATCCAAGTTGGCCTGAACACTTCTAGGGATGAGGCAGCCACAGCTTCTCTGGGCAACCTGTGCCAGTGCCTCACCACCTCACAGGGAAGAATTTCTTCCTAACATCTAATCTAAATCTGCACTCAGTCAGTTTAAGGTCATTACCCCACAGCCTTCTAGTTCTTACCCTCCCCTCCTAGAGAAACCTGGCCAGGACACAGAGCTGGGTGACCCACACATAGACGAACACCAGCCATGGGGAGAGGTGTCACTCTGGGCTCCTGTCACCTCCTCAGCTCTGAGACTCCAGGCTTTGCTGTCCTCACGTGCAGTGACCTTGGCTATGGGGTCCCCTCTCTCCTCCTTCTTCCTCTCTGTTCAGGGCCTCCACTGACCATCACTCTCCTCTATTGTGGGGTTTTTTTCCCTTTTCTGATCTCTTCCCTCTCTATATCATTTTTCTCCCACTTCACATGATTCCTTCTCTCCTTTCCACTATTATTTTTCCAATCATTCTTCCCTCCTACCTCACCCATAACATCCTCTTCCAAAATTCACCCCAAGGCATATGGTCTCACTGGAAATCTTGTGAAGGAAAGAATGACTGGGCTCATAAAATACAGCTAAATCTCTGCTCAGACACATCTTTCCTCCTTCTCTTCCCTCTCCCTCTCTCCCCTGCACACGGCAAGCTGTGGGGGCAGAGACATGATTTCCCTGCATATCTGCTGGCACACACTGCACACTGTTGTTCTACTGAGCTGTGAACCTCCCTAGTGCTGTAGTAAAATCAAGTGGCTTAGACCAGAGATACAGTGGATATATTTGCCTTGTTTCTTGGAAACCTGAAAGCCAAAAACCTGTTTAGTAGATAATGGTTGGACATTTTTGCACTGGGAACTGGAGGAGGGAGGAACTTTCAGCCAAAAAAATATCAGTTTTCTACTTCAAAATGGAAATGTAACTAAAGCAAATACTAATAAAAATGTTCAACTAACAATACAGTTTCCATCTTGATGGAAAAATTTCCAGCAGCCTTAGCACAGGATTTTGTATAGCTGAAAATCAGTTTCTAGTACCATGCTTATTCTCTGTGGGTTATTTATGTACCAAAAGCAAATCTTTTGTGGCTTTCTCTTGGTATGAAAGATTTTTCCAAGATTAGTTACCATAGCCAGCCTTCATGATTGAAAATATTTATCAGAAATCAGTTTAGGATCAAAACATGAAAAGTGAGGCCCTAATGGTTCATGAGATTTCCAGTAATGAATTCTTCCAGAATGTACTATTTTCATTAAGTAATAAAGCTTCATGTAGTTGTTTAAAATTCTTTAGGTCCCACCCTCAACCCCCCAAAAATCTTGAGAAAATCTCATTTCACAGTTTCCCATAAAACCAGGTGCAAAACAGCTGCTTTGGGCATGGAAGGATTCCTGAGGCACTTCATTGGTATCAGTAGCCAGTGAAAACCCATGAAATTGAAGGGATTTTGATAGGTACATTCACAATCCTTCAGGAAGGTGCCATGGAGGATAGTATGGCTGGGCTAGTGTTTCCCATTTCCCACATTTGCAGAAAGGATATTCACGCGGTCTAGTTTTCCAAACTCTGTGAAATATTGCAGTAATGGCTTCATTTGCCTCTGTGTTATTGTTGAAAACACCCTCAGTTTGCTCTGCAGGGATTATATGGGTGACTGCAGTGATATCTCAAAGCTCACTGAGACTGGAGAAAGGAACTTTCCAGTCTTCCTTAATGACTGTCACTAAGATAAATGGCTTTGGCTATCTTGTGTAGCAGTCATGGGCTGCTGCTGCCTTCCCCATCCACCTTCCACTGAATCACTTGTTCATATATGTCAACTAAGACCTTAAGTAAGAGGGGGATTTTACCTATAACTGTATCCAAAGCCAATTAAAGACAAAGTCTCTCCATAATTCCTGTTCTTCAGCACTATTTTGATGGATCACCAGGTTTCCTTCCACTGATTACCTGTCTTACTATAAGCCTTGCTTCAAAATTGTTCTCTCCAGACAGGTTCTGGAGGAACTGTAATTTAATTTAGGTGATTCAGTCCTAGAAACATTTACCACCTATGCCCCATTCTTCCTCCACCAGACTGAGTTCAGTGGTTTCACGGGAATATCATTTCAATGACCATATTTTCATCCACCTGGAGAATGAAAAGGGTGAGATCATGTAATGTAATAAAGCCTGTAAAATTAATCTTAAATCACTGAGGAAGCAAAAGAAGCAGCTGCAGGTTCCAGGTTGTTAGCTGTTGGGGGGTTGGGTTGTTTTTTTTATTAGAACTCCACTGAACTACCTAGTGTTCAGCATTGATTTAAAAATATGCTGTTCTTAACTACAGGTTAGGCATTTCACTCACTATGTATGGCATTTGAGGAAGACATAATGATACGTGCTTAAAGGAGTCAAAACAGTGAATCAAACATTGATACTTGAAGAATGACAGTTCTTTTTTCAATCCCTACTTTAAATGAATATTGTAAAGAAGAACACAGTGCAAATTACAACAGATTTAGCAAGACAAGTCACCTACTGGGACAAACTCTGACTCCACTGTATTGTAAAGGATATTTTCCAGGGCCAGGGGGTAGATGGTCATTCTGACTATAGGACTGATACCAGTGATATTCCTACTGTGAAGAAAGTATTCAGTTTTCATCATTTGCTTAAAAAAGTACCGTTTTGTTTTAACAAATGGGAACATAAATGAAAGATATTTCTGTGTGCTCGGCTTACATGAATATTTCCCAGTGTTTTTATATCTCGGTTCTCTAAGGAATAATGTTTTCAATTTCCTTCTGAAATGTAAAATAAGACCTCTGGGCTTAAGGACTCCAGAAATGATAGTTATTACTTGCTTTCTATTTAATTAGCATGAAACAGATCATGTAATCATTCAGGGATAAATCCTGACCTCTCTGGAGGGAGAGAAGAGAAAAGAATAAAGAAATTTTCTTTTGTCAGTAGCAAACAAACAAATGCAGAAAATGTATGAGGGTGAACTGGCATTTACTCTTCTATTGAAATGTCAACCTTTACTCAGAGGGGGAGGCTGGTGAAAGAACCTGACCAGCAGTTGGAGAAGGTATTTAAAATGCTGCTCCACATGTTTTATGCCATTACAAATCATAGAATCATTGAATGGTTTGGGTTGGAAGGGATCTTAAAGATCACTCAGTTCAATCTTACTCTGAGTAAGCAAAATATTCAACTGCTAAACAAGAGGTATTTACCTTCCACTACCCATATTACCTCCACATTCCAGGACAACTTTTAGTTAAGAAAAGTCCACAGATGATGAAGAACCATTATATAAGTATGTCCAGGAAAGACAAAACCTTGGCCTGGTGCTCTCAAAACTGTCAGTATTTATTGACACTTCTCACATTTTCCCTCTGAGAAGCCTGCCTCTGGAAAAGCAAGCTGCAATGCTAACACAGCCCGTAATTGGTTAGAGACGCACAGCTGAGCCTTCAAGCTTGCAGACTCTGGAGACCAGAGCATCGGGACTAAACCCAGGACATTTTCCATGACCAATTCTCACAGCCAAAGCCATGCTCCCTCCTTTTCCAAGGGGACAGCAAAACTGATGACACAAGAGGCTTTCTGCACAGCTTGGGTTAGCTCTGAGCAGATGAGGCTGGAAAGCAGCTTTGAGATGCTGTTGTGTGTGGAAAGGATTACTTTAAATACCATTCTTACACTGCTTGGGTATCGTTTGCTTTAACACTGGGTAGCCAGACCTCTCCGGATACAGAACAGGTTTAGTGCTGCCCGCAAAGAGGAGACTGCTCCTCGGGCTGCCTTTGCAAGAGCTGCATACTGTGTTTGGCCCAGGGATTTGTTGGATGTTGTAACCCTAACCTGCTGTTCTCCTGACTCCAAAGAGCTGTTTGTGCCCATGAAGTGCAAGGCAGGTACAGAGCCAGCCAGCCCAGGCTGCAGCAGGCTGCGTTTATTTTTCCCAGGAGAGGCTACTACAGACTATAGATGCAGCAATAAACATCTGAAATGCCAGGAGAGATGGTCTACTAAAATGCACGAGGATGAGGACATAAATGAGTGGAACAAGCAGGTACTGAAGAAGCAAATTAGACACTTGGCTTCCTGTAGCTAATTTAAATGGGAAATGGGAGTTGTTCCAGGTATTCAGTAAACAGGCTTGCAAATTAGCTTCCCACAGTTTCCTTATGCTGCTGTACATGCATTAAAAAACATGTACTGCTGTTCTTTGCTTTAACTCACTTTGTTTCCAAAATCAGTGAATTTTCCCATTATTTTCATATTTTTGCAGAAATTTTTTCATACCTGGTTGTTAGCAAATAGGGTAGGAGATAAGTGGAAGTGAGCACTGGGCTGTTAATAACCAGGTAGCCAGATTCTTTATTTGTGAAATGTTTCCTGAGCCTGGTGTTACCAGGGGATACAAAACTGCTTTTCAGTAGCTGATATCTCCCTGTATGAGAGAAAGAGAGGCTCAGAACAGCTTCATATCTTCATCCCCATCTTTAATTCCATATGAATTAACTGGAGGCCAGTTCAGGCTCCAGAGGAGAAGCACAGAGAGAAGGAAACTGCTTCCCAGAACCAAATCAGCTCCTGTTCATCGGGAAAAGGGGGTCTGGAAGGACACCTACTATTTAATAAGGAAAAAAGTGGTGTAAACCAACCAATAATTACTTGACTCCAGTTTTAGCCCTAGAGAAGGTTCAGTCCTTACCCCAGGATTAATCTACAGATTAATCAGACAGATCTAACTGTCTGTACTTGCCCTCAAAATATCAGTTCTCTGGCTAAAGACAGCAATGAAGATGATGTTACTGAGCTCATGACAGTCTTTGGCGAGTACATACACGTCCCATAAGCTGTTATAAAGAGTCCCTTCTTATGTGCTCCCTATCCTTACACGGGATGTAACACAAGAGTGGAAGAGCCCTGTTTCCCTTGCTTTCAAATTAGTCAGTGACCAATAAGTTTCAGAAATATAATGTCAAACTTCTTGTTCTTGGCTGTTGAAACATCAGCAATGGGCCAACAAAGCTGGAACAGGACACAGGAACACCAGAACTACCCAGAAACCATTTTTGCTGGGAATATTCAGTTTGCTACATTGTCCATTTAATTTGAATGCTAAAGGCAAAAAAGAAATCAGCATTTCCAGTTCTGCTCATTCCTTATATGGTGAAATGTTAGATAACTTGCGTTATTTATAACCTGCACATTTGGTATTTTTTTTATAACGGGGGGAGGAGGAGGACATAGTGGGCAAAAAGACCGGATCTTTTCCTGTCTAACTGGAGAAATAAACTGTGTCATAAGAGCAGCCAACTTTATACCTATGGCTTGTAGAAGGGCGAAAATTGAGCTGGGCAATTAAAATTGATGTAGTTTATTACTTTAAAAAGGGGATTTACATACATACTACATACAGCATGGTAGGAAGTGATGAATATCAATCCTAAAGCTTTGAGCTATAAGGTAGCCTTTAAATCTTTGCATTTCAAGACCTCCAGACTTCCCAGCTCAGTAACACTTCTAACAATAAGACCCTGGAAATAGGGTTTGGGATGTAGAGAGGTAGAAGATGTCTCATATAAGCCCCTGGCCTTCTCCCTGCTCTGACTGTGTTGCATTTTCCCTCATGATGAGCTGCCTGACATGGTTGTGCCACTGCTCATTCCCAGGTAAAGTGTTCTCCATCCCTTTTGTCGCTGCCATCCAGCTGTGCAGTCTCATCTGGCCATTTTATTTTTCAGCAGTGTCACAGTCCTGATGCTAAATCCTGCCAAACATCACTAAAATGATGGTCCTCCCCGCTCCATGGTGCTTATGTCATGCAGAGTGTGGAGCCTCCCCATACCCTGGCCCCAGGTTCCACAGGCATCACTCACCAACCCCTCTTCCACACCCCAAGAGGCTTTTATTTCTGATGGGAAGTGAAGGTCACACCATTACCCTGCCACTTACCCCAGTCCCCTGATCAGCACATAACAATATTTCTCTGCCATATTCACGAACTAGATTTTTTTAAATTGGGAAACAGGCAATTTTATTTCATGGAAATCACTTTTGTACAAATGACCTTTACCTGAATGCGTGAGGCACGCAGCTCTGTCAAGCATTGCTGCAGGCCAATGGCACAGAGAACTCAGAGGCACATAATGCTGCCCTGTGCCATCTTCACAAAATGTCATTTATTTTCTCCCTAATGGCATTTAACTTGGGGGAAACCACTTTGCATGCAACAGTCTTTGTCCTAACTCTTCACTCAGCAGTAGCAATGATATGAAGAAGATCACAGGTTATTTCTAAACTAAGCCCACAGCAAAGGTAAGTAGGGCATGACATGTGAATTTAAAGGCAGCCTTTAGCTGTGGTTAAAGATTGCTTGCAGATGCTGACTACTGATTTCTTTTTTTTTCCTTGCTCTGCCTCTTAAAATAATGTTTTCAATGTCCTCATTGTCTTATTAGCTTTCCCTTCCCCCTGGATCCAGCGACATGCAAAAGGAATGACGGTAGATGTTACTTTTTCCTGCTCCATGGCAGAGGGGAGTGTAGGGTTTCAGAGATTGTAAACTATTTCTTCGGCACTGAGAGATTGACTGCATGGGTAGAGCCCATTAAATATAGCCATGCTGACAGTATCGCTTCGGAGAGTTCTGTGGGAAAAAATCTGTCTGCACTACGTTGGTACCTCCAGCCAGGCAGAGAGCTGTCTTGATAACTCATTCAGATAATGAATAAAATATGGAATGAATTCCATGCAGGATCAGCGCTCTGTTGATGTGAGAACCGGTTGCAAAATGTACGACAGGATCCTCCTGTGGCTGTTGTTTTAAGCTTGGCAAATACCGTGGATTGTATATGCTAAAGTCAGGATATTATTAAAATAAACCTCTCAAAGCTCCAGAGAGTTGAGATATGATGCGGCTTCCTTTGAGCTCAGGTCCCCTTATCACTGAGATATGTTGTGTGTGAATGCAATTTATATGAAGTTCTTTAAGGCTAGAACAGCCTGTTACTTCTGCCATGCCCAGGAAAATCAGGAAAGGTATGCAGCAGTAATAAATCAATTATTTCTTGCAAATTAGATGAAGATAGCATTGCCTAACAGCAGTCTTCCAGATGGTTGGGATGAAAGTGGACTGGAATGGAGGGGAAGGGAGGATTTCTAGATAACCAGAATAAAAGGGATACGGTTTAGCAGTAGAACTGGAAAGATCCAGAGGAATGACACCTGTGTGCAAGGAAACAGATATCTGAGAGCTTGGGTTATGTCACTGGGTTGGCAGAGCAGGTTTAAACAAAGACTTTTCACTGACATCATCAAGGAGGCAAATCCTGCATGGTGTTGAGTTAGGAGTAACCATGGGGAAAGGAAATGACAGATTTAAATAGATGAGGCGTGTTTGTGCTCACCCAGTAACCTTCCTTTGCATGACACAGGACAGCTTCCAGCTATGGCTAGGAGAAATCAGTCCAATACTCTTCAGACTGGGATGCTGAAAACAATAGTAATTGCAATTTAAAAAAAAAAATTTGATCCTGCAAATCTCTATCAAACCTAACCTCCAGAAGCAGTACACTTGTCAACTGAGCAAAGCCCATAACTAAAAAAACCTGATGCTAATTAGCTAGAAATTATCATTAACTCATTAATACTTGTATCTTGATATACTAAAATATTGCATATATTAACAGTAATACATTAATACTAATTATTTTAACATTCATCTGTTCCTAATCACAAAGGTAAAGTCATCAATGTTACTGAAGAATATCTATATATTGGTTCCCAAGAAGCAGCAGAATTTGTTGAGCAATCTCGATTGTCAGCAAATTGGGCAATCACATGAGCTCCCCAAAGAGGAAGAGGTTCCAAACCCAAAAAAGTCCCTGACTACCCACCACAGATGGCCAAGTGGGAGTCTGAGTAACAGAATCCAGCCTGTGGGGCTGTTTCATGTGGCCTTGTGACAAGTCAAACAGATAAAAAGTATTTTTACAGGTATTTGTCAGTGAGGACTCGGAGGGTCTGGTGAAGCACCACCCAGATGTTGGGCCCACCCCTGAACATCTGGCTGGGAATAAGAGTGGCTCTGGAGTGTAGGAAATCTCATGGTGATAAACCAAATAATCCCTGCTAACTCTGTGTAACAGACCAATGTGTCTCTCTCTGCTAACTCCGAGAGGGAATTAGTCACTTGGATGATTTGGGATGAACCTAAAGGAACAGCTTTGCACTTCGTGGGAAGCAAGAAACACTCAACATCATTTTGTTCCTACGCCTAAAATACTGGTGAAGAAGTACATGTTTTACCACAGGCACTTTTCCCAGTGTCTCTCAAATTGCTGCCACTTTCACAGCACTCCTAAGACAATTCTTCTGCATAATTCTTCCCCCATCACTGAGCTGGCTCAGGTCTAACTGCACTTGGACAGCTGATGGGAGTACTGAAAGCACATGGCCCAAAGGCTGCAAAGCTCACAGGGAACACAGTCTGAAAGAACAGGGCAAACACAGACCCACGTCCCTTCACCATATGCAAATTCTGCCCTGAACTTGATCCTAGGGCAACACAGAATGGCTCCATGTTCTGCTACAAATGAATTACAGGCTCCCCACAGCTGCCCCCAGGATGATGTGAAGATCAATATCAGCTGAGGGCTCTCACTCTGCACTTTGCATTAGTCCCACTGTCTTCATCAAAATGACTATTTTTCTCTTTTCAAAGACAGAAAACATCCACGTCTGCTATATTTGGATACTGGACATCTGAAAAAAGAATCACCCATGAAAACAGCCTGAATGAACCTGCTGAATGGCAAAGCACTGCCAAGGAAACTGAATGATTTTTCTAGCAGAGATGTTTTTGCTGTTTTTTCCCTCTGAAAAAAATAGAAAAGGATGGCAGAAGAGCTGGTTTCTTTTCTCATGCACGCACCCATCAGCAGCAGCTTTGTCAAGGCAAGGAAAGGATTTCTGGGTTGTTTTTCTTGTCCTTAAAACTTGTAAATTCAACAAAAGTATTTCAGATGTTATTGTAAGGTAATAAATACAAAACCTCTCTACCTCAGAGTCCAGAAATTTCAGGGACAGAGGTATTTAACCCAGACATAGTGAAACAGAAATATGAATCTCTTTGAGAATGAGGCAAGGGAAAACCAGAGAGCAAGGGAAGAGGATGACGGTTTGTTCCGAGGTCTCCTTTGAAAGTGAAAAGGGTGGGTGGTGCAAGATAAAATCAGGAATTTGACTTCTCAGGACAGATGGATTTAAAAAAGGGGGAAAAAAATACATGTACAGGCCAAACTAAAAATGGTTATCATGGTGAAGTTATGGGCTGTTTCAGGCTGCCAAAACAAATAGCTTGCATCCCAAAGCTGTAAAGGTTACATGCATGGAAAATGGAGCTATCCCTGAGGACTAGCTAATATATTGCAATTATTATTATAATTTTTTCAAAGAGTTTTGAGAAAACCAGGGCATGCTGAGCTACCTAGTCCGACTGCATCTACAAGAGTCTTAAGCAAAGATGTTCCAGCTTAGAACTTTTTCATATTCTTGGCCAAAATCAGCCAACACGGTTTGAGAGGTGAAGGCAGCATTACTTCAGCAATTAACCAGAACCATCTGAGGTTACTGATACACTGAAAATGCTTTGAATTTCAATAAGTTTGAAGTTATTTCCTAATACACCTCATGTCACTTCTGTAGGAGATATACCTGAGTAAAATGCAATCACTCGTGGAATTACAGGGGGGAAAAAAATCCACACTTCTGACAAGGCCGTATCAATCACCACTTATCTGCTGTTTTGGTAAAACTGAGAAGGTATTCTTAAAGGCCTGGTGTCCACCCTGGCATTTACACTTGTTATACATTATTATGCAATGATTATAGATTTCTATGCATTATTATATAAGAATATTGCTTGCTTTTGGAGCAACCTTCATAGTAAAAGGGTATAAATCCCAGCATGTCTTATATTTCTCCAGAAAGTTTAGTCTCATGGTTAGAGGAAAGGAGATGATACTGGCATCTCCCAGGTTTCTTTCCCAGCTGTGCCCCCTATTAGGGTCAGCTTCCCTTCCACACAAATCAGTGAAACTCTGTACTGTACTGAACTTTCCTGGGAACATGATAAAATCCTTAATCTCTCGCTGCCTTTCTACCCTATCCTGCAAGATATCAAGCACACCAGCCCAGCAAAGTCCTTTAGCAAATGCCTGAACCACTGTGGCCAAATCCAGGGCTTGCCGTGAGCTCCGGGTGTGCTGCTGCTCCCAGAGCCAGGAATGAGTGGGGGGTGATTATATCCATCTACCTCCAAAGGATGTTTCAAACATTAAGTAACAGGATTCTTGGAGACTGGGCACAGGATGCAACAGAGGGTGATTATCATTTCTAGCCCTATTCTTAATAGCTATTAATGGAAATGGATGATAAAGTATCTATATCTACCCATATACAATATCTCTCCTATCCTGTCAAGGCAGAGCATTATCCTGCAAAGGTTTGGGGAGGGGGAAAAAGAAAAAGGAAAACTTGTTTATAACCCCTTAAGCACACTGTTGGAAAGTTTATACTCCAATTCTCTCCTGGGAAGACAGAACTTACCTGCAGGGTGTGTTGAGTTAGTTCCTCATTCCTTCTTTTTTTTCTTTTTTTTTTTAACTTCTTTTGAAATCACTGCTTGTGGAGCATACCTTGCCCTGGGGGAACATATTGCTGAGCAGTTACTCACACTATAAAAGGGTGCTACTTCTCCCTCCTCCCTTTCTTTGAGGCCCCGTTTTGAGGTGAGGAAAGGGCTGACTGACCAAACCACCAGAGCCCAGGGTTAACCAGCCCTGGAGAACACAGCAGGGCAACTTTGGGGTGCTCAGCCTTGGTCCCTGGCTCTGGGGGACTCATGTGGGTTGGACGTGCTCCAGCCTGGGGTCAGGGTGGGCTTTAAGGGCAGAGTCTGGAGGTTTGGTGTGTCTCCTAAAGTTGTTCTAGCCTGGAAACTGGGATTGGCTTAGGAAAGAGCTCTCTTTTGTGGGAAATATTTTCCTTTGAAAGACTAGTTTCTCTCTCCTGAATGACTGGGGATTAGGAGAGGGGGAGAAAAGGGGTGCCCTCTGAAATTTAAAGGTAAATCCCTCTCTCCCTGTTTCAGTGGACTCTGCCCCTTCTCTGTTTGCTTTTCCCTCAGCATGTGCCGGCAGTTGGCCCACAACTGAGGCTAATGCGGGGTCACATCCATGCCCAAGTCTCAGCAAGCTCTGGCACTTTCCCCTTCCCCTCAGCACAGCACACAGCCAAGGCTCCTCAGGCCTCAGGGATGCAAGGAAAAAAGGAGACATTCTTTATGGTTTATAAACTTCACTGAGTTCATACGTCCCTGTGAACCTGCAAGCCCTTCAGCTCCCTAATGCACCGCAACCCAAACTATGTGAATGAGGAGAAAATCATCAATGTAGTTAGCAATGTACCATGAAATTCACTGATTAAATTGCTGGATAAATATTTGAGTGGATCTAGCTGACAGGTATGTCATGCATGCAGTCTTAAAATAGGAAGGTAAAGGGAAATGAGGGAGAAATGAGCCAAGGAACAGGAACAGGAATGTGATTTCTGGTAACACAGCTCATGTTCACCAGTGCCTTTTTGGCAATATAGAGGACATGTGTGGTGAAACTGAGAGGAAGGCACCACGTTAAAATAAACTGAGAGGAACTGCAGCTATGCAGAGACAGTGTTAAGCAACAGTTCTCTGGGAATAAGGCTGGTGAATGAATTTATAGGGATTTACATAGGCTGAACCCAGCAGGTAGTTTTTATCATGCCTGCAAGAAGCAGAGGCAGCAACTTCCAGCAGAATCTTGGGAAGCAGTGGGGTGTGTGGGCTCGCTGGAGAGGCACGATGCTCACACCAGCCTCTGAGGGTGCTGGGCTGTGGCTCTGCACTGACTTCCCCACCTGCCACTTCCACGAGGGACCATTCCTTCTTCAGCCTGAGGATCTTGTGTTTAATTAAAAAAGATGAAAGGAAAAGGTTCCCCTCTTGTAAAAACGCATCAGGGCAGTGTGTGGCAGCCAGCAAGACTCTGCTGATGAGCTGTCGAGGCACGCAAAGCACGACTCCAGGCAGCATCAGCAGGGCAGGATTAGGCATCACCACATCCATCAGGTCAGGCCTGAGAAGGTCTTTAAGGACGGGCTGATCATGTTTGTGTAAACAGTCTGGAAAGTAACTGCTTTAAAACACATCTACTTAATTTTCGACCGATTTTGCAAATGTTTCCCCTTTCCTCAATGTGGCATTGATTGGCCCTGCAAACCATTTGGCAGTGGCCCGGGTGGTGTGTGCAGTCGCTTTGCTCCTTGATGTTACCTCATCAAAGAGCAGCTGAAAATGATATTTCCAGCCAGACTGTTTTCAAGAGTGGCCGGTGAACTCGCTCTGCCCTGTGCCCTCCAACTGGCGATCAGAGAGGTTTCCTGTATGCCAATTCAGCTACAGATTGGTGATAAATTGAAGATTGCGACATGCTGGCCAAAAAAAAAAAGTAAAATCATGACAGGCTATTTTTGGGTTCAAAAGAAACTCCTCTGGCTAGGTCTTTTTGAGCCTTCACCTCCACATACAGCTGCAGAGGAGAAGGAAAACAGGATGCAGGGTTGTAGAGTTGGAGGAATGGAGCATAAATCAAAGGAGACAAGCTGGTCCCTGTGTGGTGCCTGGGTTAGACCCCAACCTTTGAGCAAGGTGAGCATTTGTCGCTTGCTGGGGACTCTCCCAGTAACAGCACTGTCCAGCTGCCTGAGAGTTTATACTGGGCCATAGCCGCGTCTCACTTTTTTCCTCCCACTGTGTCACCTCCTTCCCTTGTGCTGACAAGTGATTTAGACAGCCTGCCCTCCTGGCCCTGCATTTGAAATGTAAATCAAACACATGGGACATAAAGCTGGGTTTCAAAGTTGACTATTAACTACGGCGGAAGGGGTGGCGTAGCAAAAACAAACAGTTCCAAGTTCAAGTCTAAACCATAAGAGCAGGCTGAAAAACCCTCCTCTTCCATCACCAGAGAGCGTGAGGGTGAGTGCTCTCCCTAGGGCAGAACATACTTAGTGGTTGCCTGAGTTCCTGCCCCAGGTGCTCGGACTCCAAATCGAGTCTGACAACCACCTCAGAGGGAGGAGGATGCTGGGATGCTACAGCTGGCACTGCACAATAGTATGCAGTGACGGTAGTCATAGAATCACAGAATGGTTTGGGTCAGAAGAGACCTTTAAACATTATCTAGTTCAGAGATGCTCTTGATGTCCTGAAAGCTTTTTATGTTGAGCTCTGTGGTGTGCTTGTTCCAATATCCAACACCCCAGAACAGTAACTTAAGCAGTCCCTGCCATGGAAAACCTGGTCTTTAAAAGCAGCATCTCCTCAGCTTCCACCAGGAGAATTAATGACCAGCTGCACCTTGCAAGATGTGGGGGTCCCCTAAACCTGGAGGCCACCACTCCTGTCCTAATGCTTTCAAAACCAGTGGAAGTTTTGCCCCAAAACTATTGGAGGCCCAAAGCAAACCAGTAGGAACATGTTTTTGATCAAGTAGGGTGTACCTCTACCATTATAGAATGTAGTTTAATATTTACCTGTCACGCCAAACAATTCTGGGGGAAAAAATCCAGCAGCAACACCTATTTTCTTTAAAATAAATAATTTCTACCATGACTTAGAAATTTGTGCCTGATAAATCTGTAGTAACAGCCCCACCATTAAGATCTAACTTGGAACTCAGAGAAATGAGCAACTGATAATACAGAGAGGTGTGAGTCAGTGATGCTAAGTCCAAGCATTTTGGTAGGTAGCAGTTTTGTCAGCATCAAACCCTGCCTGGATATGAAGCAAGATTTCTTTGCTCTCAAGGGCAATCTAATAGGAAAGAAAATCCTCACCTATTTCTGAAATCCTTAAAGCAGTATTTTTAGTGCAAATTTTCTGCCAGTGGGAGATGGTGAGAAGAGCAGCTGTGAGAAGTGCTGTCCTCCAGCAAGTAGTGATGGTCCCAGTGGTGCTGGGCACTGAGCTGGCTGAGCAGAGGGCAGCTCGAGCCTTCAAACACCCTACAGTAATAGGTGGATCATACCCCTGGTAGATAGGACGGTGTCCTGCAACTTCAGGGAGCACCTCTGAGTGTCAGCTGGGGCAACCTTGGGGCACATCATCCCATGTTCTTTCCCCTCAGCATCCCTATTTGTGGAGTGACAACACTTAACCACTGCTGAAAACTGATTTTGGGAAGGGAAGCAATGCTGTGGCACTGCCAATGTTTCCCCATAGACTCCGTTCTGTGTTTCTGTTCACAGCCACGGGCAGGGCTGTGCTGGCATCTGTGTGTGCACAGGCGGCTGTTCCATCTCGGGGACCAGCTCCACCCCAGTGCTCTCTGAAGGCAGAAAGCACTAAGTGCAGCTTCACATGAGCTGCTCACCAACATATCTCTTAATAACATTCTTTTGTTGATAGCTTGGACCGTTTTCAAACAGGTTTTGTCATCTCCTCCAATATGGCAAAGCATTGTCTGAAACCATATAGGATTATAAGTATGTCCTAGTCTTTCTGTAAATAATGTGTCATTCCATGTAAGGGAACTGCTCTGCTCCTCATTAGGCAGCATTGCAGAGCACATTGAAGTCAATTTACTGGAGTAGCAGTGAGGATATCATCGCACGATCTTCATTTCCATTAAACAACTGGATCTAGCTCTCTTTTATTTTTAGGCTAACCATGCTGAGCTTTCAAATTGCCTTGATGATAATGTAGCTTTTAAATGATTTGTCGTGGCTGGTCGTTTTGCACATGAAAGTTGCTACTAGCTGATTAGGGGGAAAAGAAAATCCACCATTGCTTCTTCTATTGCTCAGGAAATTGCAATCCTCAATCTGCAGCTTGAAAAGGATGTTGCCATGGAAATGATGCTTATGCTGTCGTAAATAAAAGTATTCCAGGGTCACCAGGGTCTGCGGCATAAACAGGGGCACAAATACTGCCTGGAAAAGTGCCAGAGTGGTTTAAACATATAGCAAGATAATTTTAATGGTATTTTGCTTTCATCGTTATCGTCAGAAGGACTGATGAAGGTTAGCACGTAGCTATAACCTTGGCACAAAAGCAAAGCAGAAAAAGTCTTAGCTATTGGTAATACTAACAGAGTAGAGAGAACCATATCATAGCCCCCCTGACCAGTATTTTTCAGCTCAGTCAGAGCAGTGTTCCTTTCCCATTGTATCTCTCACACACATTCAACAGTGAAATCTAATTGCATGTTCATTCTGGGGCAGTTTTGTTAAATTCATGAGCACAGCACATGAGATCTCAGGAAAAGCAGTTGATGTTGTAAAATGCTGTGTCATGGACTACCTGATGATGCAGTGAATACTCCCTGATTCTCCAGATACAATCCACCCATAGCCCAGGAGAAACCATGGGAAATTGGCTTTTTCCTTGGAGAGGAGACACTTTTGAACAAGATCCTGGCTGAGGGAAGGAGCCTGTGTGCCTTTTGCTGCTTCAGTGTGAGGGCAATGGGAAACAATTCCATGCAGGACCAGGAGCCAGCATGGACACTGTTTGAACAGTGAAATCCGGAGGCCAGCAACAAAGAGGCTTTGGGATGTGTCAGTTCATGTGAGTTTTCAGGAGGAAAGCAGGCAGTTACTGTTTCTGGTGGGTTCTTAACTGTTCAATGGACTGCTCAATGGCATTAAATGGGCCATACCATGAAGCTGCCTTGGGCAGTATCAGATCAAGGATACACGCTTTTCTCTTTTTATTTTTAATACCCGCACAAGCAGTCACTTTAAATAAAACTACAGAGATTGCAAATGCCACAGCTTGCTTATTTACTTACTGTCTCTTAGTCTGCCCAAAATGTGGAAATAATGTTTCCAGAGATGCTGGAATTCATGTGCCTGTTGAGAATCCTGGCTCCTGTCCTGGATGATATTGCATATTCAAGGGATGATTCACTCACTCCTGAGAGGGAGGAAGGACTGTACCAGCTGTACCACCTCTCCGTGGCTGACTGACAGCCTGGTGATGTTTCCACAAGGAAGCCTCATGCCTCCAGGTTAAGCCAGCAATTATGGAGCAAACAAAAGAGAAGTGAAATGGAGAGATGAATCAGCGAGACCAAACAGAAGAGAATTGGAAAGGTGATGCCAAGCCAGACTGACAATAAAGTTTTCATTTGTCTCAGCCCAAAACACGTAGACAGGATTCTGCATTTCTTTTTTTTGTGTAAACTAACAATGCTCTTTGCCTTCTGCAAGGAAAGATTCAGGAGGGACCAGCTCAGCTTTCAAGGCTTTGCCACCCCACTCCTGTGAAAGGGTGGTATAATCTACAGCCAGCAGCCCTCAGTTGAAGACAAGTAAGACCCAACCCTAATACCCTTGACCACTCCATAAACTGACTTACAAGTTCAAGGAATAGGTTTACCCCTTTTGTACTCCATTTTTTTTTAAAGTTTCATCCCTGGGACAGGAACTGAGCAGGATACAGGGCTGATACCATGCACATTACACACCTCTCCATGGATTTATCACAGAAGGGCTGGCCAAGGCTTTGAAGGCAGCTGACGGCTCCCAGCTGGCCTGGAACCCACTCGCATGGCCTCTGCAGCTTCCTAACGGGAACAGGGTGGAAAAGTTGGGCTCAAAGGTTGCCCAGAATGACTAAAAGAGAAACAATTCCTCCTGCCACTCCTGTGCTAATCAAAGGGGTGTGGAGAAGAAGTTTCGATTCCTCATGCCCCATACTGTCAAACAGGAAAAAAGATAAATATATATATGTATATATAAATTACACAGCCAATTCCTGTATTAAGGAAGAAGGCTTAATGCCACCAAAATCAGTCTTGAAATTAATCTTGCTTGTGGTATATGGAAACTGAACCAGATAGCCCAGGCTCCCTTAAAACATTTTTCAAACACACCTCATCTGTTTACTCCGAGCTTTTACTGCTGGCAGTACCTGGGACTTCGCCTCTGAGATTTCCTACAGTCTGTGATCTTAGCAGGTCAAAGTTTCCAAAGGTGGGGAAGAGAGGCAATCCCTTCCCTGCCTGTACAAAAGGTATGTGCCTCTGAGCTACTAATTTAGAACCAATGAATCAGAAATAAGTAACATAAAAACCGCCTAACGCTGATGTTTACAGAGCACCTCCTCTGAGCAGACAAAAGCGTGTGTCAACAGGGAAACTGCCGTGTGGAGCTTGCATGGCAAGCGGCTCGGCGTATTTAAACAGCTTTTGCAGAGATGTTAACATGTTGCTAGGGAAGCAGGAGCCCTCATGGATAAAGGTGCCCTCCTGCTCCAAGACCCGCCGTCCATACAATGGGAAAATGGAGCTGCCCCGGCACTCACTGCTTTTTGTTTTCATCTTTGCAGCTTTAAAAAGGCAGAAAAGGCAGTTCTTCCAGCGGCTGATTAATGGTCCTTCTGCAGAAACTGCATTTTGCACATATTTAGAAATCTTGAGCTAGATGACACTTTGACCTAAAATATAAAAGGTTCTTTCTTTTTTTTTCTGATAGTGTCTGACATTTGTACATTTTAATACCTCAATTTTGAAAAAAAAAGTCTTTTCTAACTTGAAGAACAAAGTGGCCAGGCTGCTGCTGTGGATGTGTGTGCACCCCTGCACGTGTGTGGCTGGTGGGTGCTCTGAGCAGGTCGCTAGAACAGCTCTGGGGCACTCTGACACATCTCAGACCACCAGGAGAGACGTCCCAGTCTGGCACCAAGAGGCCCAGGAAATGTGCCCGGCGCACCTCCCATTCCCATGGTGTGTGGTCTCTGGAGTAATCAATGTCATCCCCTGCCTGTGAACCGTTCCCCAAATTTTGTCTTCCCCAGAATGCCCCACGTGTGTGTGATATGAGACTGGGTTATATTAAGCCCACTGCTTGAAGGACCAGAGATGGCTCCCATGGGCACATAGCAACTACGTGAGAGTGAAAAATTCAGGGAACAAGTGGCACTGTAATCTATCTTACCTACCCGGAATAGATCTATCCATGTACTGATCTCTATAAACACACCCTTTTCTCCATATGGGTGGGTATATATTTATATGTACCAGCCTCAAAATACCAGTAAGTTTTTATTAGCCCCATTTGCAGATGGGGTGATGATGACAGACAAAGTGCTGTGATCCCTCTGGGCTATTCCTCCTCGGGAGGGCAGAGCTGGGGGTCTTCTCTCTCTAGGAGAGGTAAGAGAGGGAGGTGAGTTTTCCCAAATCCCAAACAGCTCCTTGGTGCGTCGATCTTGCTCAGCTCTCACTTTGAATCATGCTGGCAAATAAACATGAAAGTGAAAACGGCATTGTGAGATAGTTATGCAAGAGCGGGCGGATCCCGGGACCGAGCCATTGTTCCAAACATTTAATTAACATTATGAAAGCTGATTAAAGGAAAATCTTTAACCTCCAGGGAAATCCCATTTTCCCTCACTTCCCATACCGCTGTAATTTTCACAATGTAAGAAAGAAAGTGTTATTTCAAGGCATGATTCATATCAGCTACAACCTGATCTTTGCCACAGCCATGTCCTGCAGCTTAAATAATCGCCAGCAGTGACACCAGACGGGGACACTTCTGAGACAGCATTTTTCCCCCTGTTATCCCATGACCTGAATTGCCATCATAATTTCTAGACTTTGTGTCATCCTGGCATCATGACAAGTGTTCACCCACGCTCCACAACTAAAAGTTAGTTCACAAGGACAGTGATACCTACCCAGACACAGCATCTCAGATACAAAGTGCGAATGACACGCCACAGTCCGGTGTGGTAACAGCAGGGACTGTTTGCTTTGGTCACTGCAGCAAATTCCTTTGAAGGCAGGAAACTGGAGCACCATCTCCAGTGACTCCCCATCTAACCTTGAGAGAACCACTCACCCTTTCTTCTCTTTTGGAAGTGGGGATAAAGGCAGTGTTACCTCTCGGGGCACTGCAAGCAATAATAAATGTAACCAGGCACTGGAGATGTTTAGGTGGAAATTGCTATTGTAAATTTTGTTAGTGGAGAGATTTGTTTTCAAGCAAACACAGCCCCCCTGTACTCAGCTGTGTATGGGTCACACATTGCCCCTCTGCCCTCCTAGGACTATTTTAATTATATGTCATGGCCAGCCCATCAGAGATTTAATCCCAGCATCTAATCTTGGAGGCAACAGACAGCTGACTGTCTGCACAGTGTCCCCGGAGCAGCGCCCTTGGGTGACGCAGATGATGGGATGGGAGGACTTGCACCAGCCCCACACGCAGAGCAGGGACAGCCCTGACCACCCACCCAGACAGGGCACCACAAGCTCCTCAGCCCCTCTGACAGGGATGGCACGTGAGTGTCATCAGGGAGACAACATAGCTCTGGGTCCTCCCCTGGCTAACAAGAGCCTGGGTGGAGGTTGCATCTACAGACACGCAAATGTAATTCTTGAGAACACACATGGCTTCAGTCCTTTCCAAGGATCAGGCTTATATAAATACATACATATATAAATACATGGTACAAATACAGCCTCTGGCACCAGGAACAATCTCGTATGCAGATCTTCAATAGTTTTTCCCATCTGTAGCTCCTGCAGGACAAAGACATCACAGAACTTCAGGGACCATTCTGAAAATGGAAAAGATTATCTTTTCCCACTGTTGTCTATGTGGACCTGATGAAAAAACATTTTTATTATATACAAGATCATGCTCACTACTCTGAATATGAAGAACAGGCATCTCTTTTGTGCAAACAGAGACATTAGTGAAGTAGAAGCTTTATTTACAGCATGAAATTCCTCCTTCCAAAAGCACTAGAGGTAAACCAAATTCACACAGTGAATACCAAATGTATGAAATTCTGACTCAATAAAAGGCAGACAGCTGGGTATTCTGATAAAAATGGGCCTTTATTTTTTAACTCTTCTTTTCATTACCTGGATTCTGTGTTTGTCAGAGCAACAAAATATAGTTTCTTTGATATGCGGCAAATCTGAAAACAATCCTGCAAATAGCACAAGACAAAACCTCCCACAAAAAGGGAAAGCTATAAAATTTGAGAGGCGACGAGGCTTTCAGAAGTGCCAGTTTCCCAGTGCAATGGCTGGAAGGGTGGCCTGGCCTGGCGGCAGTTCAATCATTTTGTAACGAAGGACAAATACTTTCAACATCCTGAGAAAGAGGGCGGGGGGACGGGGGCACGGCTCCCTTGCTTTCCCTCCTCCTGCTATTCTTTCTCCTCCCTCCCCCTACCCCTTGGATTTTCAATAGCTCTTTAGTGTTTCCATCAAAGGCTTTTACCATTCATCCTCCCTTGTGGTGCCTGCCTTCCACCTGTCTATCCATCACAGCCCTAACCCAGGTCCTTTTTCTTTCCCCCCCTTTGCTATTTTTCATGCGGTGGGATTTGTTCATAAGCTTCTGTATTACCTAAACTGGAGGGGAAGAGGCTGCTGGGAGGAAAGTGAGAAAGCAGGATTAAGGAGGAGTAATTCAGCTCCATTGCATTTCCATCTGAACGGTCATAAAATGTGCAAATCCTGTTCCTGGGAATTCCATGTCAGAGGCCTTCCCTGTCACTGCCCTTCCCGTGCCCCTTCTCTCTTTCCCTCTCACGCAAAAACAAGCATTGGGAAAGATGCCTATAACTCCACGGACACCAAAAGTCACGATGT
The DNA here is from genome assembly GCA_013396655.1 of Campylorhamphus procurvoides. Lineage (NCBI taxonomy): Eukaryota > Metazoa > Chordata > Aves > Passeriformes > Dendrocolaptidae > Campylorhamphus > Campylorhamphus procurvoides. The sequence goes on from WBMV01006969.1 coordinate 270,449, forward strand.
GTGTGCTGGCAGAGAGGAGGGTCCTACCAGCACTGTGCAGGGAGACACGCCAGATGTGGCCATAAACTGCAGACAAGGGGCTGGGAGGTTGCAGAGATTGAATTGGGCAGGACAACAGGAGCAAGCAGGGAAAGGCCACTTTATATGACAGCTCCCAACACCCCCCCAGCTATAATTAATGAGCCTGGGTAAAATACAAAAATAACCTTCCAGGCTTGTTCGTTCTGTAAGAAAATCATACAGAAATATATGATTCGGACTCCAGCAGCTTCAAGAGTTTCTACTATCTCCTTTTTAGCTTGTCACCATCACAAGGCAGCAAAATAGACGTAGGCCAGCTTTGCAGACCCCAGAGATCCACCAACAATCCACCTGCCATCAAACTGTGAGACAGAAGAAGGACCACTGCTGCACACAGGTCAGTGATGTGCCATTGATTCAAGCAGAGGTCAGTGTGGCTGGATGTGGCCTCTGTGCACACTTGCTACCTAAACAAACACTCTCAGAACAGCAAGGAGTGCTAAAAAAAAGGAGGTGGCCCTTAACCTGTCCCCAACACTTAGTGAGATCACAAACCTTTTCTTATGGAACTTCACATCATATCTGCTAGACCTGGCAACAGCTGGCAGCTTCCTTCCACTGACAGACACATCCTGGAGATTCCGAGGATCACCCAACAGGTAGCAAATGTCAAAATAAGTTCCTTTGATGGATAGTTATTTATTATTTTTAAATAAAATGAGAATAGATTGAATGAGTTGCCCATCAGCAGCTCAGTTCTTTGTTTGGCAACTTCTTGGACAGTTTGACCATACATATGACAATACAAAATAAATTTCACTTGCTTGCAGTAGCAGTTGGCTATAAATTCAGTCCATCGAAAATTTATAATTCTAGCAGCAGTGGGATATATGAAAAGAGAAGTCCTTTCATCCTTAAACCGCTCTGCAGTCTGGTGGAGATGATGAAAGCCATTGCTCCTAAGGCTAGAGGAGAGGAGAAGTTCATCCAGCCGGCTGTGGTTGGAGGAGGTGTGCAAACTGGGTCCAAAGAGGACAGGAGGCCCAGAGAAACAGCAGCCCTTGAATTTTGCAGAACAGCCAGGAAGAAATCCTTAATGATGCTACCCTTGCTTTGCAGGCTGGAGGGGAGCAGTATTTCCATCAACTAAATGATCTCAACTCCTTGGCTTCCCTGAGGGCACTGCAACAGGACAGACTGTGATCGCTCACCAGAGTCACTCTCAGATGTTTGTGTTCTTCCCACCCACCAGCAGCCTCGAATCTGAGCGTGTCTTTGGCACAGCAGGTGGTATCCTTAATCCTGTGGAGGGCCAGCCCCAAGCAAAGATTAGCAGAAGAATTTGTTTTCATTAAAATCCAACCTACCATTACCATCCTCTCTGGCAGTTTTGGGTTTAAAATGCACATGTCCAGCTATTCCAGCAGCTCTGTTTCTGCAGGGAAAGGGCAGTTCAGCAACTTGCCTCTTCACTTTCTACTGTCTTTCTTTTAATCAACAAGTAAATAAGGCAGACACAGTGAGGAATGTTAAATGCACCTCCTCCTGGAGAATTTTGCCAGCAAGATCAATGGAATTGGGCTTTTGCCTTCATTATGTTTCTTTTGTCCATGGAATTGGTCTGATTTTCCTTCCAGTGAAACTTTTTTTAATGGAAAAAAACCCCACAAAACAACAAAACAGAAAGAGACATACAAATAAACACTAATAAGTGCAGGGAAAATACAAAACTTAGCACCATGTACTCCTCTCATTATTAAACAAAGGTTGGGAAGGGTTCACAAGTGTAAAACGCTCATGTGAATTATGAGATTACTGCTCAGTTTTCTTTCAAGTCGTGGGCTGGAAACAGATGGTGGCTGTAGCATTTATGACGGCACAACATGTTACTGCAAGCCTAGCCATCTCTCTCTCCTCTCAAAAATGCAGCTGCAAGGAAAGTTGTGGAAAATCACATTAATAGTCTCTTCCACCACACAGTTTTCCAGCCCTTCATCCCTGGCCAGCACATGGACAGAGCCATCCTGTATCCTAGCAAGAATACTCTTCTAATCCCTGTCCTGAATAGTTACCACTGACTGGCTTATTTAACAGCTAGTTAAAATGTGAGGTTTGTCAGCATCGTAAAAAAGCCTCCAGAAAGCAGGTCCTTAAGGTCAGAGCAGATGCCATGTGATCCCCCAAGCACTCCCCATGGGAAATGCCCAGAAAGAAGTAATCAGACTGTCCTTCAGCTGTTTATTATTTAAACATTCAGTTCAGGCCAAGCAGGTTGATTTATAGAAAGGCAGAAAGACAGATGCAACACTTGCAAAAGCATCTTTGAGACTTTTTACAGGAGTACAAATCTCACTTTCAAGCAAGAGTAGAAACTTTCACAAGGGCAAAGGCCTCTGGCTTTTCAGTGAGACAGCCTTCCAGTGACCACAGGTTTAGAAGTATCTGGATCTCTGAAGACACAAAGAGCAATTAAATGCATATTTACATATCTAGTCTGAACACAGGGAAAAAAATGTTCAAGCTTCACTACCCATGTGCTTCAATCCTGATGGAAATGCTTTGCCACCTAAAATACGTCCATACACAAAGCAAAGCTACCCTTACAATCTGAGAGAAATGCAGGAGCTGGCAGGTGGACATACCCATGGTGGTGGAGGACGCAAGGTGATCACCATGTGTGCAATAACTGCATGTCACAGTGTGCTGCTGACCTGGGGACAGCACACCTGGACTTGAAACCACAAGCTGAGCCTGGGGCACAACCCCTCAGCTCTCCAGGCACCATCAAGGGGCCTGCTTGCACCAGGGAATTCTTCAAACAGTAGGAAACTGTTACCTGTTATCCTTAGGATTTCTGTGTGCTTTACAAATGTGAAATATTCCTGTATCACAGCGTTTCTGAGAGCATTAACTCATTAACAGTAAATCCGGTAGCTTGGGATTCCAAAATCAGGATTTTAGAATTACTTCTTCAGTTGAGTCAGTTGAGATTCTGTCAAATAATAATTTTCCAGACAAGTGTCCATTTTGCTGTGTACACTTTGCTGGCCTCACTACCTGCTCAGGAACATCAGCACCAACTTCACGTGTTCATCCTTAGTCACTCAAATTTGTGTTCCTGCCACCTTTCCCACAGTCACCCATACACAGGGCAGGACTTCTGCCCTCTGGGGTGTAGAAGAGAGCAACTGAAAACAAGATAGACTTTCACCATTCCCTTTATCACTTTTCGCAGCAAGACCAGGAAGTTGCTGCAAAAATTCAATAGTGTACACACTTGAAACTCTAAACAGCCTTTTCCCAGAGATAGACTCTATCCAGGTGATAGGACCATACATACCCACTGCATATCTGTCATAATTGCAAAAGCCCTCAGACCTTTCCTCTCAGATAGGGAAGGTGCCATTTTATTTTTCTTTTGGAACCCTCATCCTGCAGAATTCATTAGTATCCTATGCAACAATGTACTTCCTGTAAGTAATGAGCTATAAAGTGTATTAGAAGTTTCCACTTCTGGTTTTATCTTTTCCTGATCTAGCCTGAAAATTCTTTTGAAGTTCCTCAAAGTGTTCTTCACGTATACTTGTTTTAGGAAATACCAGATCACTATTGGCAAACTTCTCCTTAATTAAGTGAGATAAAAGAATCAAGATTATATGATCTGCTTAATTTCCCGCTTTTTTAAGGTACCATTTAAAGATAGTTTTCCCACTTGTCTTAGAAACATGCTGGAAGGAAACAATAAGGAAGGAAAAGACCCTATTGGCCCAAAGAGAGCAGACATGTCTATGGGCTCTCTAGTGAAGCTGAGCTTGCTGGTACAAGGCCACAGAATAGTTAAAGCTTTCCTTCATTACTGTGGAATGATTTACTGAGAGGTTTCAGACCCTTCTGAAACAATATCACTGTGAACAATGCATAAGAGGAAAAGGCTAAACTACACTGTGTTAGCACAGTGGGCTCTTCAGGGGCTCAGCTTAGCAAGCCAGCTCAGATCGTGTCTAACTTTAAGCACCAGTAACTTCAAAGAAACATCTCGCATGCCTCAAGCTCAGCTTTCCACTGTCTCTCCTGATGAATCACAACTTAGGGTATGCAGGGAGCTAATGGGAAACATTTGCACTTGCTAACCCCAGCTCCAAGGTCCCAAAACCCCTATTAGCCACGCAGGCATGGCCTAACCATTCTGGATGGGCCAGCAGGCTCGTCCCAACAAATGGATACAAGCTGTTAGGCAAGCCCTTCTGAACCACATCTACGAGAAACATATCCCAGAATAAACAGCTAAAATGTGATCTGAAGGCAGTATTTGGGGCAGTCAGCACAGTACACAAGTTGAGCATTAACCTGCCCAACTCCTACATGGCCTGTTGAAGAAACCACTCTACCTGGGATAAATTGCTTCTGTCAATTTTAGTGTGGAAACCCATTGCAGTCATGAGGAATTCAGACCTTGACCAAGTTTTTTAGTAGCTTCTTGGCTCCAAGGGGATATCAGAGTATTTTACTGTGGGTGAGTTTGCACCAAGAAATGCCTTCACTTCCATGTGTGTGAGCACAGAGCACTCAGCACATTATCTCAAAGGGCTGGAGCATCTCTCCCTCTTTCTCTGGCCCCACACAGTTGGCACAGCTGGGCAGAAGACTCCAGCAGCAACAGAACAGGGCCCACAGCAGAACACTCGGCCTCTCTTCAGAACAGAGCCCATTCTGGAGGCAACAAGGGTTTCTTGGAGGTCACATACAAATGTATTAAAATTGGATGCCAAATCCCTTAAACTGCTGAAAAAATCCCAGCTAGGGATGCCCAGCAAGTCTGAAGGGGCTCTTCATACTTCACTGAGGTCTGAAAGTTTGAGTTCATCCCCAAAGGGAGCTGAGGCCACTCAGCACTTCACCCACAGGCCCTCTGTGAACAGTCTTTTTTCTTGTGGTCAAACAGGGGCTATCTTGAATTTATGTCTTACTTCTCCCCTTGTGAGCAAACAAAACAATTTCTATGAGTAATTCTACCCACTAATTGCCAAGGAAAAGTCTGGTAAGAAATGCTCTGCATTTTTGACAGGTCAGAGGCTTCCCTAAACAAAGTTGCTGCTTTATGTTTTCTAACAGAACATGTTCACATCCGGGGACCTCGGTGAATTCCAGTGTGGATGAGTCTCTGTGGGAAATTGCTTTCCCCAATTTTCTTGTTTTAACTGCTCCAGGAAATGAGTCTATTTTTACACCCTAAACAGCAAAATATGAAACCATTATCTGCTTTGTGGCAATAGTTTCGGGTCAGTTCTCAGGTACCCGTCACCTCCAGCGAAGTCAATGAAGTTGTATCTATTTATGCAAGTTAGTGCTCTGACCAATTATGTAATGGGTTGATTAGTTACTAGAGCACAGAGCTACCACGAGCCTAAGGAGTGTCTCGTTTTCATGTGTCTCAAAGTTCATCCAAGCCCTGATGCATTGATAAGTGAAGTATTCCTGAATTATGGTCTGTAAAGATGATCATTAACTGCTGAGAGATTTATGCATGAGCATTCCCTATGAATACCTACTTTGTCACTGAATGATCATTATAAGTAGTATCTTTGTTGGATTCCTTTGTCACCTGCCAAATAATCCAGGGTGGAATTTTCAGGAGTGTTTAAAATGCTTTTCTTCTATTTATTTGTGATTGCTTCCCAGAATCAGGAGGTTTTCAAAATCCCCAGGGGATTTCAAGCACTATGGACTCAACTGCATCTCTGGGTGCTTCTGCTTTTCGAACACCTGATCTTATCAGCCACTCTCAATTTCAAAGATGGACAGTAAAACCAGCTGCCTTCATTATGCAAGATCAGAGATAGTACATAGAGGCCGAAACACCAAGTCTGATCTGAAGATCAATGTGTGACACTTCTTACAAACTTGGTTCCTCATTTCCTGGTTTGAGGGAATACTACAGCCTTCATATGTGAATTTCTTTTCTTTTGAAGTGCACAGGTGAGCTGGTTTTGGTGTATTTTTATTTAAGTTCCCCTTCTAGGGGAAGAAATTCACACTGGGAAAATGTGACACTGAAGCCTTCAGTGACAGAAATTCTCTTACCAGGCTGTTGCCAGAATTTCATCTACTGATTATGAACAAGACCAAGAGTTGGAACTTCCTAACTTCCAGGTCGGGAACTAGGTATTCGTGACTTTACACCTAATTGGAAAACTCACCAAACGTCACTTGGGACTAACACACAGAAAACAAACTTAGAGACAATATCTAAGGAAAACAGAACCTAACCTATGACTTGTTCTTTGATTTACAACTATGATTGCAGGCCCCACCTCACAGTCATATGCCATGATAATAGGAGCAGTTCAACAGGGACCAGCCATAACTTTGTACATGTTGTAGTGATTCTGAGCTACTTCAGCACATACTTTAGCCTGATGCAGCAAGTAATTAGAATGACTAAAGGGACAGGTGACATGCTCCACATGAAAAAAGAGTGGTCGAGCTTTTGATCTTGTTTATTCTCCCTTCCAATCAATTTTTTTTCCCTAAACTGTAAGTTCCCATATTTCACACCAAATTTGCTCTTATTATTTTTTTCCATCTCAAATTTTCTGTTATCAGTACACCTGTGAGTTTTCAAATTATATTTTCCAAAGTGCCCAAACAGATCTTAAATGGGCTCACTGGCATTACTAACTGCAATCCTGAATCCACCCATGCCAAGAAAGTATTTTCCCCAAAAAGAACGAATATGTAGTTAAAAATGGCAGGTTCCACGGAAGCAGAAGGGAGTGGAACTCTCCCAGCTGTCTTCCTAGTTGTATGCACTAGTCTTGTTACTTCATCTTTAGGGTTGCTTACAACATACTTCAACCCTCTATGAGCAAGACCCCCATCCCACAACTGGGATCCTGTGTCAGGAAGGCACACCCTACTTAAAAAAATAAGAAAGCATCAACTCTGCTCCATTTGCCTGAGGTCAGCAGGATGTTTGTCCAAAGCTAGGAGAATGCTTAGGCACTAGTTTGAAGAAGAGCAAACACAGGCATCTCTGAGAGTGCTTTTCCACGTTAGGGCCTGGGAAAAAAAATTAGGATTGGGCCCATGATAAAATCAGGTCCCTTGGGAAATGTTACCCATACCATAAAAGGAAGGAATGACACAGAACTAAAGTAGAATGAAAATTGTCTCCTAATTTTTGTAAATTCCCATAAAATCTGAGTCTTGTTCTATGTGCATAATTTTTACTCTAAGTCACAAAAGGCCGACTCCTTTCAGAAGAAGGAAATGACTAGCTCATGATAGGATAAAAGGCTACTTAATTGCATGGGCAGAAAGATGGATTTTCATCAGTCACTCTGACAATATGGCAGTGGCTTTTGATCATGTATCCGATGCACAGTAATTAGGCAAAATGACTTACCCTCGATCTTTTCAGTATTTAGCTCTAAGGGTGCAAGGATTCATTCCTGGAAAGGGAAGATGGTCGTGTGATTTAGGGCACTGGATGAGCACTCAGATCTGAGTCCTATCCCTGGTTCTGCCACAGCCTTGCTGTATGACCTTGCACAGTCTTTTCTCCATGCCTCGGTCTCGCCTAAAATGGGATAACAATAGTTCTTTATTTCAGAGGAGATATGAATACAAACCAGTTCAAGGCTGTGCTGTGGAGATGCTACAGCAAAAAGCAGCACAGAAAAGCTCAGACAGGGAATAATGCCTTGCTATTAAAATGTGGGAACACAGACAATAACTAAATTAAATAATAAACACAAAACATTGGCTGATTTTTGAGGAATGCAGCACTGATAAGCTTTTCTCTGTTACCTGAAATTAAAGGAAATCTACGTGGGATTCTTGTGAGTTTACCTGAGATCTGTTAGTACTGGAAGCTGTGCATTATAAACACCAAGAAAATTACTTCACTGAAAACCTCCACATGGTGTCTGTTTTAAAGCAACCACAATTTCCAGCCCAAGAGAGGGTCAGATAACCATTCCCAGTAAGATTTTCAAAGCCATGGAAGGAGCCTACAAACATGATTTCCTTCAATTTCCACTAAAATATGAGCATGAAAATCTGAGGTAGTTTTGAAAAGTCAAAATAAATTCTGAAACTTTCACATTAAATCTAAACGAGGCCACTGATCTTAATTAAACTGCCAGATCTCTGGAATAGCTTCAGCGCCACTAGTCCAGAGTCACGGTTGCTGGAATTGGACAGAGCTTTAGCAAAGAGTCTTCAGTAATGGGTATTTTTCCAAATGCAAAGCTGAACCTTTTTCTCTCCACAAAGGCATGTGTATAAAACAGCATTTGTCTTTCATGGTGGGGAGGGTCAGTTATGGGCCTGTAAGTTTGGGAGGCAGGATCTCAGGGTACATACATAAAGCAGCTGATTTGGAGACAAACAGATCAAAGGCTGTTCTGTCAGGCAGGAGAAAAGAGGTATGAGACACATCTAAGGAAGGGAAAATCATTTCTGAGAGACAGAAACAGAGGGATGGGAAAGTCAGGCTGGAAAACAGACCACAGAAGGGCAACATGGAGCTGAGGAGGACAGGCAAGAGAACATCATAGCTGGAATGCTGAAGCCCATGGGAGGGAGGAGACCCAGAGATGCTGTTCTGAGCATCTCTAAACAGCCTAAGCCCAAAGACAAATGCTGGAGCTGCCCAGGAACCTCCAGGGCTGGAGAGGAGCAACTGCCTGGAGTCACTGTGCACTGTCTAATACAGAAAATGCCAGGCAGGACAGAGGACAGGAAAAAAGGACAGCAAACTGGCACGTGATCCTTGATTCCACTCAACAAAAGCAACTGAAAGGTCTCGAAAGATGAAGCACAGAATTACATGTACTGTATCGACTAGAGAATCAGTGATCATGCACCATATTGTAACACTGAGATTGGTTTGGGGCAGTCCCCTCTGTATCTATTTTCTGCTCAGACAAGACCTCAAAGAAAGATATAATCAGACCAAGTTCTGAATCCCTGGACAGAGGAAGTGGCTGCAGAATGTGAAACAGAAAAACATTTTACCCCCAAATCGCTACCAACTGGAAGGACAAAACCAACAAGGTGTTAAAGCATTGCATGGAAGTGAGACTTATGACAACTATCATACTCAACTCCATTAAGCCCCCCACTAACTCCCCACCCCACAAATAACAGAGTTGTCAATCAGATACCTCGTGGCTCCAATTGCTCACACCCTTCCCTGTAACACTTCAAATGCAGCACATTACAAGTCCAGAGGGAGTCCACCTCCAGTAGACAGCAGAAGAAGATATGACACGGCATTCACAAATGCACAGAGAACTGTTTAATTTACAGCCACAATGGTGAAACAAACCATTTCAGAGCTTGGACATTCAAAGTTAAGTCTGACACTCATTCTTATATTCACTTATTGTGCTTAAGTATTAGAGAACACAGGATTACATTAACCGTACACGACAATCTGGGATCCCTGCGGGACCGAGGAGTGGAAGGGATGAGCAAGAATGAGGGACCAGCCCCTCAAGTGGTGTAAGCTGGTACAGCTCCACTGCAGGCAATGGAGTGATGGTGATTTACACCAGCTGAGGATATGGCCCTTGAAATGTCCAACTTAACTTTGAATTAAGGTCTCCCGTGTCACAACCTTTAATGTTCCTGTTCCTTCTAGTTTTATCTGCCACTTCAAAGGACTAATCCCATTGCCTGCAACACTCGAAAGGCTGGCGGGGAAGATCTCAGCTGGACTACAGGATGTGATGCTCTTCGTGTCATGACACTACTCCTCATAATTTAAAACCCATGGACTGGATCCTCATCTGATGTAAATTAGCTTAGGGGCAGCTGAAGTCAGAAACATTTGCCAATTTATAGTAGCTGAGAATATAGCCCTGAGATCTTTGTGTTTTCTGCCACATGCCATATAAACACTGTGCTTGAGAACAAAGGCTCGTGTGCGTTTCATTCCTCGTAACAAAATTAACTCGAGACTACAAGTCTCAAACAATGACTACTGGAAAGGACTCCATTCAGTCTTCATTCTCTCCTGGCTTGCTGAATTTGGCATAAAACATTTCTTTGCTGGCACCAACAAAACACGTGCCTCTCGGTTTGCTTTGTTTTCAAGATTTACTACAAGGCCAGACTCCCTCGTGATGTAAATCAGCAGAGCTCCAGGACACTCCAGGAGTGCAGCCACTCCAGGGATGCTGGCTCACAGATCCCAACACAACCTTCTTAGGCCACTGCAACCACAGGACTCCCAAAGAGTTGCTTTTCAAATTATTCCACTTAAGTGACTTTGACATCCTTTCATACCTGCACAGTGTCTGAGTGGGTCACATAATGCTTTTCATTTACATGATTTTAATGGATATATGTTTGGTTTTTTTCATTAGATATCTTTTAGACAAAAAAGGAACGGAGCAACATTATTGGCATCCCACTGAAACATAAATATATAAATTACATTTTATACACTTTTTTAAACGCAGACACATACATTCATGTGCATAACATTGTGAACAGTACACTTAGTGGAAAACAAGCACAGACAATCTTAGTTAAATGTATTTCCAGTTTTGGTGCTCAACAAATACACTGGGAAAATGATCACAAAATAGAACGGTGACTAACTCTATCTCTGCATTAGCATCTGAAGCCAATAATGCCTGTTAGCTAACATTGCTTTGTTTGGTTGAAATTGGACATAGCTACAGGAACAGGAGGGGAATGTTTGAACTATATTTAGAGAAATGGAAAGGTTAAAAATCTCGCTCTCTTTTGTTGCTTTAAGTTTCTGTGGTTCATTCACATTTGAAGATATTTTTATTTGAGTGGAAACACTGTCTTCAAGACAAACTTTTCTGCTGTTCCAAACTAAGAAAACTCTTTCATCTCTTTGTAGATGTTTCACAAATAAAAGGATCCAGTAGTTCATTTTATATGTCCAATGTGATAATCCAAATAAAACAAAGGGTACATAATCCAAACTACTGGGGTGGGGCAGTGATTTTGGCCAAGTGAGTAGCCATGTCATATCTGGCACAGCCCTAAATTTCCAAAGCAATACAGAAGGATTTAGCCATGTGGCTCCCACTGCAATCCGTGGGGAACTGAACATTTAATCCTTTGGTACTTTGGAAAAACAGGAGCTGCTGCCAGAGTATTTTATCTGCCCTGCTATAGTTAAAATAGATTTTGATGTTATTTGGGCTATTCTACTACAAAAATATGACCACAAAATGCTTTTTTTTTCTTTTTTGTTTTTTTTTTTCTTTTGGTTCAAGAAAACATAGCAGGCTTTCTCAGGTATATAAAACTGTTAATTTTTAGATAAAAATACAAACTTCACCTTTACAAAAACACATATTTCTGTTGAATACACATAAAGCATAACATTTTACCAAAAATAAAGAATTTTAGGTTTTGTTCAAATATTTGCAGCAAGGTAGTTCCCATGCCACCATGACATTATACAATGCAGATACAAGAATTTTTACATTTCACACAGCTCCAACATGTGAAATAAAAGTATCTGTATACTGATAAGAATGACAATTGCTAACACAATATCACTAGTAGGCAACTGGCATAAGTCTCAAAGGAAAAAAAAGAAGATTTTTGCATGGATAGCCTATGATTTGTTTACGCACATCTCTTTTTTTTCTCTTTTTTTATGTAATGCTTTAAATTACGGGGGAGGTTGGGGAACATAAACCAAGAAACGTCTAGAAAATTATGCATAGGTATACCATTTTTATTTTAATACATCTCATTAGTTTGCATCCCACTAGGAGAATACCATAATGTTTTGTGTTCTGCTTATTGTTATACCAGTCTTTTATATGTGTTATTGGCAAATGTAGTCCAAGAGATAATAAAAAGCTAGGCAAAGAGTAAAAAGAAAACTTAATAATCACTTTATGGTGTAAAAAAAAAAATCCACTTAAGGCTCCCCAGAAGGTTTTTTTTGTATAGACTTTTAAAACACCACCAAGCAAGGATGTATTGTTCTATAGTGTCTGCGTGGCATTTGATCATTTCATACATTCCTGCTTTTTTTGTGCCTGAAGTCCACCAGGGTCCATCCATCTTCATCAACAACGCAGGCACATTTCTTGACGTAAAGCACCGTTGACTGCTCTGACAGAAATCCACTATTCACTTAGATTTTTGTCATGTTTTTGAGTACTTTTGGTATCCTCCATTCATTCAACTGTCTTTTTTTTTTTCTTTTCTGTTTTTCTTTCTTTCATTTTTTTCTTTTTTGGACAGGGAAGCTTCCTATTGTTTCACAGAGTGCTACAATACTTGCTTTGATGTCACATTAAACAAATGTACATTGTCTCTTTGTTCTCATTAAGTGTTCTTTTGAGCCAGTTTTTTCACACAGGAGAACAAATAAAGTATACAGTCAATAAGCACCATACATAGTAGGTTCAGGAATGTAACAAACCATGTACATCCATGTCCCAGAGAGAAGTTTTTTTTCTAGCTTATTTTCACCTTACATCTGTAGGAGAGAAAAAAGATACAATAACTCTATGATTAGAATCAAAGGTCCTGTCCTCGAAGCAGATGACTTTAAAAAAAACTGTTCTGCATGAAGAGTCACTAACCTGGGACAAGAAGTTCTAAATGCTGCTTTGATTGAGTTTACATGCTCACTTTTAAAGTTGAATTTTAGAAAATCTTTGCTTCTATCATACTACTCCCAATAAATACCTGTTAATCTGAAACAGGATATCAAGTTTAGCATTCTTCAGACACGATACATCAGTATAAATGAAAACTGCCACTGGGAGTTTATGTGCAAAAACAGGGGCGACAAATTAAATTCACCGTCATTGAAGTGTTAGGCAAAATCCAAATCATCCCCACTCCAAATACTAGAATCAGTTGCAAGTGCTGCAGTTTACATACTTTCAAGTCATTTAGAAATGGGAATTCCATATTTAATTTGCAATGTGTATTGCCATCATCATACATTGCTAATATGTTGGCCAAAGGATTTCAGTCATTTTTGCACTGAGAGGGTGTTAGTTTTTCACTACGCTGAAAACCTCATGAATTTTGATGACTGACTGTCATCATCCTACTGAGACTGAACAGACCCTAAAAAAGATCTTAATTCTCTGGTGTAAACAACACAGGGCCCTGCAACACAAAAAATGGTATTTCTAAGCATCTTCTTTGCCAGGTAGGCAGATGATCAGGTGCATGAACCATCAATCCCAGTTCATGCCAGAACATGGGTTTGGTGGTCACACATACACTAGCATTTGCTGTATGTACACTCAATGTTTTACAGCCAAGGACTGGGAATACAACAATTTGTAACCTGGTAATTCATTCATGCATTATTATGTGATGCTTTGACCTCAGAAATCAATAACAATGAAACACAAGCAGAGGCAATGGAACTTGAGATTTCAGAAGCCAAAGTATTAGCACCCTCCAATAAAAAAGAAACGAAAAAGGCAAGAAAAGGAAGTAGCTCAAGAATGTAAGATGCTGATGGTGATGTGGAGCTTAAAGGGAAAATACCAGCAGGTAGAATTATCAAAGCCAATCAAATCTAATCTCTTTGCAGCCTTGAGGTAGCAAGTGTCAAGATTCTGAACAGTGATTAAGTTGAAGTGATGGTATTTGATTAAGTTTTCGAGTACTTGTGCTATTAGGGTGTTCAGCATACAGGTCCTACCTGAATATCAAATAGTTCCAGTAGGTTTTATGTTGATTTTAACTTTTTTCGTTTCCGTTTTTTACCTGATTCCCTAGGCCTTCCTGTCAACATAAGGGCAGGGCTGGTAAAAAGCCCTAAGGTAATGCATTTTGTTGAACACTGAAGTAATAAATACTCAAACCGTTTACATTTCAAAGAAATCTCATTATCCTTTGCATTAAAGTAATAACTTTATAACATCTGATTTGACATTCCGTTTACAAAGTAATTATACAAAAGTAAAGAAATAATAAACGAAGTTGGCATTGCATACGTCATTTCCAAGATCCAGCTATAATTACTGTTACCATGCAGTACCCAACATTTGCGTTCAGCTCTGGAGTTAGGCTATTTTCAGCTCACCATCCACTTGCTGGTGCAAATTTTGTTCCTATCAGTAATTAAATCCTGGAAATCGATATTTTTCCATGACAATTCTACCCCATTTTTTACACATACCAGAAACAAAAATTTTCATCTTAAAATCTTACGTGCTTAGTCTTTGGCAGTTAAAGACAATTTGGAAAACTGAAACTGATCAAATGAAACTTTTTTTTCCAAACAGAAGACAAAGAAAATATATCAAACCATAGACACATTAAAGGTAACCACTTTAAATGTGGTTTTGTCTACTCATAACCGCACCTAGTTTCAACTAAACACTCAGCTCAGATTATAAATTGACATCCAATAAAATCACAGCACAGGTCTAACTTTGCTTTTATACAAATTCTAATTCTTCTGCTCTGTACATAGCAACTGAAGTTTACATTTGCTTGGACCAGGTTTACGTCTCCATGCTGGATGGAGACAGTACAGAAAGCCCTTTCTTACCCAGCCACCTACAAAATCCATCACCTTTGGGCAGCTTTCCTCCTGTATTTAACTGCTCTTCACTGACTCTTAACCTTGGGCTGGGTCTATTGCACCCTTAACCTTCCTGCAGAGGTGCAAACCAAACTTCTGAGTCTGCCTTCAACCAGTATCAGAAGAAAGGGAGATGTCCTTTCCACTGTAATGGGGTTCCTTAATACGTGTGTCAAGCTCTGCATTGATTGCACCCTAAAATGAAGATCTGAGCTAAGATTTTAGATGATGATTTTAGATGCATTTAGAGTGATTTTATGAAAGCCAGATTGAAAGTGTTTTCCCCATAAATCTTTCCCCATTGTAACTTGTTGTAAAAGTTGTCTTGATAAGGCAAATTTAGGTTTAATGTGACAACTAACAAATCCTTGTCTATACATGTGAAAGAAAGCTACAGAAATGGGCAGTGTTGCTTCAAAACTAACTCCTTACCCTTGAATACTCCTTTTATTACAGAGGGCTTTACATTAATTTTATCAATATTTTTCCCAAGGTCAAGTAAATATCAGCCTTAGCCCTGTCTCCATAAAGTCTAAAGAAATTAGGCAACAGAGCTCACCAATAAGCTGCAACAAGACAACCTTTAACTTAATGAAGCAAGACCTGAACACTACTGGGCATTTACACTTATTTAAAGCCTAACCTAATGAGAACTGATACACTTTAAACTTGAAATCCAAACTCCTTATACAGCACAAACTGTCCCTAATTTTCCATCCTCAACACACAGAGAAGTAGCTGGAAGCTTCTCTACTGAGTTCACTGGAAGCAACATTTGCTTTGCATTCTTTACTAATATAAAAATAAGGCCCATATGAAATCAGCATTAATGCAAAAATAAAAGGAAAACGTACCAGTTTCTTCTTCTCTATAATCTGAATTAGTATTTGATGATGTACAGGTGCATTCCATATGCTCTTCTAATCTCACCAGAACTTCTTTTAATTTTGGCTTTTTTCTAACATATTCCACTTTTGCCACCTATAAAATACGATGAGGTAGGTACTGAGACACATTAACATGGTTATAGTTCAGAACTGAAGACAGATAACTATACCCCTATTTTTAATGTAGCCAAACCCATACAAAATGTTAGCATGCTAATCATCTTTTATCTTAATTGTGCATCATGTAACTATTTATTGCACAGACTATTTGTTTATACAAGTTCAGCAGTCTGAAATCATTTTCTTTTCCCCCAAGAGATAAAACAATTTCCCATTCATTTAGGTTTCTCAGTTTTCAGACATCACAGTAAATTTCTATAGGAATTCAAATCAGTGGTTGTTCTTGTAAACTGCCACTTTAAGCACAAACCTCTCTAAGTGTTGTTAAAGGCTGACACTGAAGGCATTAGATTGGTTTGTAATACATTTTATTATTTACAAATCGGTTTCTCCAGAGCCCTCTGAATGTAAAGTGCTCAACTCTACAAAACAAGGATCTGAACAACACCTCAGAAAGCAGCAATCATTCCTACTCATTTCCTGCAATAACCTAGGACTTGTTTACAAGAACTCCCATGAATGGTTTTTAGGTCTAAGGGAACTTCCACTGCAAAGTGGCTGTCCCAGCAAACAAGAGCACTACATATCACAGAGATGCATAAAGAAGAGAGATGAGGGAGCAGAAAGACAGGAGAGGTTGATTGTCTTTACAAAATTTACATGACAAAGCCATAAAGGCTGGTCCAGCCACAAGCTCCTGTTACTACCAAATAAAGCACCCACAATTACACTACACTCTCCCAGTCATGGTTTACTTGTGTGTTTGACGGGGACTTAATGGTCCAAATCAATCTTCACACTATGAAAATACTCTCTTGCCCTTCCAAAATCTGAAGGTCACAAAATGAGAGTGGTGGCTGGAAAAGCCCATCACATTCCCAGCTCCCAGAAACACCCTTCTGGCTCTGTGGACACAACTGTCAAGGACCTCTGAATTGACAGTGACAGAAGCTAGAGCAAAATCCTGGCCTTCTTAAATCCACTGGGAGATCTGCCTTTTCTTTCATGGAACAAGGAATTCAGACCCACGTTCCAGCCACCACCCCCTGTGTCAACAGGATCTGGAGATGATTTTCATTTGCCCAGCAAATAAAAGTTAGAGAGACAGATGCAATAACAAAAGTATCCACATTAAAAGATACCTTCCAAAAGTGTCAGATCTCCATATAAACAGATTAAGAGCTAGCCATGACATACAGGGACACTTTAGCTGAAAGACTAACTATGGGTCGAAGCTGTATGTTTCAAAATCTCCCATCAGAAACCGACTCCATCAAGCCTTTGAACAGGAAGATTTGAAAATGTATGGTATAACTGAGTCATCTGGCATCAAAGGATGACTAATCCTTAAAATTTATGAAAACAAACAGTAATTAAGACACCTCCATCATCAGAGACGAAGAAGGAGACCCAGCAATCATGAAACAGCTTTCAGATCTGCCATGCTTATTACAGCTGTAAGAATAAACCAGTCTCATTGAAAATTACACGCAACAAAAATAAACTGTAATCAAGCTTTTAAAAGTCTGCCCTTGTTTTGCTCGGTTTTCCAAACCCAAAGTTATATGTAGTTCCTGTGGCTATTTGGTATTAGACAACAGTAAAAATAACCCCAAAAAACAACACAGAAAAGACAATACTTTGAAGAGGATCGTAAAGAATTTATGCAGCAATTTAAAGCTGGCTTTTACTATTGCAGTTAAAATACAGACCAGCACACGTTCCACTGCCCTACTTCATGCTACACAAGTTAAAGGAATGTCGTTTTGTAAGATGTTGCAAATATTCAAACTGAAGCAGCACAAACCAGAAAAGCTGCTGTGTTTGTCACCTGTTAACACCTGCTGCCACACACGATGTTGGTCTCCAGTGATGGAGGCTGCAGGTCAGATTTGCAGTGGGTATAAACAGGGATAGCTGTGAGAACAGCATGG
Source organism: Campylorhamphus procurvoides (assembly GCA_013396655.1). NCBI lineage: Eukaryota > Metazoa > Chordata > Aves > Passeriformes > Dendrocolaptidae > Campylorhamphus > Campylorhamphus procurvoides. The sequence continues at coordinate 287,983 of WBMV01006969.1, forward strand.
GAGCTGGCCTTGTGTATAGCTATTGTTTTCTTCTTTGTATTTTTCTCCCTGCTGTTTATCTTGTAGCTACTCTCAAGTCTATTACCCAGTGTCTTGAGATAGTCCTCCACAAATCAACAAGCTTCTTTCACATGTCTCTAATGCAACTAAAATAAAAATTCTTGAATCCTCCAGACCCACAAAATACTGCCACATAAAAACTCTTTAAGAGAAAGACAGTGAAATGACTGACTAGTTTGAGTGGTGTATAATTGGTGGCACCATAGTTGTATCATACTCTAGGGTCTACATCCTGCATTACAATGTGGTGGCTAAATAAAAATGAAAATAAAGTCTGATAAAAATATGTGGCCTAAGGGAAACTTCATGGGAATAGGGTTTTTAAAGCTGCACTGCGAGAGATGAAATCGGGGACTAATAGAAAAAAAACCAGACTGCAAGCAGAAATGTCCAAAACACCTCTAGCACAAAGCCAAACTTGATATATCATGGGTAGGAACTTGCAAGATATGTCTTGGCACAGAAAGATCCTCGTAACAGCAGAACTCACGTGGCTGATGGCTAAATACTGGATGGGAAATAAACCCAGAAAGCAAAGGAATGAGGGTACTTTCTGGAATCTATTGCCTCTGTATTACGCACGCTGATATGACAGAGGGAAAACCTGTCTACAAGGAAGACATAAGTGAACAAGGAATAGAATAAAGGACTGGGGAGGCATCAGGATCCTGAGGAGCCTGGCAAGCCACTGCTCTGGACAGGAGGGCAGGCCTGGAATGATGCCCAGTGCCTCAGAGCCTGGCAGCCACCCACCCTAAAAACACATTTACGGGGCACTACTCTGGCAAAACCCTTGCCTCAGAAAAGCCTCAAGCACCACTAGGCAGGGTGGGGTCAGGAGAGCTGTCCCTGCAGGGAAGCAATGCCCAGGGGAACAGGGACACTGTCTGGTCAGCCAGAGGGACAGTGTTGTCACTGCTTTGATAAGTGCCCAGGGCAGGGAGAAGCCCTGCCCCAGCCCCAGAGGGAACAAACTGCAGCCCTGTCCCAGCCCCAGAGGGAAACTCATCCCATCCTTGGGCAGAGGGAATGGCTGGTGTGGGGTCTGTGTGTCTGGAGCCCCCGAGCAGAGCAGAGCAGCCAGCCCCTGCCCTCTGCCCCCCTCACAGGGCTTCTCACTCGCTGCTTTTCCACCTCCACCTGTGTCAGGGTTTCCTTTGCTTCTTCCATTCCTAAACTGACCTTTGGTACCAGGTCCTGCCTGCAGGTCCCACCAAGAGCTGCCTGCAGTCGCCAGCTAAGCCACAGCTGAATCAAAGTGCTGTTTATCCTAATGGCACAAAGTCACAGGAGAAAAACGTTCTTAAGCCTGTCAACATGACACACAGCCGTTTCACCTACATATTCCATTTGTTCTGTAAGGCCTTTTTAACCTCCTTGAAGACTGGGTAGCTCTGATGAACAACTCATTTTGAATTCCTATATTTTTTTCCACCTCTCTTCAAACCTCTGAACAACTTTCCAATGACAGCTGAGGAGCTTCTCCTGAATTCCCTCCCTTCCAGGTCCTTTCTCTGCATCTTTGTCCCCTATTAATGTAGTGTAAGAACACACTAGGTTAAATTTCCCCAGATCAGCTCAACACTGAATTTAGTTCTTGTTTCTTAGTTTGGAAATGAGCAAACAACCCCAATGTTCAGCTTAGCTATTCAAAATTAACACTATAGACAGGATTTGCCATAACCAAAATCACCAAGAACACCATGCTCAACATCACAAAAAGCCTCTTCAGAAGACTCAGTGCAGAACCTCTCCAAATAAATTAGTCTGGTGCTTGGTAAGTGCTTGATCTCACTGGGCAGAAGCAACAGAATCTGCAGATGTTACTGCTTTGGCAGATGGAGGAGGAAATCTCTCTGTAACTGACACTAACACCCCTATCTTGTCACCATTACTCTATTAGGAGAGAAATGCAATCCTTTCCTTCCTATCAAAGACTAACTCCCAGTCAGCCCCTTCATTTCAGTCTGATTTTGCAGTGCTGTGCAGGTGCAGGTTGCTATATAGGGACCCTTTTAGGGCCAGAAGCCTGTGCTCTCATGGGCTCACTCTTACGGTGAAGGGCAAACATACCTTTCACTAATGCACCCCATGAAAGGGAAATCTCACAAGACCCGTCTCAGGGAAGCTGTTCCACCCACACTCCTGGCTTGGAGCCTCCCTACAGCTCCAGTTCCACAAGCCCATTAATGGTGCTTCACTGACCAGAGCTCAGTGAAGGCGAAGTGAGGACATCCCCAAACCCCTCAGCCTTTGACTCATGTCCCAAGAACGGAAAGCCCCAACACAAGCACCTCTTCTGCTCCTCCCACACTGCCACAGCCGTCTCTTAACCTTGACTACAGTGGCCCTCAGTAAGACAAAGAAAACACCCTTTGCTTTTGCCTGTTGGATGATGCAAACCCACTTGCTGACCTTTCTGGATGAACATTTTTCTAGTGTGAATGGGCCAGCTATGATCTCACTACCTTGTCAATGAGGAGGAAGCGGGGAAAGCCTTTTCAATGTTCAATCAAAAGAGAGCTTTTATACAGTCTGACATCAGGGGAAAACACAAGCTGGCTTTCCAACTGCACTGCAGAACAGCTGAGAAGGCTCTCCAAAGCCGCTCCCCCTACCTTTCCAGCGACCCTCGCTCTGGGCCAGCTACTTAATGGCATGAGCAGACATTCAGCTCTAAATGTAGGATTGGCAAAGGGCTCAGAAAACCATCAATTACATCAAAGCTACAAGAGGATCTGACTCTGGAGGGCATAAATATGGATTCTGTTCTGAGAGTTCTGGTGTGACAGTGGGGTCAGCCTACAACCTTTACAATGAACATCCTGTTCCTGCTTGACCTCTTGTCCTTTTTTTCCCTGCTACTCAATGACTGTTTGGAGCAGCCTTGGAGCTTGGAAAAAAAAAATGTCCTCCAAAGCTGGCTGACGTATATTGATATTGCTGGTGGCAATATATTTACACAGCCACCAAGAGCAGCTGCTCAGTTGAGCCTACTTTTAGTTTGCGCCCTACTAAAATGAATGCAAATTTAAAAGCACTACAACTGTATCAGCAAACTGAATGAGAGATGGGTGTGCTGGGGAAGCAGCCCCAGCAGTGACATCCTGCAAAGCTGTCGCCAGCTTGGGGGGTTTGCAGCTTCCTGGGAACACTCTGTGTCCCCAGCAGTCGGGGGACTTTGGCAGCCAAACCTCTCTCTCATCTATTACCTCCTCCATCACTGCAAGGGTAGGAAAGAAGCAGGAGGTTGTCATATCACACACAGGTACCAACAGCAAGTTCATAATACTTGTCTCAAGTCTTTGCTGGGCACATCCAGCTGCTGTCTCTGTCAGCTCCTACACAAAATTAACTGGAAGCTTCATCAAACCCAAAGGCAACAGCACTTAATATTATAACCCCAAGGTACTTTGCTGTTTAGTTCCTATTCAGAAAGGCTTACAATTGCAGTCATTCAACTTCCCCAGTTTGTTCTCAGCCCTCAAATAATTGTTGATCCCAATTTTTAGCCCACTTTTAATTGTTTCTGCAAAGCACATCCCACAAAGGAAAGGCAGCAAGCAAGTGTAAAGAATGATTATTTTTGGAAACACTGAGGGAAGCTGCTCAGATGTTTCTCCAGCTTGCTTGGATGTGAAAACATTTTTCAGATGTTCAGAAACGGAAAAGAAAAAGAAATCCTGCTCAGACTCCTGTCTGCATGTCTGAAAAACAATGGAATGGCTTAGGTGCCTTATTTTATGTCTAGGGCATACAGCACTAAGTGAATAGAGCACCTTTCTCACTAAGAAATCCATTGCAAGTACAGCCATCAGTATGTTGTGCTGGGCAATTTTATGTTCAAGAGTGTGATTTCTTTTTTTTAAATTCTGCTCTTAAAATACTCAGGGCAACAAGAACTCAGAGTCTTCACAATATGAATGCTAAGTGTAAGTCTAATCTCCTACACACAGATGTAGATCAACAGTACTTGTTTAAATACTGATAAAAATTAGAACACAGTGAAGCCAAATGAACATAAATTTTTCACGTAATATTTACTGGAAAGTTGCATTAGGGATTTTGTCTAATGAGTAAATACAGCATGAAGCTGTTGAGTCTTCTATCCCTGGGGTAGGATAATTTGAAACACATTTTTTCAGATCAAAAGTGTTATGTTGTCAAATATAAAAGCCCAATTTAGGCTGCATAATATTTAATTAAGAAAACAGCATTCCATACTGTGATTTATTTATTTTTTTAAAGTCCAATGCCCCTTGAGTCATTTTATCTTCTTAACTTTGAGATTTGTACTGTGCGAGATCATCGGAAAGACACAATCAACTTTATTTTCATTGAAAAATAAGAAAACCTAAAGGGAATCCTGTGAAAATCAAATCCAAACCCAAGATCTTCCAATGATCACAAAACTTGAAAAGGCCATCTGCTCACTCAAAATGGAGAGGAGCCTTCTATCTGCCCCTGCGGCAGGAGGATGGATAGTGAAGACCCGGGTCATACAGCACAGCCATGAGAACGCACGTGAAGAGGACCCTCGTGGGGCTCTGCAGCCACGCTTTGCTCACCTTGACACTTCTGTGATGTATCCGGGATGGCTGGCATTTCACACTGCTCGTGTTGCAGCAGCCCGTGCAGCGCTTCACCTCCACGCAGGGCGGCCATATCAGGAAGTTGGCCGAGGTGGGATCGATCTGGCTCCGAGGTATCTCGTATATAACCGTCCGTGTCTTGCAGACAGCCGGGATGGCCTCCTCTGCGGGCACAAGAAATTCACACCTCCAGGTGAGCAGCTGCTCTCGCCTCGGAGCACCCAGATATTTTATACCATTCGTAAGTGGCACCCTTAGCCATGAGTGGAGATGGGTGTTCTCAGTTCCCACTGGTTACTGACAAGTCGGTGCTGAGTTCTGTTTGCCTGCCACTAAACAACGTGTGCTACCCCAGGGAGAAGTTTGACTCACTCCCAAAAGCCCAGCCCTAAAATGAGGGTTTACAATGGCCTGGCTCCCGACATAGCTCGGAGCACATACCATTAGATAAGCCAATCCTGGCTCCTTAGAAGTGACAGCAAGCCAGGGGCTCCCCCAGATTTGATGACCCTCTAATACAGACCCACAGCGAATGCATAACAGTGGCTGTTGTTTTCCAGCACTGGGGCAATCACTGCACACACATGATCTCACACAAACATGCAATACCTGGCAAACACCACCTCAGAAGCTACACTGAGTGTATCTGAATCATACCCAAATTGGCTCAGCTGGGACAAAACCTGCACCAGCTTGAAACCTTCAAGACTTGAGTTTCCAATTCCAAAACTGTAACATCCCCACATAAGGGAGTCTGGTCCATTCACCATCCCAAAAGGGCAACTGGCATTTTTCTGTAGTTATCAAAGCTTTATACATGGTGAGGTTTATTTAATTTGTTATTTCTTGAATGAGGCAAAACCACAAGAGTAGCATGACCAAAAAAACCTGCAGCTAAACCAATACCTTGCTGGGCTCAGGTAAAGTGAGCCTGCAGACCACAGCTTCAGCCACATAAAGATTACAAGGAATAGCTCTGTACTACTGTGTGATGCTGCCATGATCCAAACCATTTATCATTCTCAACCTAGGGACTGCCTAAGAAGTCAAGTTGATATTTCAAAACAGTCCAGAAAAAAATAGCAATCGCAGGGACAAGTTGTTTGACGATAAGTTCTCCAAAGACAGCTTGGATTTTTTTTTTTTTGCCTTACAGTGGAAGCAGTGATAGCTTTGGGTTAGATGTGTCAAGGAACTGGAACACTGCCTGCACTTCTTCAGTTACTTCTGAAGTACAAGAAGTTCAGGCCCGGCCTGTGCTTGTAACATGAAAATCCAGGCTTAGTTCTCAAAGAGATGGATTTCAATGGACTGAATAGAGTGAAAATTCTTTTTCTCAATCCCCAGTGCCGTGAACTCAAGAAAATTAACAGATCCAATACTGCAAGATAGCTGGCAACTCCTACAAGTTATTGAGCATATCCAGTTCCCAGTGACTTTTATGGGGAGGCATTCAACACCTTGCAGGGTAAGGTGCCAAGTGTAGCAGACTGTTTCAGAACCGCTGTTCTCTAGAGGCATTCAATGTGACGAGCACGCCTGCCAATTCGCACTGCAAATCCACGCTGACAGCATGCTGTGCTATCTCTGAGTACCACCACAGCTGAAAGTACAAATAGACTGACTCTGAATTACCCATAAGAGATAAGATCATGGATGTTTTCCACAGTCAGATGGAATGGCACAACACTCAGACCTAATCAGATGAACAAGCATTGCATACAAACCCTATTCCAACATCTCTTTAAATTTATATTTGGGCTTTCTGATGGATCACCATCACCACTGTTTAGTAAGAATAAACATCCCCTGTAAACATGCCTGGTGCCCTACACAATGATGGAAACCGACATCCCAGCGTTTCCATCAATGGCTTTTAATTTTTAGGATAAACTGTATTTTTCTTGTGAATAAAGAGTCAAGCTGTTTCCTTTTGTGGAGCTTCTGTACTGAAAACTCTACCAACTGTTGATGTTTTTTAAAGCACACTGCTGTAGTTGTTCCCCACACTATGAATTATACATTGAATATCACAGCATTTTCTAACCGAGGTCTAGCTTTCGAACATGCTGCAACAAGAAAGTGAATGTAAAGAATTTGTGCTTGTCTGTCTCCTATGGACATCCTCCAGAAGACAGCTTCTCAGGCAACAGCTCGTTTTGTGCAAAAAGAAAGGCAGAAACTAGAAATGGCCTTTTTTCCTTTGTGTGTGTCACATTTTTCCAGTGAAATGTCCTGCTTGGCTGACCAAAAGCACCCCCTCTGTTTTCTGTCCCAAAGTACAAATAGCTTGTTTCTTACCAATGCTTCTTTTTCTGCGAATGGGCACAGGACGATTCTCTTGCACATGTTTAGCAGAATGAACACTGTAAGATCTCAAGTTTGTTTCTGAAACATCATCATATCCTAAAACGGGAAACAAAATATTAACACTGAGGTATGTTGTTTGCATCAGTATCACTACAATGCTGTTCATATGCACAAGACCAAATCCTGCTGCAATCAGTCTAATACAACTCCTGTTAATGCAATTCCAAGGGCATAAGGCAGGGAAGACATAGACATAGTTAAATGTCATGTATAAGCATGCACAATTTAATTCTAATATCCATTTTACTGAAAGCCCCCTGAAACAGTGCACACACTGTGGCAGAGAACCATATCTAAAGTAAAACAGTTGCATTTTTATGTGAAAGGCGTAATACAGCTTTTCTTACAGGAAAGGTGTAGAAATAGGAACTACAATACTGCACGTGAAATGTTTCTCACAAGCATTTTGAAGTTCTGGTATGAGGCTACAGTAGAAAATATGGTGTTACAGACCCAACAGCAACAATGCTGCCTCTGTAAATTTTCTCTTGCTTGGTTTTCAGGGCAGTACTAGGACAGAATCAAAAGCAAAAAGTAACTAGCATGGGTTTCCTTTTAGCCTCTCCGTTGCAGAACAAATCCCCTGTGAAGTATCCTAACCTTTGGAGGGGCATCTGAAGCTACTGCAGACTCTGGGACTGCATCCAGGCTTGTCTTGTTCCCTAAATAAGCCTACCACATGGGTTAAAGGGCCATGAGAAAAAGCAAAGATGGAAAACTTGGCATTTCATTTATCATAAAAAACAACAAAATAACTGCTCCAACTATTTGGTTTTGTTAAGTGAAGCAGTTCAGGTCGTGTCCCATGCAGTGGGGTTCTGAAAACAACGAGCACAATCTGCAAACAGGGAATCAAGGAGATGTAAGCAAACAGAGGACTGCACACAGATTACATACAGCACACCAAAACTAAGGTTTTTAGCACTCTGCTATTTGGAGTGTCCTCTGTAACATCAGTGGAGAGTTTCAAGCTTCCACTGCTGACTCCAAAGAAAAGTGTGATGTGCACTAAAAAATGTAAATGGGTATTACACAGCACTCAATTACCCTCTCTGCAAGCTACCAACATCCTACACTCCCATCTTCTGCACTGTCACACTCCCTGCTTCCAGTTCCTTTCCTACACACAGCTGACTGTGACTCTGGAACGTGTTTTACTCCCAGCTGAATTAGGAACACACATCATAAGCTCTACAAACCAACCAACTCCTTTTCTCCTCCCTCCAAGAAATCGTGCCCTAAGGAACATGCAGCTTGTGAAATCACCTGCAGAGCCAGGTAAGGTGTGAAGACAGCAGTATCTTCAGCACCTTAGAAAGAGCTCTGTGCCTCAGGGTTTATCATCACTTCTTGGAAAATACTATTTTAGGTAGCTAAGAGGAGACAAAATGTGAGGTCCAAGAGACAGTGCCAGGATCACCCACTGGTCTTGCCTATTCTCCGTATCAGCTAACAGATCCTTGTATGATATAAGTCACTGTGAAATCCAGAGTCTCCATTTATCCAAATAAATAGGCTCCTCATAGACTTTGAAGGGAAATTTTGGAACCTGGTTAATTAGCTGGTATTGGGCTTTATTTGCAGTCCCAGTCCTGTAACGTTAACACAGCAATGACTAATGGATTTTATTTCTGTTTTTATTGTACCCCATATTCCAGAAAACTCATCAGTGGGATAAATAAAATGGCTTGCCAGGGATCCCACAGGAAGTTTGCAACTGAGCTGGGGAGTGAAGCCAGGTCTCCCACATCCCATTCCAATGGCACCAGGCCATCCACCTGATCCCAAATGGTGTTATGCAAAATGAGGATCCGTTCTGATGTGTCTCCAGCCTTCTTCTGTTTCCTAGCACTCAGCCACCCAACACCTTCATACTGACCTCCTTTTTGGCAGCTTCGAGTTGTCATAACCTCTCCCTCAATTTGAGGCAATGAAGTGATACTCAAAAGCAAGCAGCATGAATTCTGCCCAGCCTAAGATCCAAGCTAGGCTCAGAGCAAGAAGCATCTCTGTCCGCAAGCAAACAGCGTTTAGAAAGAGATTAAACACAAAACTAATGCCTCTAATCCGAACTGGTTGGTGGGCACAGGCATCCTGCTGAAAAGAGTAACTGTTGATGCTGCCAGCTGTACTGCAGGTCTGGGCCACAGGTCCTAATCCCACATTCAACACGCTGGCAGAGCTCCCTTCTACCATAACGGATTCCTTGCTGTCTTGTTTAAAGAAACTGGTTAGATTAAAGGACTAGTATGATCAGCTAACCAATATGCTAAGCCATGTGCTTATATATAACTGCTCGACTCAGCTGCAATTAGCCATATTCCATCAACTTGTTTATAAAGCAAAACGACACGTCGAAGAGCATGTGTTGCTTATAAGATGATTTCTAAGGTGAAGAAGGCCCCTGGCTCATACTGTATCTCACTGTCTCACTACATATCTTAAGCATGTATATCATTTCCTAAGTTCATGTCTCTCTGTGAGGGTTAAAAAAAGAGATCTACACAGCTAGCACAGCAGACTGCAAAACAAGTTCTAGTCAACCCTCAATGCATTATGCAACACAAACGGTATTATTTCTATCGACAAAGCATCCATGTTGGGTTTTTTTAATGAACAGAATTATGGAGCACATGGCTGGAGCCAGAAGACACTACAATGCTAAAGGCACTTGGTGTCTCCCTGATCCCCACAGGCATTTGGAAGGAATTCCATTTCCCAGTGAAGCCAATGGGAAAATCATTGCACTTCAAGCCATCTGTAAGTCAACAGTCTTGCCCAAGCAGGACTGAAAAATCACCAAGTCAGCTTTGAAACTCACACTGGATACTTGTATTCCACCTAAACTACAATGCTACAAATAGCACTCTTCTGGTTTCACTTTAAGGAGGCTGATACCTAATTTGCATCAGTTTTTCCCCTAATGTACTGATTTAGGTGCAGGATAAGGATAAGCTCTTAGCAGAGGAAATGGGAGTTTATGGGTGCTTAGCGCCTCACAAAATGAGGCTTAGAGCAGAAAACCTAGAAACGGGTGGTTCTTAGTTTAGAATTCGAACACTGCTTGTCACCAAGTGAAGGTGGAGGGTGCTGCACAGAGCCAGATTAATGCAGCTCTCTTTTAACGTTTTAATAATAAAAATGTTTTCATGGCAGCTCATCAAGAAATTTCTCTGTAATCTTTTATGTACTGACAACATATCAACGATGGACATAAAAACTCTTGCAATTAGCCTTGGTCAATCCATTAGTGTAGCTGAAATTGTCCTTTTTTGTCAGATTGGCAATTTTCCACTGGGTCATGGAGCACAAATCACAGAGTTCCTGTGACATTCTGCCAATATGTGATTACTCTTCTTACTAAAGAAGCATGTAGAAAGCATCCTAAGATTACTGCTATTTTATATTTATCAATTTATACTTTTGCATTACCATCTTCTTCCCAAACTGTTTTATATGTGGTACAAACCCCAATACAAGCAGTCTCAACACAAACCCTTCTAGATGTCACTTTGATATGCATCCAGAAAGTACAGATCCAAGACTTCTAGTACCAACAGCAGCAGTTTAGGAAATTCTCGTTATCTCCTTTTTTTCAGGAATTCACTGTAAAGTACTATAAACTGAAATGGTCTGTCTTACAATTCAGTCCTAGAGCCAGAAAACCCAAGGCAATATCAGTCTGTTTGTTTGATCTTCTTTTTGGCTGATTCAAAATATGCCCTTCTGACATCCAACTGCAGAGATAGATGCCATTAAGTTTTCACCTTTGATCTATTAAAGGAAATATAAGCAGCAGCCTGCAAGATCCTGTTTTGTTTAGGTTTTTTTACCTTTACCTAGATGTGATCAACCAACTGTAAAGGAGGAGGAGTATTCCCTCATCTGTCTCAGGAGAAACACAGGACACACATGGCAGATGCCCAGCTCTTGTGATGTCTAAGAGGTGCAAGGAAAGCCAACACATTGCACTGTAACATCCTTCATTCAAGCACCACACCAAAAGCCACAAAGTCAACAGCAGATTTTCCAATAGACTGAGCTCTGCAGCAATCTAACACTTCTCCATGAAACTATACTGTTAATTTAGAACATTTCTCCACTTAACAAAAGCTGCTCTGCTAGTTCTTAATCACAGGCCGTTAAATTCACATGGCCTAAGGTGACCCTGCGGTGGATGCCCTTAAACCATGCAAAGAAGCACACTCAGCCCTGCCTTTCCCCACGCAGGGAGATGACTGGGGGGAAAAAAATCTGTTCCCAGAGGGAGGCAAACATAATAGGTGATGAAATGAACTCTACCTCCCACAGGACAGACGGGAGAGGTGAAGCACGAGGAGAAAAACCACACTGCTAAGCCAAGGAGAACGTCACAGGCAGAACAGAGGAAATGCCCCCGTTTCGGTGATTTAGTCTGTTCGTAGTAAAACTGTACTCTGCACACTAGAGCTGCCTACTTCCTGGGGCTCTCTCCTTTAAACAGGGTCAGATCCTGCTCTCCCTCATGCCAAGGCAATTCTGTCACCACCCATGAATCCCAACCACAGCAAATTAATACAAGCCCCTGTTTTCTGATGTAAAGAGAGAATTTCCATGTTGCCTTTTCTCTTTGAGATGGACATGCTGCACTGGGCTCTGACAAACTGGCCTGGATTTTCTTTTTTGAATACAATGATAAGCTCCATGTTGGGTAGTGTTTTTCTTTAAGTAATATGCCAGATGGTCTGGGGGTGTGGTTTCTAATTTTATGAAGGGGGTTATCAGTCATCTCTGTGCTACAATATAGAGACCAAATCTGTCAGAATAGAAGAAAAACCTGCCCACTCTGACTTACAAAACTTACTTTTCCAATTAAAAATATATGTTTTGCACTGCAGGAGAGAAAATGACTGTTCTTCCTTCCTTTTCCACAGATTCTGCCTTGTTACTCAGGAATATCAGACATTTTCTGCATGCATGCCTGATCCTGCAAACTCTTAGCCTACAAGATCATTCTTAATTCTCACGTCCACCCACTAAGTTTAAACAGGGCTACTCACATGCAGAAAGACTGGCAATACCATACACTAAAATGAGGGAGAGAATAGTCACTGGAGTGATTTTGTTCTGAACTGCCGTTTAAAATGAGTATATGCTATAAAAGAGAAATATACCTACTGTACAAGCCTATACTGAACTAGACCTTCCCTAAAGGCAACTGCAGCCCTAAGGAAATACATTTCAGAAACACCATCTTACCAGGGCTAACTAGAAAACATTTGATTTGCTAATTCAAGCTAATACTAAATATAGTGAACAGGCCTGATCCTGTTTACTGAAGAAAGCATGGCAATTCCAATGTTTGATTAGTCACTCTGATAAGCCTTTAGTAAGAATTACTCATGACAGTAAAGCCTGTGGGACTGTGCCCAGAAAATGCAAACACTGGTAGTAAAGACAAGTTACTCTGAGAAGACCCAATCATGCCTGTGTAGCTCAGAGTACAGCTCAGCACACAGGCTAAAGGAGCACTCACGTAAGAACCGGGTGAAAGGCTGAATATTTTGGTTTTATTTTTTAATACTGTTTGAGTTCATGTCTTAAGGAATTACTGTTTCATGTTGAAATAGTAAAATATTTATGTGTCTTGTTTCTCTAATGGTTTCTAAACTGACAAATAGCAAGAAAACAGCAAAATCAAATGGCAAACTCGTGGATGACCTCTTCCATTTTTGGTCTTGCATCCTCTGGTTAATATTCGCCACGAGGTAAATAATTATGTTCTGAAATAAATTTCTCTGCTACATCTAATTTGTTCAGCTCCTGCCATTGCTCCACTTGTCAGCCTAATTCTCTTGCAATGGAGCCACATGAACTTTTGCTCTCCTAAGCGGTATTTAAAAATGAAGCATGTGCTTCTTACACTGAAGTTATTTGAAAAAATAATGTATTCTGGTAGCTACAGAACCCTGACTCAAAGACAGAAGCAGCATGCACTATTTTAAAATGTGAGCACTCAAATCCAGCCCTTCTGCAACAGCAGCCAACTCCACCGAGTTCACTGGGAAAAAGATTTTAGCAGTAGTGCACTTGTCTGGTCCAAAACAGCCTTCAGTGGGGAAATATGTACTGCATACCCCTCTGCTGTTGTGAAAGTTTCTTTAACTGCAGTAATAAACAAGAATGATGGAGCACTGCTCTCCAAAAATATTAAACCGATGCCAATCTGGTAATTAGTAATTAGCCTCTATGGTAAAGTGTTGTGCAAGAGAGAAATAGTCCCATTTTCAGTGTAATGGGAAACTGCTTGCTCCCTAATCACATGAAAATTGAAAGCTATGACTGCAAAATAAGTTCCTAGTGCATTCCTGCTCATTAATAGAGCACTGTACAAAAAGCAGCGAGTTAAACTCTAGAAGGATCCTGCAACACTGAATGAAGGTGATTGAACCTGGCAGACTTTACAAAAATACACAGCATATGGTTTAAAAGGAGATGGCCCGGTACCAATGCAAGCAAGAACTCATTCATTTTTCTCCATGTTTGTGCTTCAGCAAGATGCAGGTTTCCCTTGGGCACATCAAAAGGTGCCGAGTTTACTCTCTCTCAACTGAGGGAAGAAATCATCAGGAACAAAGTGCATCAAGTGAAACCAAATGATAAGAAACCCAGCAATAGAATGCTTCTAGATCTGATTTACTGCTGCAACGATCTGTTTAACTGCACGTTCTCACTACACCCATTTGCATGCCTAATGATGCAGAAAATAACCTTGCACTATTTTCTTTTGGGGAAAAAAGAAACGGTGTATTTTTCAGGGTAAGCTTCATATGCAGGTTCCTGTTTAAAATCAGCGCGGACAGTTTATTTTCCTTTTAATAAAGCCCAGCGCTTGAAGAGACATTACTTCATTCATAAATATTGTTTCAAATATTTTAAATACCTCTAGGACAGTAGTTTAAAGATAACAGAGCAATGCAAGACCAGCAACAAACCTCATGGAAATTCTTCTCCGCTCTAGAAGACGGAGAGGTCCGAAAACACCGGGGGTCGCCAGGTCCCTTTCCACCCTGAACCCCCCTTAGTTTTAAATCCCGATCGGCCCTTTGGCCGCCGCCTCCCTTTTAACATTAAAGCCCAAGGACCGCCTGACTCTCGGGGCCGCGTCCCCGCATGGGTCTCGCCTGCGAGGCGCGGGGGCCGGAGCGCTGTGCGGGGCTGTGCGGGACCCCGAGCGCTGTGCGGGACCCGAATGGCATGCGGGACCCTGGAGCGCTGTGCGGTGCCCCAGAGCCATGGGGGACCAGAGCGCTGTGCGGGGCCGCCCGCGGTGCCTCCCCCCGGGGCGGCGGCGGCGACCGACGGCGCGGAAGGAAGGAGGACGGGACTAATTTACCTACGGAATCAATCTCCAGGAGGCGCTGCAAGTCGCGGATGCTGTGGATCTCGCTGTGCGCCAGCCGCTCGATGAGCTCCTGCGGGATCTCGGCCTCCTTCAAAGACACACACACACACACCGCGGGTCACCGCGCAGCCCCGCGGGGCACCCAGCGCAGGGGAGCCCTGCGGCGTCCAGGGAGGGTGCGGGGTGTTCGCGGGACATGAATAGGATAAGCGGGGGGGAAATCCACTCGCGCACCCACGGGGCGCTCCCACCGGCTCCGCACGGACCGAGCGCCGGCACCGCCGAGCCCCCAGTCCTGCCCGCCACCCCGGGCAGCGCCCGCAAGAGTTCCCCGAGCGGTGCCGAGCCCACCGCGGGCTGCCCCTACCCGGGCAGGAGGAGGAAGATGAGGAGGAGGAGGAGGATCGCCATCCTACCAGCGCCCACGCCGCCGGTCCCGGGAAAAGTTCCCGTGCAGCAGCGCCGAGCACCGCGCCCGCCCCGGCCACCTGTAGCAGGGCTCCCGGCTGCTCCGGGGGGAGCCCCGCGGGCCGGGGACGGGCGTTTTGGGGCCGGGCAGGGGGGGATTCGCCCCAGCGGTGCCAGCGGCCAGTGCCGTGCAGAGCCGGGCCGGGCCGGGCGGCTCCGCGCACCCTGCGCTCCCGACACGGCCGCAGCCCACCGGCACCCGCGGGGCGTGGGTGCTTCACCACGCTTTCATAATATATGTAATATGTATGCTATATACATACATAGTGGTTTGTAAGAGCAGCCAGCAGCCCGGGAGCGGAATGCACGGTCATTGCCCTTCGCCGCTGCCGTGCGTGAAATGGCAACGCGGTGCGGGCGCGCCGGGCCCGGGGCAGGGCAGGGCAGGGCGGCCGGGGGTGCCCGCGCAGCACAGGTGGGCAGCACCCCGGAGCCCAGCTGGGGATGCCCGCGGAGCCCAGGTGGGCAGCCCCCCGGAGACCAGCTGGGGATGCCCGCGGAGCCCAGGTGGGCAGCCCCGCTCCCTCCCGCTGCCCCCCGCCTCGCCCAGCCCCGACCCCCGGCTACAGGGGCGCAGGAAGCCGCTCTCACCTACCTCGGAGAAGGTAAAGGACAGGTAGCCAAAACCTATCAGCAAGACGCAAGCCCAGGTCCTCATCGCGGTCTAGTGCACTTTAGACACGGAGGGAAGGCAAGGCTGATGGAGAGGAGCTGCAGGCCGGCTCCTGCCGCGCAGGAATTCAGTACCATCCCTCAGGGGAAAGGCAGCGGGGCGGCTCGGGGGTCCTCCGCATCCAGGGGTGGGTCCGGCGCTGCCCGGGCTGGCTCCGTGACGGCGCGGCCGCTGTTTGTATGTTCCCCTCGCCACGGGAGCGCGGCCGCTCTCCCTCCTGCCGCTCTCGCTCGGCTCCTCTTGGCTCTTAGGACTAGACCAGCCGGTACTTCTGCATATTTGCTTAGATCAGACCAAAGTGAAACCCAAGGAGTCGATCCGGAGCGCAGCCGAAACGCCCATCACCTGTCTGGGGCGGCTGCCCCCCTCTCGCTGGGGCCGCCTCCCCCCGCCGGCCGCGCTCTCTCCGCGCCGCACCGCGGGGCTGCGCTCTCCGCCGAGCGCCGGCCCTCCGCCCGGCCCCTCCTGGGGAAGGGGGGGGAAAAAATCAGGAAAAAAAAATCTTTATTGACACGGAGCGAAATGTTTCTTTTGCGGAGAATTGGTCCCGCTTCCCTACCCCGGCTTGGGGTGGGATGGGGGTGGGGAAAGGGGGGGCGAGGTCAAAAATAATAATAATTAATTAGGAATAATAGCAAGGGAGTGAGTCGGAGCGGTGTTGCAGGATCTCGCGGGCTGCCTTGGTGCAGCTCCTGCTCCACTTTGCACGGGAGAAAAAAAAAGAGAGGAGGAGGAGGAAGGGGGAAAAAAATATATATATATATATGCAAGAAGGTTTAAATCCCAAGGGGATCGGAGACGAACTGCAACTCCTGGCGGAGGGAAGCTCCGGTCTCGCTCCGGAGCGGTGGCCGGTCTGGAGGGTGGCCCCGGCGAGGAGCA